>CM067219.1:32595485-33195485 GCA_034190945.1 Octodonta nipae
GAGAAGTACCCACTGAGGGGCATTAAGTTAGAACTTAATCCACCCAGTATCCATAATGGTTTATTTTCGGGAGTTCCTTCCCCTATCTGATTTTGGTACCGCCATGAGGAAATCCTCAGTACTCCCCATATGCTGGAGAGCCGTTCCCTATTCCGCCACCTGGGGGAGAGCCGCCGGTAAGTGCGACCAACAACCAACCCTGTGTGTGTTGTGTGTGTTGTTTTTTTTTTTATCCGCCCAAGAGGGGGGAAATACATTGCGTACTTAGCTAGCACGTGCTGGCCGTCGTGCGGGACTCCCGATGTAATGACTTCAAAGCAAGAGTAAATCGTTGCATTGTTGAAACCAGTATACGCCGTATACCCGCTAAAACCCTAACCTCTTTCTCCTACAACCATGGTCCCCTGCGGCACTCTTACTCAATACTACTTCGCAAGAGGTGGTTCATTGCAGAATGTTTACTGCACTTCCATTGAAAGCTTCTAAAGCCTACTCCTCGACGTATCGCGGAGTTTCTTTGAGGATATGTCTCCGCGTAATCTGATACCAAGTTCCAGGCTTGGGGCCCTTCAGCATTGCTTCTACTAATTGTTCTGGGACGATATTAGTCCCAGAATCCTCTCCACTTCAGCACGTTGATCCTGAAACCGGGGCAGGAGAAGAACACGTGTTCCGCGTCCTCTATCACGTCCGTACAGTGTGGGCAGTTTGGGGAGTTTGCCCTCCTGAACCTGTGGAGGTATGCTCGAAAGCATACATGTCCAGTTAGAGTTGAGTGATGTAGAACCCAACCTCCCCATGCTGGCGGTTGACCCACACGGCTGATGTTAGGTATCAATCGATATGTCCACCGGCCTTTAGTAGAGCTGTCCCACCTCTCCTGCCATTGCCCTAGACTCATGGCTCTTCATTCGCTGTTTCCTGTCCGGCTGGTCTTTTCTAAGTTTCTGCGATAAAGCCGTCCCCTTTCTGCAGCCAGGATGTCGATTGGTGGGTAGAGGCAATCACACTCCCGCCTCGTAAGACACAGTGCGGTAGGATGATGCCACTCGAATCGCTGAGAGACCGCTGGACTGATTTCATTTCCGGCGGTACGATGGTAGCTCGAGCGATTTTCTCCCATACCGGTGCCCCGTATACAACAAACAGAAGTAGTTACTGTTGCCAGTAGCTGTCTTCTTATCTGTCTAGGGCCTCCGACATTCGGCATTATTTCTAGATAATGCCCCCTGTACCCCGCTGCTTTCTTGCTCAGGCCGCGATTATGTGCTCTTTGAAGTTGAGCCGTGTGTCCAGGAGCACCCCCAAATAGCTGATGAAGGGCTGCGACTGAATGTAGGAGTCGCTATATTGAGGGTGATGGTTTCCTTGCCTTTCGACTGCTAACAAGAAGTGTTCGGTCTTTTGTTCTGCTAAACTCAAGTCCGCTGCGAGCATCCAATGCTGAATTGTGGCTACAGCGAATGAGAAGGTTGTTTGTATCTCCTCTATGTGCTTGCGCACTATGATCAATGCCACATCATCGCGAATGCCACTAGCCTGACGCCCTCAGGCAGACCGAGCAGGAGCAGGTCGTTGTACATTACGTTCCATAAGAGGGGGCCAAGAACAGAGCCCTGAGGTACACCTCCTGTGATCTTATAGTCTACTTGCCCATTTTCAGTTTGGTACAACAAGATGCGGTCCTTGAAATAGCAGAAACCATTCTGCGCAAGTACTGTGGAACTTCCATCCTGGCAAGAGCCTCCAAAATGCGGTCCCAGCGGGCCGAGTTAAAGGCGTTTCTGGATATCCAGGGGGCTATTAGACAGTACTTTTTTCCACCTCTTCTCCATCTCTTTCCCGAGATAGCCTCTCTGGCGATGTTGGTAACGAGTGTCACGGCATCGATGGTTGATCTCCCCTTTCTGAACCCGAATTGGTTGGTGGAAAGTTTCGGCTCAACGTAGGGCTCCAGCCTATCTGCTATTATTCTTTCAAGGAGTTTTCCCGCAGAGTCCAACATACAGAGGGAGACGATATGATGACGGTTCGTCTGGAGGTTTCTTTCCCCCTTAGGTAGGAGCACAAGCCTCTGCTTTTTCCCACTTAGTCGGGAAAACCCCTGCTTTAGGCAGGTCTCATACATGTGTAGAAACATGTCAGGCCTATTGGCTATGGCGCATTTAGCGCGATGTTAGGTATGCCATCTGGACCGGGAGCCTTAACGTTTTGGAGCCGGTTGCACGCGCCCATCAGCTCATTCATAGTCACTGATGGTATATCTTCGTCCCTCACCTGCCACGAAGGATAAGCGGGTAGCTCAGGCTTCGCAGGAAACAAGTGAGTGACAATGCGGTGCAATGATTCGGCGCAGTTCGTCGTTGATGTCATGGGGGGGGTCCTTGATTTTATGCATCACGATTTTATACGGTTTTCCCCATGGATCTTGGTCAACTTCGTCACACAACTCTCCTCCAGTAGGATCTCTTGCTTGAGAGAATGGCTCTTCGTAGTTGTTGTCTTTTGATCTCATAGTCGAGCCTTAGTTCTTCTGTTGTGACCCTGTCGCGTCTCCGTGCTCGTTGATGCAGCCTTCGTGCTTTGAGACACTCTCGTCGGTGTTGTGAGATCGCGTCGTTCCACCAGTAAACTGGTGGGCGGCTGTTGTTCTGCCGTCTCCTTGGCATGGATGCATCGCAGGACTTGACAACGCTTGTCATTACCTCTTTGGAAGTGGCTCTGCGCTTGTTGCTATTGACAAGGTTCCTGCTCCATAACCAAGGCGAATGAATCAACATCGAAAGCATTTTTGTTCCAACCGACTGGCTGTAACCTCGCACGACTGACACACAATCTTCGTTTGGAAGTGGTGTTGATTTCCCAATAATAGCTTGGTGGTCGCTATTAGTAAACTCTTCATCGACCCGCCACTCACAGCCCCCTTTAATTAGGTTGCTGCTAACGAATGTCACGTCGATAATGGAGCTGGCAGTGCCTTGCGATATGTGCTTAAGGCTCCTGTGTTGAGGAGTACCAGGTTGAGCGAAGACATGGTCTCAAGGAGAGCTCGCCTCCTCTCGCGCTCGTTTCCGGCATCCCCAGTCAATGCCCAGGCGTTGAAATCACCTGCGATGGCGACCGATTCACGCTTCCGTACATCCTCCGCCAAGGTGTCCAAGAATAACTCGAACTCCTCGAGCTGTGCACTAGGAGGTGCATAGCAGCTATAGAAGTGAACCCCTCCCACTTTGGCTCTCACAAGACATGGTTCGGGGGTATTTGGGAGTTGTTGGAACGGAGTTTACCGCAAGCCCATATCGCTGCTCTGTCCGTTGTGTCATTTACCCAGGACAGATGTCGAAGTTTTTGTACTGCTCGCAGATTATGGCTACGTCGCATCCATTCCCGGGATGTGTGTGTGTGTTTTTTTTTTTTTTTTTTTTTTATCCGAAGGGAGGGGGGAAATACATTGCGTACTTAGCTAGCACGTGCTGGCCGTCGTGCGGGACCTCCCGATGTAATGACTTCAAAGCATGAGAAATCGTTGCCATTGAAACCAGTACACCGTATACCCGCTAAAACCCTAACCTCTTTCTCCTACAACCATGGTCCCCTGCGGCACTCTTACTCAATACTACTTCGCAAGGGTGGTTCATTGCAGATGTTTTACTGCCCTTCCATTGAAAGCTTTTAAAAGCCTCACTCCTCGAACGTATCGCGGAGTTCTTTGAGGATAGTCTCCGCGTATCTGATACCAAGTTCCAGGCTTGGGGGCCCTTCAGCATGCTTCTACTAATTGTTCTGGACGATATTAGTCTCCAGAATCCTCTCCACTTCAGCACGTTGATCATGAAACCGGGGCAGGAGAAGAACACTGTGTTCCGCGTCCTCTATCACGCTCCGTACAGTGTGGGCAGTTTGGGGAGTTTGCCCTCCTGAACCTGTGCGGTATGCTCGAAAGCATCCATGTCAGTCAGGAGTTGAGTGATGTAGAACCCAACCTCCCCATGCTGGCGGTTGACCCACCGACTGATGTTAGGTATCAATCGATATGTCCCAACGGCGTTTAGTATAGCTGTCCCACCTCTCCTGCCATTGCCCTAGACTCATGCTCTTTCATCGCTGTTTCCTGTCGGTTGGTCTTTTTCTAACTTTTGAGCGATAAAGCCGTCCCCCTTTTCTGCAGCCGGGATTGTAGCTATTGGCCAATCCACACTCCACCGCCTCGTAAGACACAGATGCGGTAGGATGATGCAACAAAACAGAGCTAGTTACTGTTTCCAGTAGCTGTCTTTCTTCATCTGTCTAGGGCTCCGACATTCGCCATATATTCTAGATAATGCCCCCTGTACCAGCTTGCTTTCTTAAGCTGGCCGCGATTATGCTGCTATTCCTTGAAGTTGAGCCGTGTGTCCAGGAGCACCCCCAAATAGCTGATGAAGGGCTGCGACTGTATGTAGGTGTCGCCTATTTTGAGGGTGATGGTTTCCCTTGCCTTTCGACTGCTAACAAGAAGTGTTTCGGTCTTTTGTTCTGCTAAACTCAAGTCCGCCTGCGAGCATCCAATGCTGAATTGTGGCTATAGCGAATGAGAAGGTTGTTTGTATCTCCTCTATGTGCTTGCGCACTATGATCAATGCCACATCATCGGCGAATGCCACTAGCCTGACGCCCTCACGCAGACCGAGCAGGTACATTACGTTCCATAAGAGGGGGCCAAGAACAGAGCCCTGAGGTACACCTCCTGTGATCTTATAGTCTACTTGCCCATTTTCAGTTTGGTACAACAAGATGGTCCTTGAAATACGCTGAAACCATTCTCGCAAGTACTGAGAACTTCCATCCTGGCAAGAGCCTCCAATGCGGGTCCAGCGGGCCGAGTTAAAGGCGTTCTTGATATCCAGGTGGCTATTAGACAGTACTTTTTCCACCTCTTTCCATCTCTTTCCCGAGATAGCGCTCTCTCGCTGCAGATGTTGGTAACGAGTGTCACGGCCATCGATGGTTGATCTCCCCCTTTCTGAACCCGAATTGGTTGGTGGAAAGTTTGGCTCAACGTAGGGCTCCCCAGCCTATCTGCTATTATTCTTTCAAGGAGTTTTCCCGCAGAGTCCAACATACAGAGGGGGACGATATGATGACGGTTCGTCTGGAGGTTTCTTTCCCCTTTAGGTAGGGAGCAAAGCCTCTGCTTTTTCCACTTAGTCGGGAAAACCCCCTGCTTTAGGCACGGTCTCATACATGTGTAGAAACATGTCAGGCCTATTGGCTATGGCGCATTTTAGCGCGATGTTAGTATGCCATCTGGACCGGGAGCCTTGCCGTTTTGGAGCCGGTTGCACGCGCCCATCAGCTCATTCATAGTCACTGATGGTATATCTTCGCCCTCACCTGCCCGAAGGATAAGCGGGTAGCTCAGGCTTCAGGAAACACAGTGAAGTGACAATGCGGTGCAATGATTCGGGGCAGTTCGTTGATGTCATGGGAGGGGCCTTAATTTATGCATCACGATTTTATACGTTTTTCCCCATGGATCTTGATTAACTTACGTCTTCACACAACTCCTTCCAGTAGGATCTCTTGCTTGAGAGAATGGCTCTTCGTAGTTGTTGTCTTTTGATCTCATAGTCGAGCCTTAGTTCTTCTGTTGTGACCCTGTCGCGTTCGTGCTCGTTGATGCAGCCTTCGTGCTTTGAGACACTCTCGTCGGTGTTGTGAGATTGTGTCGTTCCACCAGTAAACTGTGTGGGCGGCTGTTGTTCTGCCGCGTCCTGTTGGCATGGAAGCATCGCAGGACTTGACAACGCTTGTCATTACCTCTTTGGCAGTGGCTTCTGCGCTTGTTGCTATTGACAATGGTTCCTGCTCCATAACCAAGGCGAATGAATCAGCATCGAAGCAGTATTTTGTTCCAACCGACTGGCTGTGGCCTCGCACGACTGACACACAATCTTCGTTTGGGAGTGGTGTTGATTTCCCAATATAATAGCTTGGTGGTCGCTATTAGTAAACTCCTCATCGACCCGCCACTCACAGCCCCCCTTTAATTAGGTTGGCTAACGAATGTCACATCGATAATGGAGCTGCAGGTGCCTTTGCGATATGTGCTTACGGCTCCTGTGTTGAGGAGTACCAGGTTGAGCGAAAGACATGGTCTCAAGGAGAGCTCGTCCTCTCGCGCTCGTTTCCCGCATCCCCAGTCAATTGCGCAGGCGTTGAAATCACCTGCGATGGAGACCCGATTCACGCTTCCGTACATCCTCCGCCAAGGTGTCCAAGAATAACTCGAACTCCTCGAGCTGTGCACTAGGAGGTGCATAGCAGCTAATAGAAGTGAACCCCTCCCACTTTGGCTCTCACAAGCATGGTTCGGGATATTTGGGATGTTTGGAACGGAAGTTTACCGCAAGCCCATATCGCTGCTCTGTCCGTTGTGTCATTTTACCCAGGACAGGGTTCGAAGTTTTTGTACTGCTCGCAGATTTATGCTACGTCGCAATCCAATTCCCGCCCGCGCTGTACCAGTAGGTACTTGGGCTGATTTACTCGCATATGGTTGAGGTGAGTTGCAGTACTTTCATTTACGGGCTTGTGGCCGCTCTATCGCCTGTTGGATAGCATCGGACATTTCCAACTAACCGCAACGTGCCGGCAGTCTGACCTACTATCTTTCTCTTTGCAGAGTAAGAAGACCACTGGGCAGGTTGTTGACAAGCCGAGGCATTGTGACCAGCGCCCGACCTACGCATACTGTGACAACAACTGCTTCGCGTACAGTCTTGCCTCTGCACGCTTCTGGGCGTAATGCCCAAAGTGCCAGCATTTGAAGCACCGTCGAAAGGCTGATCCTCTCGCGAACACGTACTGTGCCCCACGCAAGTTTCAGCTTTCCAAGTGCGAATGGCTTTCTTGGCCTGGACCTCTGGGAGACAAACAACTGCTGTTTGTGTTGATCTATCAGCCCGTCGTCGAAGTGATTTCACAATGCCTCCTCAGTGATCTCTACTTGCCAGGCCGTCGATATTATCTTTGAGCAGGTTTTACTACGTCTTCCTTGGTACTGAATCTCGTCCAAGTCTTTAATTTCAATCTGATTTGTGGTATTCGAGATTGTACAGTGGCCCCGCTTGGGAGCTTATTCTTGATGGCGTTACAATAGCGACTCCATCTCCTGAGCGTCTGCCTTGGGAATAACAAAAGTAGATCTTCCCTTAGCTGTTCGTCGGATCTTATTGACTTTTTTGCCTATATCCTGCAAGTGGGAATCATCTTCATAATGCATACCTCGCAGATATCTGCATGGGAGCTCTTCTCGCCTTCTTTATAAGCAGCGTACAATGTGCGCTAGCTTTTTGCTTATTGGTCCTCGCGGGCCTTTTTCCTCTTTACCACTTGCCAGTCAGTCGACTGGATTTGCGGTTGCTATTGTTTGGTCTGCTGTTTTAACTTGGATTTTATCCAGTATTTACTCTCCGCTTCTGAATTGACCACCCTACTTGTTGTTGCCTGGGTAGTTTGCCGATCTTCTGGCGATCTTCCTTACCGGGCTTTAAGCTTGCTAGCTAGCACCGTGTTTAAGAGTTTTAAGTTGTGTGCCTTACTTGATGAGGCTACGCAGGCGAGACCACTGTCGGTGGCGAGGTCCTTGCTACAGAGGCTACTTTTATTGAAGCCGCTTGCTTTGGGGCCGCCGGTGTTGATGCAGCCGGGTTTTGAGTTTAGCTGCTTTTGAGGCAGCCGTTTTTGGACCTCCTTTTGCTGTCCACCTTGTGTCTGAGTGTTTGACACCTTTACTGGCGATGTCTGTGTTGTAGCAGGTTTCGCTACAGGAGGTGGCCGCGTCGTTGACGTCTGGTATTTGTCATATTCTGACTTAATGGTGTGTGCCAGTTTCTTGATCTCATGATGTACATTGTGCCTAGGCCCAATGACTTCAAGAGCTCATCGATCTTTGCTCCTAATTTGTTTGGAGCGCCACTCTCATTTGTTGCCCTTTGTTGGACGTCAACTCCACTATTCGCCTTTTGGAGAACCTGGCTGGATAGTGTCTTGCTGCCAGCTCTAGTTGTAATGGTCGATGTTGTACCATTACTAGTGTTCTTCTTCTTGTCACTATGTGACGGAACCAGTGATAATTCGCTCCCCCCAGAATCCGTGGAGCGTGCACCGGCCACCGAGGCTTTCACTCGATCGGAACCGGTGGCGGGATTATCCTCTGCAGAGGTACCCACCTGGGGTATTAAGTTCACCTTATCACCCATATCCATAAATGGTTTATTTTCGGGGTTCCTTCCCCTATCTGATTTTGGTCCGCCCTGAGGAAATCCTCAGTACTCCCCATTGCTGGAGAGCGTTCCCCTATCCGCCACCTGGGGAGGCGCCGGTAGTGGACCAACAACCACCCCGGGTGTGTGTTTTTTTTTTATCCGAAGAGGGGGGAAATACATTCCGTACTTAGCTAGCACGTGCTGGCCGTCGTGCGGGACTCCCGATGCAATGACTTCAAAGCAAGAGTAAATCGTTGCATTGAAACCAGTATACCGTATACCCGCTAAAACCCTAACCTCTTTCTCCTACAACCATGGTCCCCTGCGGCACTCTTACTCAATACTACTTCGCAAGGGTGGTTCATTGCAGATGTTTACTGCTCTTACATTGAAAGCTTCTAAAGCCTACTCCTCGAACGTATTGCGGAGTTCTTTGAGGATAGTCTCCGCGTAATCTGATACCAAGTTCCAGGCTTGGGGGCCCTTCAGCATGGCTTCTACTAATTGTTCTGGACGATATTAGTCTCCAGAATCCTCTCCACTTCAGCACGTTGATCCTGAAACCGGGGGCAGGAGAAGAACACGTGTTCCGCGTCCTCTATCACGTCCGTACAGTGTGGGCAGTTTGGGGAGTTTGCCCTCCTGAACCTGTGCAGGTATGCTCGAAAGCATCCATGTCCAGTCAGGAGTTGAGTGATGTAGAACCCAACCTCCCCATGCTGGCGGTTGACCCAACGACTGATGTTAGGTATCAATCGATATGTCCACCGGCCTTTAGTAGAGCTGTCCCACCTCTCCTGCCATTGCCCTAGACTCATGGCTCTTTCATCGCTGTTTCCTGTCGGCTGGTCTTTTTCTAACTTTCTGCGATAAAGCCGTCCCCTTTCTGCAGCCAGGATGTCGATTGGCAGGGTAGAGGCAATCACACTCACCGCCTCGTAAGACACAGTGCGGTAGGATGATGCCACTCGAATCGCTGAGAGCCGCTGGACTGATTTCATTTTCCGGCGGTACGATGGTAGCTCGAGCGATTTCTCCCATACCGGTGCCCCGTACAACAAAACAGAAGTAGTTACTGTTGCCAGTAGCTGTCTTCTTATCTGTCTAGGGCCTCCGACATTCGGCATTATTCTAGATAATGCCCCCTGTACCCCAGCTGCTTTCTTGCTGGCCGCGATTATGTGCTCTTTGAAGTTGAGCCGTGTGTCCAGGAGCACCCCCAAATAGCTGATGAAGGGCTGCGACTGTATGTAGGTGTCGCCTATTTTGAGGGTGATGGTTTCCTTGCTTTCGACTGCTAACAAGAAGTGTTTCGGTCTTTTGTTCTGCTAAACTCAAGTCCGCTGCGAGCATCCAATGCTGAATTGTGGCTATAGCGAATGAGAAGGTTGTTTGTATCTCCTCTATGTGCTTGCGCACTATGATCAATGCCACATCATCGGCGAATGCCACTAGCCTGACGCCCTCAGGCAGACCGAGCAGGAGCAGGTCGTTGTACATTACGTTCCATAAGAGGGGGCCAAGAACAGAGCCCTGAGGTACACCTCCTGTGATCTTATAGTCTACTTGCCCATTTTCAGTTTGGTACAACAAGATGCGGTCCTTGAAATACGCTGAAACCATTCTGCGCAAGTACTGCGGAACTTCCATCCTGGCAAGAGCCTCCAAAATGCGGTCCCAGCGGGCCGAGTTAAAGGCGTTCTTGATATCCAGGGTGGCTATTAGACAGTACTTTTTTCCACCTCTTCTCCATCTCTTTCCCGAGATAGCCTCTCTGGCGATGTTGGTAACGAGTGTCACGGCATCGATGGTTGATCTCCCCTTTCTGAACCCGAATTGGTTGGTGGAAAGTTTCGGCTCAACGTAGGGCTCCAGCCTATCTGCTATTATTCTTTCAAGGAGTTTTCCCGCAGAGTCCAACATACAGAGGGGACGATATGATGACGGTTCGTCTGGAGGTTTCTTTCCCCTTTAGGTAGGAGCACAAGCCTCTGCTTTTTCCACTTAGTCGGGAAAACCCCCTGCTTTAGGCAGGTCTCATACATGTGTAGAAACATGTCAGGCCTATTGGCTATGGCGCATTTTAGCGCGATGTTAGGTATGCCATCTGGACCGGAAGCCTTACCGTTTTGGAGCCGGTTGCACGCGCCCATTAGCTCATTCATAGTCACTGATGGTATATCTTCGTCCCTCACCTGCCACGAAGGATAAGCGGGTAGCTCAGGCTTCGCAGGAAACAAGTGAGTGACAATGCGGTGCAATGATTCGGGGCAGTTCGTTGATGTCATGGGGGGGGCCTTGATTTTATGCATCACGATTTTATACGGTTTTCCCCATGGATCTTGGTCAACTTCGTCACACAACTTCCTCCAGTAGGATCTCTTGCTTGAGAGAATGGCTCTTCGTAGTTGTTGTCTTTTGATCTCATAGTCGAGCCTTAGTTCTTCTGTTGTGACCCTGTCGCGTCTCCGTGCTCGTTGATGCAGCCTTCGTGCTTTGAGACACTCTCGTCGGTGTTGTGAGATCGTGTCGTTCCACCAGTAAACTGGTGGGCGGCTGTTGTTCTGCCGTCTCCTTGGCATGGATGCATCGCAGGACTTGACAACGCTTGTCATTACCTCTTTGGAGTGGCTTCTGCGCTTGTTGCTATTGACAATGGTTCCTGCTCCATAACCAAGGCGAATGAATCAACATCGAAAGCATTTTTGTTCCACCGACTGGCTGTACCTCGCACGACTGACACACAATCTTCGTTTGGGAGTGGTGTTGATTTCCCAAATAATAGCTTGGTGGTCGCTATTAGTAAACTCTTCATCGACCCGCCACTCACAGCCCCCTTTAATTAGGTTGCTGCTAACGAATGTCACGTCGATAATGGAGCTGGCTGTGCCTTTGCGATATGTGCTTACGGCTCCTGTGTTGAGGAGTACCAGGTGAGCGAAGACATGGTCTCAAGGAGAGCTCGTCCTCTCGCGCTCGTTTCCCGGCATCCCCAGTCAATTGCCCAGGCGTTGAAATCTCCTGCGATGGCGACCGATTCACGCTTCCGTACATCCTCCGCCAAGGTGTCCAAGAATAACTCGAACTCCTCGAGCTGTGCACTAGGAGGTGCATAGCAGCTATAGAAGTGAACCCCTCCCACTTTGGCTCTCACAAGCATGGTTCGGGGGTATTGGGAGTTGTTGGAACGGAAGTTTACCGCAAGCCCATATCGCTGCTCTGTCCGTTGTGTCATTTACCCAGGACAGGATGTCGAAGTTTTTGTACTGCTCGCAGATTATGCTACGTCGCAATCCAATTCCCGGGATGTGTGTGTGTGTGTGTTTTTTTTTTTTTTTTTATCCGAAGAGGGGGGAAATACATTGCGTACTTAGCTAGCACGTGCTGGCCGTCGTGCGGGACTCCCGATGTAATGACTTCAAAGCATGAGTAAATCGTTGCATTGAAACCAGTACACCGTATACCCGCTAAAACCCTAACCTCTTTCTCCTACAACCATGGTCCCCTGCGGCACTCTTACTCAATACTACTTCGCAAGGGTGGTTCATTGCAGATGTTTACTGCCCTTCCATGAAAGCTTTTAAAGCCTACTCCTCGAACGTATCGCGGAGTTCTTTGAGGATAGTCTCCGCGTAATCTGATACCAAGTTCCAGGCTTGGGGGCCCTTCAGCATTGCTTCTACTAATTGTTCTGGGACGATATTAGTCTCCAGAATCCTCTCCACTTCAGCACGTTGATCCTGAACCGGGGGCAGGAGAAGAACACGTGTTCCGCGTCCTCTATCACGTCCGTACAGTGTGGGCAGTTTGGGAGTTTGCCCTCCTGAACCTGTGCAGGTATGCTCGAAAGCATCCATGTCCAGTCAGGAGTTGAGTGATGTAGAACCCAACCTCCCCATGCTGGCGGTTGACCCACCGACTGATGTTAGGTATCAATCGATATGTCCACCGGCGTTTAGTAGAGCTGTCCCACCTCTCCTGCCATTGCCCTAGACTCATGGCTCTTTCATCGCTGTTTCCTGTCGGTGGTCTTTTTCTAAGTTTCTGCGATAAAGCCGTCCCCTTTCTGCAGCCAGGATGTCGATTGGTAGGGTAGAGGCAATCACACTCACCGCCTCGTAAGACACAGTGCGGTAGGATGATGCCACTCGAATCGCTGAGAGCCGCTGGACTGATTTCATTTTCCGCGGTACGATGGTAGCTCGAGCGATTTCTCCCATACCGGTGCCCCGTACAACAAAACAGAAGTAGTTACTGTTGCCAGTAGCTGTCTTCTTATCTGTCTAGGGCCTCCGACATTCGGCATTATTCTAGATAATGCCCCCTGTACCCAGCTGCTTTCTTGCTGGCCGCGATTATGTGCTCTTTGAAGTTGAGCCGTGTGTCCAGGAGCACCCCCAAATAGCTGATGAAGGGCTGCGACTGAATGTAGGAGTCGCCTATTTTGAGGGTGATGGTTTCCCTTGCCTTTCGACTGCTAACAAGAAGTGTTTCGGTCTTTTGTTCTGCTAAACTCAAGTCCGCTGCGAGCATCCAATGCTGAATTGTGGCTACAGCGAATGAGAAGGTTGTTTGTATCTCCTCTATGTGCTTGCGCACTATGATCAATGCCACATCATCGGCGAATGCCACTAGCCTGACGCCCTCAGGCAGACCGAGCAGGAGCAGGTCGTTGTACATTACGTTCCATAAGAGGGGGCCAAGAACAGAGCCCTGAGGTACACCTCCTGTGATCTTATAGTCTACTTGCCCATTTTCAGTTTGGTACAACAAGATGCGGTCCTTGAAATAGGCAGAAACCATTCTGCGCAAGTACTGTGGAACTTCCATCCTGGCAAGAGCCTCCAAAATGCGGTCCCAGCGGGCCGAGTTAAAGGCGTTCTTGATATCCAGGGTGGCTATTAGACAGTACTTTTTTCCACCTCTTCTCCATCTCTTTCCGAGATAGCCTCTCTGGCGATGTTGGTAACGAGTGTCACGGCATCGATGGTTGATCTCCCCTTTCTGAACCCGAATTGGTTGGTGGAAAGTTTCGGCTCAACGTAGGGCTCCAGCCTATCTGCTATTATTCTTTCAAGGAGTTTTCCCGCAGAGTCCAACATACAGAGGGGACGATATGATGACGGTTCGTCTGGAGGTTTCTTTCCCCCTTTAGGTAGGAGCACAAGCCTCTGCTTTTTCCACTTAGTCGGGAAAACCCCCTGCTTTAGGCAGGTCTCATACATGTGTAGAAACATGTCAGGCCTATTGGCTATGGCGCATTTTAGCGCGATGTTAGGTATGCCATCTGGACCGGGAGCCTTACCGTTTTGGAGCCGGTTGCACGCGCCCATCAGCTCATTCATAGTCACTGATGGTATATCTTCGTCCCTCACCTGCCACGAAGGATAAGCGGGTAGCTCAGGCTTCGCAGGAAACAAGTGAGTGACAATGCGGTGCAATGATTCGGGCAGTTCGTTGATGTCATGGGGGGGCCTTGAATTTTATGCATCACGATTTTATACGGTTTTCCCATGGATCTTGATCAACTTCGTCACACAACTCCTCCAGTAGGATCTCTTGCTTGAGAGAATGGCTCTTCGTAGTTGTTGTCTTTTGATCTCATAGTCGAGCCTTAGTTCTTCTGTTGTGACCCTGTCGCGTCTCCGTGCTCGTTGATGCAGCCTTCGTGCTTTGAGACACTCTCGTCGGTGTTGTGAGATCGCGTCGTTCCACCAGTAAACTGGTGGGCGGCTGTTGTTCTGCCGTCTCCTTGGCATGGATGCATCGCAGGACTTGACAACGCTTGTCATTACCTCTTTGGAAGTGGCTTCTGCGCTTGTTGCTATTGACAATGGTTCCTGCTCCATAACCAAGGCGAATGAATCAACATCGAAAGCATTTTTGTTCCAACCGACTGGCTGTAACCTCGCACGACTGACACACAATCTTCGTTTGGGAGTGGTGTTGATTTCCCAAATAATAGCTTGGTGGTCGCTATTAGTAAACTCTTCATCGACCCGCCACTCACAGCCCCCTTTAATTAGGTTGCTGCTAACGAATGTCACGTCGATAATGGAGCTGGCAGGGCCTTTGCGATATGTGCTTAAGGCTCCTGTGTTGAGGAGTACCAGGTTGAGCGAAGACATGGTCTCAAGGAGAGCTCGTCCTCTCGCGCTCGTTTCCCGGCATCCCCAGTCAATTGCCCAGGCGTTGAAATCACCTGCGATGGCGACCGATTCACGCTTCCGTACATCCTCCGCCAAGGTGTCCAAGAATAACTCGAACTCCTCGAGCTGTGCACTAGGAGGTGCATAGCAGCTATAGAAGTGAACCCCTCCCACTTTGGCTCTCACAAGACATGGTTCGGGGGTATTTGGGAGTTGTTGGAACGGAAGTTTACCGCAAGCCCATATCGCTGCTCTGTCCGTTGTGTCATTTACCCAGGACAGGATGTCGAAGTTTTTGTACTGCTCGCAGATTATGGCTACGTCGCAATCCAATTCCCGGGATGTGTGTGTGTGTGTTTTTTTTTTTTTGCTTTCATTTTTAAGAGGGGGTGAAATACATTGCGTACTTAGCTAGCACGTGAAGCTGGCCCTCTCGTCGTGCGGGACTCCCGCCCGTCGATGTATTCCATGACTTCAAAGCATGATCTCGTAAATCATCTCGTTGCATTGAAACCAGTACTGCCTTGGCGACCGTATACCCGCTAAAACCCTAACCTCTTTCTCCTACAACCATGGTCCCCTGCGGCACTCTTACTCAATACTACTTCGCAAGGGTGGTTCATTGCAGATGTTTACTGCCCTTCCATTGAAAGCTTCAAAGCATTAAAGCCTACTCCTCGAACGTATCGCGCCCGAGTTCTTTGAGGATAGTCTCCGCGTAATCTGATACCAAGTTCCAGGCTTGGGGGCCCTTCAGCATGGCTTCTACTAATTGTTCTGGGACGATATTAGTCTCCAGAATCCTCTCCACTTCAGCACGTTGATCCTGAAACCGGGGGCAGGAGAAGAACACGTGTTCCGCGTCCTCTATCACGTCCGTACAGTGTGGGCAGTTTGGGGAGTTTGCCCTCCTGAACCTGTGCAGGTATGCTCGAAAGCATCCATGTCCAGTCAGGAGTTGAGTGATGTAGAACCCAACCTCCCCATGCTGGCGGTTGACCCACCGACTGATGTTAGGTATCAATCGATATGTCCAACGGCGTTTAGTAGAGCTGTCCCACCTCTCCTGCCATTGCCCTAGACTCATGGCTCTTTCATCGCTGTTTCCTGTCGGTTGGTTTTTCTCTAACTTTCTGCGATAAAGCCGTCCCCTTTCTGCAGCCGGGATGTCGATTGGCAGGGTAGAGGCAATCACACTCTCCGCCTCGTAAGACACAGTGCGGTAGGATGATGCCAACAAAACAGAAGTAGTTACTGTTGCCAGTAGCTGTCTTCTCATCTGTCTAGGGCCTCCGACATTAGGCATTATTCTAGATAATGCCCCCTGTACCCCAGCTGCTTTCTTGCTGGCCGCGATTATGTGCTCTTTGAAGTTGAGCCGTGTGTCCAGGAGCACCCCCAAATAGCTGATGAAGGGCTGCGACTGTATGTAGGTGTCGCCTATTTTGAGGGTGATGGTTTCCCTTGCCTTTCGACTGCTAACAAGAAGTGTTTCGGTCTTTTGTTCTGCTAAACTCAAGTCCGCTGCGAGCATCCAATGCTGAATTGTGGCTATAGCGAATGAGAAGGTTGTTTGTATCTCCTCTATGTGCTTGCGCACTATGATCAATGCCACATCATCGGCGAATGCCACTAGCCTGACGCCCTCAGGCAGACCGAGCAGGTCATTACGTTCCATAAGAGGGGGCCAAGAACAGAGCCCTGAGGTACACCTCCTGTGATCTTATAGTCTACTTGCCCATTTTCAGTTTGGTACAACAAGATGCGGTCCTTGAAATACGCTGAAACCATTCTCCGCAAGTACTGAGGAACTTCCATCCTGGCAAGAGCCTCCAAAATGCGGTCCCAGCGGGCCGAGTTAAAGGCGTTCTTGATATCCAGGGTGGCTATTAGACAGTACTTTTTTCCACCTCTTCTCCATCTCTTTCCCGAGATAGCCTCTCTGGCGATGTTGGTAACGAGTGTCACGGCATCGATGGTTGATCTCCCCTTTCTGAACCCGAATTGGTTGGTGGAAAGTTTCGGCTCAACGTAGGGCTCCAGCCTATCTGCTATTATTCTTTCAAGGAGTTTTCCCGCAGAGTCCAACATACAGAGGGGACGATATGATGACGGTTCGTCTGGAGGTTTCTTTCCCCCTTTAGGTAGGAGCACAAGCCTCTGCTTTTTCCACTTAGTCGGGAAAACCCCCTGCTTTAGGCAGGTCTCATACATGTGTAGAAACATGTCAGGCCTATTGGCTATGGCGCATTTTAGCGCGATGTTAGGTATGCCATCTGGACCGGGAGCCTTGCCGTTTTGGAGCCGGTTGCACGCGCCCATCAGCTCATTCATAGTCACTGATGGTATATCTTCGTCCCTCACCTGCCACGAAGGATAAGCGGGTAGCTCAGGCTTCGCAGGAAACAAGTGAGTGACAATGCGGTGCAATGATTCGGGGCAGTTCGTTGATGTCATGGGAGGGGCCTTAATTTTATGCATCACGATTTATACGGTTTTCCCCATGGATCTTGATTAACTTCGTCACACAACTCCTTCCAGTAGGATCTCTTGCTTGAGAGAATGGCTCTTCGTAGTTGTTGTCTTTTGATCTCATAGTCGAGCCTTAGTTCTTCTGTTGTGACCCTGTCGCGTCTTCGTGCTCGTTGATGCAGCCTTCGTGCTTTGAGACACTCTCGTCGGTGTTGTGAGATTGTGTCGTTCCACCAGTAAACTGGTGGGCGGCTGTTGTTCTGCCGTCTCCTTGGCATGGAAGCATCGCAGGACTTGACAACGCTTGTCATTACCTCTTTGGCAGTGGCTTCTGCGCTTGTTGCTATTGACAATGGTTCCTGCTCCATAACCAAGGCGAATGAATCAGCATCGAAAGCATTTTTGTTCCAACCGACTGGCTGTGGCCTCGCACGACTGACACACAATCTTCGTTTGGAGTGGTGTTGATTTCCCATATAATAGCTTGGTGGTCGCTATTAGTAAACTCCTCATCGACCCGCCACTCACAGCCCCCTTTAATTAGGTTGCTGCTAACGAATGTCACATCGATAATGGAGCTGGCTGTGCCTTTGCGATATGTGCTTACGGCTCCTGTGTTGAGGAGTACCAGGTTGAGCGAAAACATGGTCTCAAGGAGAGCTCGTCCTCTCGCGCTCGTTTCCCGGCAGCCCCAGTCAATTGCCCAGGCGTTGAAATCTCCTGCGATGGAGACCGATTCACGCTTCCGTACATCCTCCGCCAAGGTGTCCAAGAATAACTCGAACTCCTCGAGCTGTGCACTAGGAGGTGCATAGCAGCTATAGAAGTGAACCCCTCCCACTTTGGCTCTCACAAGCCATGGTTCGGGAGTATTTGGGAGTTGTTGGAACGGAAGTTTACCGCAAGCCCATATCGCTGCTCTGTCCGTTGTGTCATTTACCCAGGACAGGGTGTCGAAGTTTTTGTACTGCTCGCAGATTATGGCTACGTCGCAATCCAATTCCCGCACCCGCTGTACCAGTAGGTCTTGGGCTGCTTCGCAATGGTTGAGGTTGAGTTGCAGTACTTTCATTTACGGGCTTGTGCTGCTCTCATCGCCTGTTGGTAGATCGGACATTTCCAACTACCCGCAACGTGCCGGCAGTCTGACCTACTATCTTTCTCTTTGCAGAGTAAGCACTTGGCAGGTTGTTGACAAGCCGAGGCATTGTGACCAGCGCCTCCGCATCTGTGACAACAACTGCTTCGGTCAGTCTTGCCTCTGCACGCCTGGGCGTTGTGCCCAAAGTGCCAGCATTTGAAGCACCGTCGAAGGCTGATCCTCTCGCGAACACGTACTGTGCCCCACGCAAGTTTCAGCTTTCCAAGTGCGATGGCTTTCTTGGCCTGGACCTCTGGGAGACAAACAACTGCTGTTTGTGTTGATCTATATGCCCGTCGAAGTGATTTCACTGCCTCCTCAGTGATCTCTTCCAGGCCGTCGATATTATCTTTGAGCAGGTTTACTACGTCTTCCTTGGTACTGATCTCGTCCAGTCTTTAATTTCAATCTCGATTTGTGGTATTCGAGATTGTACAGTGGCCCCGCTTGGGAGCTTATTCTTGATGGCGTTACAATAGCGCTCCATCTCCTGAGCGTCTGCCTTGGCGAATAACAAAAGTAGATCTCCCTTAGCTGTTCGTCGGATCTTATTGACTTTTTTGCCTATATCCTGCAAGGTGGGATCATTCTTGATACCTCGCAAGATATCTGCATGGGAGCTCTTCTCGCCTTTCTTTATAAGCAGCGTACAATGTGGCGCTGGTTTTTGCTTATTGGTCCTCGGGGCCTTTTTCCTCTTTACCACTTGCCAGTCAGTCGACTGGTTTGCAGGTTGGTTTTTGGTCTGCGGTTTAAACTTGGATTTTAATCCATTGTTTCTCTCCGCTTCTGAATTGACCACCCTACTTGTTGTTCCCTGGGTGGTTTGCCCGATCTTCTGGCGATCTTCCTTACCGGGCTTTAGCTTGCTAGCTAGCACCGGTTTAAGAGTTTTAAGTGGTGGTGCCTTACTTGATGAGGCTACTGCAGGCGAGACCTTCGGTGGCGAGGTCCTTGCTACAGAGGCTACTTTTATTGAAGCCGCCTGCTTTGGGGCCGCCGGTGTTGATGCAGCCGGTTTTGAGTTAGCTGCTTTTGAGGCAGCCGCTTTTGGGACCTCCTTTTGCTGTCCACCTTGTGTCTGAGTGTTTGACACCTTTACTGGTGATGTCTGTGTTGTAGCAGGTTTCGCTACAGGAGGTGGCCGCGTCGTTGACGTCTGATATTTGTCATATTCTGACTTAATGGCGTGTGCCAGTTTCTTGATCTCATGATGTACATTGAGCCTAGGCCCAATGAACTTCAAGAGCTCATCGATCTTTGCTCCTAATTTGTTTGGAGCGCCACTCTCATTTGTTGCCCTTTGTTGGAAGTCAACTCCACTATTCGCCTTTTGGAGGACTTGGCTGGATAGTGTCTTGCTGCCAGCTCTAGTTGTAATGGTCGATGTTGTACCATTACTAGTGTTCTTCTTCTTGTCACTATGTGACGGAACCAGTGATAATTCGCTCCCCCCAGAATCCGTGGAGCGTGCACCGGCCACCGAGGCTTTCACTCGATCGGAACCGGTGGCGGGATTATCCTCTGCAGAGGTACCCACCTGGGGTATTAAGTTCACCTTATCACCCATATCCATAAATGGTTTATTTTCGGGGTCCCTTCCCCTATCTGATTTTGGTCCGCCCTGAGGAAATCCTCAGTACTCCCCATTGCTGGAGAGCGTTCCCCTATCCGCCACCTGGGGAGGCGCCCGGTAGTGGACCAACAACCACCCCGGGTGTGTGTGTGTGTGTGTTTTTTTTTTTTTTTTTTTTTTTTATCCGAAGAGGGGGGAAATACATTGCGTACTTAGCTAGCACGTGCTGGCCGTCGTGCGGGACTCCCGATGTAATGACTTCAAAGCAAGAGTAAATCGTTGCATTGAAACCAGTATACCGTATACCCGCTAAAACCCTAACCTCTTTCTCCTACAACCATGGTCCCCTGCGGCACTCTTAGTCAATACTACTTCGCAAGGGTGGTTCATTGCAGATGTTTACTGCTCTTACATTGAAAGCCTCTAAAGCCTACTCCTCGAACGTATTGCGGAGTTCTTTGAGGATAGTCTCTGCGTAATCTGATACCAAGTTCCAGGCTTGGGGGCCCTTCAGCATGGCTTCTACTAATTGTTCTGGAACGATATTAGTCTCCAGAATCCTCTCCACTTCAGCACGTTGATCCTGAAACCGGGGGCAGGAGAAGAACACGTGTTCCGCGTCCTCTATCACGTCCGTACAGTGTGGGCAGTTTGGGGAGTTTGCCCTCCTGAACCTGTGCAGGTATGCTCGAAAGCATCCATGTCCAGTCAGGAGTTGAGTGATGTAGAACCCAACCTCCCCATGCTGGCGGTTGACCCAACGACTGATGTTAGGTATCAATCGATATGTCCACCTTCCTTTAGTAGAGCTGTCCCACCTCTCCTGCCATTGCCTTAGACTCATGGCTCTTTCATCGCTGTTTCCTGTCGGTTGGTCTTTCTCTAACTTTCTGCGATAAAGCCGTCCCCTTTCTGCAGCCAGGATGTCGATTGGTAGGGTAGAGGCAATCACACTCACCGCCTCGTAAGACACAGTGCGGTAGGATGATGCCACTCGAATCGCTGAGAGCCGCTGGACTGATTTCATTTTCCGGCGGTACGATGGTAGCTCGAGCGATTTCTCCCATACCGGTGCCCCGTACAACAAAACAGAAGTAGTTACTGTTGCCAGTAGCTGTCTTCTTATCTGTCTAGGGCCTCCGACATTCGGCATTATTCTAGATAATGCCCCCTGTACCCCAGCTGCTTTCTTGCTGGCCGCGATTATGTGCTCTTTGAAGTTGAGCCGTGTGTCCAGGAGCACCCCCAAATAGCTGATGAAGGGCTGCGACTGTATGTAGGAGTCGCCTATTTTGAGGGTGATGGTTTCCCTTGCCTTTCGACTGCTAACAAGAAGTGTTTCGGTCTTTTGTTCTGCTAAACTCAAGTCCGCTGCGAGCATCCAATGCTGAATTGTGGCTATAGCGAATGAGAAGGTTGTTTGTATCTCCTCTATGTGCTTGCGCACTATGATCAATGCCACATCATCGGCGAATGCCACTAGCCTGACGCCCTCAGGCAGACCGAGCAGGAGCAGGTCGTTGTACATTACGTTCCATAAGAGGGGGCCAAGAACAGAGCCCTGAGGTACACCTCCTGTGATCTTATAGTCTACTTGCCCATTTTCAGTTTGGTACAACAAGATGCGGTCCTTGAAATAGGCTGAAACCATTCTGCGCAAGTACTGCAGAACTTCCATCCTGGCAAGAGCCTCCAAAATGCGGTCCCAGCGGGCCGAGTTAAAGGCGTTCTTGATATCCAGGGTGGCTATTAGACAGTACTTTTTTCCACCTCTTCTCCATCTGTTTCCCGAGATAGCCTCTCTGGCGATGTTGGTAACGAGTGTCACGGCATCGATGGTTGATCTCCCCTTTCTGAACCCGAATTGGTTGGTGGAAAGTTTTGGCTCAACGTAGGGCTCCAGCCTATCTGCTATTATTCTTTCAAGGAGTTTTCCCGCAGAGTCCAACATACAGAGGGGACGATATGATGACGGATCGTCGGGAGGTTTCTTTCCCCCTTTAGGGAGGAGCACAAGCCTCTGCTTTTTCCACTTAGTCGGGAAAATCCCCTGCTTTAGGCAGGTCTCATACATGTGTAGAAACATGTCAGGCCTATTGGCTATGGCGCATTTTAGCGCGATGTTAGGTATGCCATCTGGACCGGGAGCCTTACCGTTTTGGAGCCGGTTGCACGCGCCCATCAGCTCATTCATAGTCACTGATGGTATATCTTCGTCCCTTACCTGCCACGAAGGATAAGCGGGTAGCTCAGGCTTCGCAGGAAACAAGTGAGTGACAATGCGGTGCAATGATTCGGGGCAGTTCGTTGATGTCATGGGGGGCCTTGATTTTATGCATCACGATTTTATACGGTTTTCCCCATGGATCTTGGTCAACTTCGTCACACAACTCCTTCCAGTAGGATCTCTTGCTTGAGAGAATGGCTCTTCGTAGTTGTTGTCTTTTGATCTCATAGTCGAGCCTTAGTTCTTCTGTTGTGACCCTGTCGCGTCTCCGTGCTCGTTGATGCAGCCTTCGTGCTTTGAGACACTCTCGTCGGTGTTGTGAGATCGTGTCGTTCCACCAGTAAACTGGTGGGCGGCTGTTGTTCTGCCGTCTCCTTGGCATGGATGCATCGCAGGACTTGACAACGCTTGTCATTACCTCTTTGGCAGTGGCTTCTGCGCTTGTTGCTATTGACAATGGTTCCTGCTCCATAACCAAGGCGAATGAATCAGCATCGAAAGCATTTTTGTTCCAACCGACTGGCTGTGACCTCGCACGACTGACACACAATCTTCGTTTGGGAGTGGTGTTGATTTCCCAAATAATAGCTTGGTGGTCGCTATTAGTAAACTCTTCATCGACCCGCCACTCACAGCCCCCTTTAATTAGGTTGCTGCTAACGAATGTCACGTCGATAATGGAGCTGGCAGTGCCTTTGCGATATGTGCTTACGGCTCCTGTGTTGAGGAGTACCAGGTTGAGCGAAGACATGGTCTCAAGGAGAGCTCGTCCTCTCGCGCTCGTTTCCCGGCATCCCCAGTCAATTGCCCAGGCGTTGAAATCACCTGCGATGGCGACCGATTCACGCTTCCGTACATCCTCCGCCAAGGTGTCCAAGAATAACTCGAACTCCTCGAGCTGTGCACTAGGAGGTGCATAGCAGCTATAGAAGGGAACCCCTCCCACTTTGGCTCTCACAAGACATGGTTCGGGGGTATTTGGGAGTTGTTGGAACGGAAGTTTACCGCAAGCCCATATCGCTGCTCTGTCCGTTGTGTCATTTACCCAGGACGGGGTGTCGAAGTTTTTGTACTGCTCGCAGATTATGGCTACGTCGCAATCCAATTCCCGCACCCGCTGTACCAGTAGGTCTTGGGCTGCTTCGCAATGATTGAGGTTGAGTTGCAGTATTTTCATTTACGGGCTTGTGCTGCTCTCATCGCCTGTTGGTAGATCGGACATTTCCAACTACCCGCAACATGCCGGCAGTCTGACCTACTATCTTTCTCTTTGCAGAGTAAGCACTTGGCAGGTTGTTGACAAGCCGAGGCATTGTGACCGGCGCTTCCGCATCTGTGACAACAACTGCTTCGATCAGTCTTGCCTCTGCACGCCTGGGCGTTGTGCCCAAGGTGCCAGCATTTGAAACACCGTCGAAGGCTGATCCTCTCGCGAACACGTACCGTGCCCCACGCAAGTTTCAGCTTTCCAAGTGCGATGGCTTTCTTGGCCTGGACTTCTGGGAGACAAACAACTGCCGTTTGTGTTGATCTATATGCCCGTCGAAGTGATTTCACTGCCTCCTCAGTGATCTCTGTCAGGCCGTCGATATTATCTTTGAGCAGGTTTACTACGTCTTCCTTGGTACTGATCTCGTCCAGGTCTTTAATTTCAATCTCGATTTGCGGTATTCGAGATTGTACAGTGGCCCCGCTTGGGAGCTTATTCTTGATGGCGTTACAATAGCGCTCCATCTCCTGAGCGTCTGCCTTCGCGAATAACAATAGGAGATCTCCCTTAGCTGTTCGTCGGATCTTATTGACTTTTTTGCCTATATCCTGCAAGGTGGGATCATTCTTGATACCTCGCAAGATATCTGCATGGGAGCTCTTCTCGCCTTTCTTTATAAGCAGCGTACAATGTGGCGCTGGTTTTTGCTTATTGGTCCTCGGGGCCTTTTTCCTCTTTGCCACTTGCCAGTCAGTAGACTGGTTTGAAGGTTGGTTCTTGGTCTGCGGTTTAAACTTGGATTTTAATCCATTGTTTCTCTCCGCTTCTGAATTGACCACCCTACTTGTTGTTGCCTGGGTGGTTTGCCCGATGTTCTGGCAACCTTCTTTACCGGGCTTTAGCTTGCTAGCTAGCACCGGTTTAAGAGTTTTTGGTAGTGGTGCCTTACTTGATGAGGCTACTGAAGGCGAGGCCTTCGGTGGTGAGGTCCTTGCTACAGAGGCTACTTTTATTGAAGCCGCCTGCTTTGGGGCCGCCGGTGTTGATGCAGCCGGTTTTGAGTTAGCTGCTTTTGAGGCAGCCGCTTTTGGGACCTCCTTTTGCCTTTCACCTTGTGTCTGAGTGTTTGAAAACTTTAATGGCGATGTCTGTGTTGTAGCAGGTTTCGCTACAGGAGGTGGCCGCGTCGTTGACGTCTGATATTTGTCATATTCTGACTTAATGGCGTGTGCCAGTTTCTTGATCTCATGATGTACATTGTGCCTAGGCCCAATGAACCTCAAGAGCTCATCGATCTTTGCTCCTAATTTGTTTGGAGCGCCACTCTCATTTGTTGCCCTTTCTTGGACGTCAACTCCACTATTCGCCTTTTGGAGGACTTGGCTGGATAGTGTCTTGCTGCCAGCTCTAGTTTTAATGGTGGATGTTGTACCATTACTAGTGTTCTTCTTCTTGTCACTATGTGACGGAACCAGTGATAATTCGCTCCCCCCAGAATCCGTGGAGCGTGCACCGGCCACCGAGGCTTTCACTCGATCGGAACCGGTGGCGGGATTATCCTCTGCAGAGGTACCCACCTGGGGTATTAAGTTCACCTTATCACCCATATCCATAAATGGTTTATTTTCGGGGTTCCTTCCCCTATCTGATTTTGGTCCGCCCTGAGGAAATCCTCAGTACTCCCCATTGCTGAAGAGCGTTCCCCTATCCGCCACCTGGGGAGGCGCCCGGTAGTGGACCAACAACCACCCCGGGTGTGTGTGTGTGTTTGTGTGTGTGTTTATGTTTTTTCGGAAATATCGTGTGTCATTTTGTTTGTTTTGATAAATACAATTTTGACTACGTTTCGATGACTTCTCATTCATCTTCCTCTGGACTTCACTGCTTCAGTAGGGCGCGCACTTTCATATAGTAATGGTTCGGGGCTTATCGGTTGGCACCGTAAACGACTACGTCTGATTGGCTCTTGACGCTTAGTGGCCACGCTTCCCGCTTCTGAGTGGTTATTTCCGAATTTTCCAAGAATTCGATAAGTTCTGGATTTCATTGCGTGCGTTTAGACTGTAAGATCGCTTCGCGATTTCAATTGCCTCTTTTACGAGCCTCGATTTCGAGTGTTCTATATTTGCCAGTACTCTGGCAAGTCTATTCGGTCTGACGTCGTGGTGGCATGTTCCGCAATGGATGTTGTTTTTTCCTGCTTTCTTATGACGTTCTGGTCTTCATCACGTCTAGCTTGAATTATGTTTGTCCCACACAGGTTTTACATGGAATCTCGCACACTCCCTGTTGTTCTAAAGGGATCCTCGTCTTCGGATTCCTCAAAACCGTATTTATTTTGTCTGTCTGTACTGAAAATAATTTCGATATTGTGTCTCCATGAATTCTCGCAATATTCTCCGTGGTTGCGAGTTGTGTATATTTACTTTTTTATGCATAACTTTTCAGGCATTCGAACATGTTATTGATTGGGTGCTGTGCTATACACGTTTTAGTACAACTCACATTAGATTCAATTTGGAACGAGATGCAAAATATAAAATGTTTAAGGATTTTTCACTTGAATTTGTTCTCACAACCCGTATTTGAAAGTTAAGAAACAGGGTTTATTCTTCTCGTATGTATTAGGATCTTGCAAAAAACTTTTTTCTCCAATCATTATCAAACATTATTATTATAACATTTATATTATTAATCTTAATCTTACTTTCAAACGCGAAAGTACGCCCAGGGTTTAGCTGATTAGTAGAGATCTTCCACTAAAACCAGAATATAATAGATTTTTTGATATTTCACGACTTAGACTATTTGAACCAATAGGTAGTAATATGGTGAAAAGTATTTTGCTCTGTGGAACAGAAACTTGAGTGACTAAAAAACGAAATTTTAGTTAACTTAATTTTGCTTTTTTTAAGTCATTTTTTGTTTTTTGAAAAGTTGCGTTATAATATCTCAACTCTGTTATAATGATACGGAAAGTTGGATTGGTATGATATTTATTTATGACATAATGAATAATTAAAAAAATGAATTTTAATATTTATTTTGTCATGAAATATACTTAATTGTATTCCCATATCTTTATCTGCTTTCGATATTGTGTCTTCAATATTGTATGTTTTACATATTTTCACCCTTGAAAGTAATAAATGAAATAATTACAAATGACTGTTAGATTATATTCTGTTCGAATGAATTTATACTGCAAACCCGTATATTATCTTGTAAACAAAGCAATTTAATTTCCATATATTTTAGGTTATTTTCGAAGAATTTTACGAACAAGGAGACGCCGAACGAGCAGCTGGTAGAACACCCATTCCGATGATGGACAGATATCAACCTGACCAACAACCGTCCAGCCAAGTAGGATTTTTAATGGGCATCTGCATTCCTTGTTATACCCTTTTAAATACCCTCATACCCGAAACAAAACCATTGCTTGAGATGTGCCAAAATAATTTAGCAAAATGGCGAAAAATTGACGAAGAAATCAAAAGTAAAGAGACGTAGAGGCTCTTCAGATCCTTGAATTTTATGTATAACATGTGTGTAATGATGTTTCTCCTCAACCTGCACAATTCTTTGTTAGCACATAAATTTCTAACAATACATTTCAAAGCTCTGGATTGTCGAGAGAATGTCAAACAATGTGTTTGTTTTATAAATACTTGTGAATAATGAACATGAAAATATTTATTCTGAAATCTTTATACTACTGATGTACTTATTACCTGACTAAACTATTTTCCTTAAGTCAGTTGAAATATATCTACATTATTTAAAATATCTATAGTGATCTATACAAACAAATATCATATCTGTTCAATAAATATGGGACCAAAAAAGGTTCTACAAAACGTATGGTGTTTGATTTCCCTAAAATATCATTAAAATATTTTTCTGTTATTTTGTTAGTGTAGAAAATTGCTAACGGAGAAGTGGAATGGTGAAAAGTTAGAGTTGCAGAGAGGCTACATAAATTTAGTACATTTCCCAATATTTTTTGGTTGTTAGCCCTGTACAATTAGGTTTTGCATTGTGATACAGTGGCAATACACGTTTCAGATATGCAGCTCGAACTTGTTTAAGGAGGCAGACGGCGTTTATTGTGCGACGATCATGAAGGGAATCCCGAAACCGTTGGCATCACATTCCCCGCTGACTTCTGGTGACCCTGATTTTTCACGGATTTTTTACTTGACACAAGGCTTTCACAAGTTGTTCACCGAATTTCAACCCTTTTAACGACTAGTTTCATTAAAATCTTTTGGTTATTCCAAACATTTTGGATTAGAAAGAACAACTTTCCGGCATCATTTAAAACAGGGTATGGAAATAGGTAACGATGTAAGCAAATTACACAAAAATCGCTTGTTTAAAGAAGAACGTCTGCTTGACTATACTGAACACACAGCATACTTCCGTTTGGACTTTAAGAGACGTAAAAATACTTGCATATCAGTTTGCCAAAGTGAATGGAAAAAAGTACCTTAAAGAGCTGGCCACAGATTATTGGTTGCGGTTATTTAGGAAGAGATACTAGAACGAATTGTCTGATATTGCGTCGGGTAAACTCTAAGGAGTTTATATTAACTGTAGCTCCAGAAGGCAGTATTTGAGGTTGGTTGGTCCAACGAATTGACATTTGTGATATTCCTTCAACACTTATCAAATATACAAAGCCCACTAAAGAACAACCTCTCATTTTATTGTTAGACAGCCATAAGAATCCTTTTTCAATACTGTAATGTTTTTATTTTCACACTCCGGGTTCAGTTCAGCTCTTGCATTTATTTCCACTACTTTAATTTATATTCACAGAACTATTTACAATTTATTTTTAATATACGTCAATCGAAATCTAAATGAATCCACTCGCCAGCTCCTCGTATTTATATATTTCTTCTCCGAATTTTCCTGAATGTCAAAGATCCGTCGGGAAATTTCCTTCATTGGTTCTCGACGATTAGAGGACATTCGACGAATTTCCGTTAGCGCCAACCCCGGCCTCGGGTCGACAAACCAACATTTCGGGTTCCACGAAATATCGGATAAATACAATACAAATAGCAAATGTTAATGTTGTAATGCTTATTGATCTGCATCTACTAGTAACCACACGCAATCACTTGGCAAGTCAATTTTTGGATCTTTCAAGTTTTATTTCGATAAAGCAGCTAACGAGTTTCTAATGACACCAGGTCATGGGGGAAAGCCATTAGCTATTTATGATATTGCTTGCCTGGTAGGGAAAAAAATTAATGATCACATTCTATTCTGGTCGTACACCAATTCAAAAGTCACTTACTAGATTTCGAAGTTAAAAAGCGATAATCTCCAACTTTAATGTCGCCGGTTATGATTCTGTCCTTACCTAAGAGCTGGATCTCTCCAAGAAGGACAAATAGGAATGTCTCAACTATATCAAATGAAGCAGTCCATAAATACTTTGGGGGTTAATAGTTTAAAGAATACTTAAAAAAATTCCAAGATTAAAAATAGAATCAAAGAAGAGTTGTATCAAAATCAGAATAGAGTGAGGATTTTGCCAACTATTTACTCTGAGTATTACATCTGAAGATGTCTTTAAAAATGACAGTAAGATTGAAAGCCTCATGTTAATAAAGAAAATAACAATATTGGATGCTATGTTATTTACATACGTAGGTTTCAATTTACTTGGAAAGTTAACATCAATATCCGAAGAGGGTGTATTGCTGAAATAGAGAAAAGTCAAATTGGAAATGGCCTAAAACATATTGTAATGTTTTTATTTTAACAATAAATTCTTGGATTTAGTTAAAAACACAGCAGTCCAACTCACTAGAATTTATTTCCACTAATTTTATGTACACACAACTATTTACAATTTATCTTGAATACCGATGTTTACTATACTGCGACTGAATACTGAATGAATCCAATAGCCAGCTGACCGTATTTAAATAGTTCTTCTCTAACTCTACAGATTCGAGAAAATTCGACGAATTTGTGTTGGTACCAACCACCGGCCTCGGATTACTTGAAATATCGGATGAATGCCAATTCCAGGAATTATCGGATGAATTCCCATCACATTGCCCCTCCTTAAGACTATTTCGTCCATAAATGACCCAGGATTCTCCCTGGTGTGGCGATATTTGCAGGACTCTCTATTTCGACAACGGGAAGTTTGGTGGAAGAAACAGTCTACGGTCATAGGCTATCTTTGGGACCGCCAATTTCATTAAGTTCTTCCCCATCATCACAGTCCTCAACTCTACCAGAGTCTTTCAAAGATCGCTATATGTTGACTTATCCTGCGAGAATGTTTTCGTTACCAAATAGAAGATGTCTGTGGTACCCACTGGTTGTTTAACTGCGAGATGAAGGACCTTCCATACCACTGAATCTTGCTCCCTTAGCTTCTGGAACCGGCTGTACTTCTTGGCAAATACCTTAGTTATTTCTCTGGACATCCGGATATCTTGAGCCATACAATGAGCCATGGCATTTACTATGGGCACCTCAAATAGGTCTCGGGGTTCCTCTCTGGTCACGTCGTGCTGCACTTTCTGCCCATCCGAGTACAGTGCCATAAACTGTTCGAATGTCATCTAGTCATCGGGTGGTTGGATGCTGCGGAATTGGCATAAGGTGCTAAACTGTTGAAATATCCCACTTTTGATTTCCCTCGAGGTAGCTTCCTAATACTGTAGACAACATCGTTGATTCTCTTTACAGTTTGGTAATCCCTCCCAAGATCTCTGTAGCTTGGGCGAATATCCACGACGACGTTGCGGGTTATACAACCGTACAAGATCATCAACTTGGAATTCTTCGCCTTCGGCTTTGATGTCGTATGCTTCCTTCGAATGGGCACTGGCATTCTCGGTAATTTAAAGGAACTCGATAATGGATGTCGGTCATCTTTTTATGTAGCTGGTTGACATAGCCTCCCCACCTGCGGCCTTCTGGGAGACATCCAAACTTCAATTCGCTTGATAGTCTTAATTCCAGTCCCATAATAATAATGGCCGGGGTCTGACTCGTGGACTTGTATATAGACGACCGGTATGCCATTAGAAACAACTGATCCCAGTCTCTTTGGTGGTCAGAGACTAACTTTGACAAATGGAGGTTAGTGGTTCCATTCCATCGGATCGCGCGTGTTGTGCTGTCGTCCGTGTTTTATTAACCTTCAAGAGCTTGCAGACGTCTTGGAAAAGAGTAGACTCAAAATTCTACTTTACTCTGAGTGCAACGCTAAGGGAACACCAAAACGACTGATCCATTCCTTGACAGGAGATCAGCAACGATGAAGGCTTCTTGATTTAGGGAAATAGTCCATCGCCCACCACGATATACTTATTTCCGCAGTCAGATTCTGGAAATCGACCGACAACATGAATAGCTACTCTTTCGAATGCATTGCCCACGTTATATTGCTTCATGGGAGCTTTTGCTCGCTTCCGAGGCTCATTACGTGCTGCACATACCGCACATTTACGGCACCAATCCTTGACATCTGATTGGCAATTTACCCAATAGAAGCATTCTCTTAACTTCTCTTAACCTCCAGCCGCCTATTTGTTTTCTGTTCTAGTCCTCCTCTGGAGTTTCCAGAACGCGCTTCAGATTTTCGTTCTCCAGGATGAGACAGTTCCACTGAGCCCAGTATGACTTTATGGTATACCTTGTTTTAACTCCGGATCCAATTTCTGGTCTTTATGGATCTCCTCAGATTGCCAGTGGTCATCGACGGCGGTAGTTCTACAGAGAACAGCCTTCTTCAGCTCGCTGACAATGTTTGCAATCATCAGGGCATGGTCTCCTCAATAAGGCATCAGCATTCCCATGGCTTGTTCCAGCGCGATGTTCAGTCTCGAAGTCGAATTCTTGCAACCGCTGAATCCACCTGGCCATTTGTCCTTAGGGGTTTTTAAACTGCAGGAGCCACTTCAGTGCTGCAAGATCAGTCCTCGGGAAGAATGTTCTACCATAGAGGTACTTGTAGCCAAAAGTTCCCTTCGAGTAACGCAGTAATTCCGTTCTGGCATGCTTAAGGTCTTGCTGAAATATCCGATGACTTTCTCCTGGCCCTCTTGAATCTGCCAAAGCACCGCACCAATTCGAACATTGCGTCTTTCGGATTCTCCGGAATATCGGATGACTGCCAATTTCGGGAATTATCGGATGAATTTCCGTTACAATATGATTTAAATCTGCAGTGTAAAGTTACACTAATGAAAAAACTGAAAGTTCTCAAAAAGAACAGAGAAAATGTATTTTGCTCCAGTGATACACAAGTATTTATTGGATTTCTCGTATATGCTTAAGACTGAGGAATATACCTAGAATCTAGATGTTCTTTTAAAAGATATTCCTAGTGGCGGATTAAAAAGTTCATACAGTATGTGAATCTGATTGTTAAGAATTTGTGACTTAAATATGTTCCTAGACCGAATAGACGAATTTGGTATAAAAAAGGAGGTACTTCATATGTCCTAAGTACACCGTGGCTGACGTGCATAGGGTGTAACATACCTGGGCCCTATTTATAATTTTTTAAACGTCTTAAACATGCAGGAGCGTACCCAGCAGTATTGAGAATTGCAAATCGATATGAAAGTTAAGTAATTGTACTTAGCTTTAAAGAAGTAGGTATTTCAGTCTCGAAGTTAATTTTTTGTTGTAAAATTGTTAAGGCCTTAGCCAGAAGTTTTATCTGAGAATGGGTGGTGTTTTTATAGGGTAGTGGATTTATTCACACTGCATAATTTATAATTTAATTCGTATGTTTTCAATATAAATAATTTATATTTTAAAAAGAACCGACTTCAGCTGACTTAAAATAAAAACAGTTTAGAAACCGTGTGCAATCAATAACTATTTTCAATTCAATGTACAACTATAATTCAACTCAACACAATATTACAACGGTCCTGATATCTTTAAAACTACCATGTTTAAGTACAAATCATCTCCACACTACTGACTCATTTTATTTTTTATTGGTTAAATTATTCCTGTATGCCAATGATTCTACTTCGCCCCATATGTCTACTATTCCATTTATGCAACTCCTCATGTTTTACCTTTTTGAACCACATTTTATGACTATAATTTTACTCTACCATTGATTTCAACCACCCGGTATATACAACTGCTTCTAAAAATTTTTGAACCCATGCTTATAATTATACCCCGTCCTACGTCCTATAATTCGAATATCCTAACTGCTTATGCTTACATAAAAAAGTTTTTATAAACCCTGAATATAATAATTTTACCCCACACTTGCTTCAGCCACCTTGTATAAGCAACTACTTATGTTCCAAACTATATAACTTTTTTAAACCGCCCTTTATAACTGTAACTCTACTCCACCTTATATTTCAACCATACAGTATATTCAACTGCTTCTGACAATTTTTAAAGCCTTCTGTATAACTGTAATTATTCTTCGTACTATAACGCAAATATCCACTCTGTATAACTATATAGTGTTGCTTCACTCTTGTTTCAACCACCTTGTATATACAACTACTTATGTGCCACCCAATACAATATTTTAGGACCACCCTGTATAAAAAATTCAATTCCAACTTATATTTCTGCCATCATTCTATGAAACTGCTTATGTACCACCTAATATAACATGCACGCACGCACAAGCCTTTCACCGTATTCCACACAGAAGAGATCGCCGGAATAACAATTTTTCGTTTTAATAAGCTAATGGAATATTTTCTGCCATTTCACGGGACTGTAACTTAACTTCGTCTCTAAAATAAACTGACTTCAACAGCATCAAAATGAAAATCATTACAATCACAATGTACGACATACTTTCATGGCATATCTTAACATTTAAACTCCAGATATTTATGATGAAAATTTGCCATTCACCATAATGTTTACAGTTTTTGTGCCTAATTTACGGAATCAGGCTGGAACATATCTTTGTATAATACTTTATAATATTCAAACTGCGTGAGCAGTTTTAGTCAAAACAGTGATGATTCATTGAAAATCGCTGAAATCTAGTCCCTTATTTACATTTTTTTCTGATTTTCTAGAAAACTGTAAATCTCATATTATAGACCTTTCTGCAATGTTCCTATAATGTAGTTTAAATCACCAAAATTGCCCACGCCGTTTTGAATAATCGCTCGACATACATAAAAAAAGTTGTAGACGAATTGATAATCTCCTGCTTTTTCAAATTCGATCGAAAATACTTACAATATAAAACTTATTTTCTGCAAAAAATTTGTTAATTAGCTAAATTGAGTCATTAAATTCAAAACCCCATAATTTAGGTCCGGGAGGAGGCTGTCCTCTCAGCTTACTACGGCCTTGGAAATAGTTAAGGGTCTTTACGCTAAAAATATTGCATAGGTATTAACTTGCCTAACAAGGTCGGATAACACGAGAGCTTTTATATTGCTGAGCTTTTCTCGCTGAATGTGTTGAGTTACATTATTTATATTTTTAGTTTCATAATGAATCTGTACTTCTGGGGAGATAGCCTGCAATACACACATTCTGTGACAAGACTAGAAAGAGAGGTCAATAAACAGTTTTAACACAGTTGATAGGTGGAAGTAGTAGTAGTCTCCATTGTCTTCTCTTTTTAGTCTTGTCTCGATATTTGTGCATTGCAGGCTACCTTCAGATGTCTACCTAAGGTCTAGGACTTCATAGATGTTAGGTGTTTATTTTTGTGACACATTTGCCATTTCTACAGATACCTGCTACCTATTTAATCGAAGTAGGCATTAATAACAATATTTTCAAATAAAGCTATTAATAAGCAAAGCAAAATACAGGGTGTTTCTAAAATAGGGTTCCAAACTTCTACTGTGTATAGAATTCATTAAAATAAGTTAAAAAATCTCTATTAAGATGTGTCCAAAAACGCACCTTTAGGAAGTCATATGCCGTTAAAAGAGCTCAAGTAAAACTGTTTTATTCTGTTATATTGAATAGTATTATCTTGATCCAAATAATTTCCATTGGTTTTCGAGTAAATTGAGTTTAAAAATTACTCTGTTCTTTAGGTTATTAGGCCAGAAATTACAAAAATCTGTTCACCATGGCAAATAAGACTTGCCACAAGAACGCTTAACCATTTAAATTATTGATGAACTGTCAATTGAATTTTGTAGTAGTGTTTAATTGGCAAAAGTGGTGATTGGCAAATGTATATATACCACATTATTGCAACTCGTAATATGGAGTCATATTCAAACACGGAAATGACAGATATACATTTTATGTACGGCTGGAAATGTCGATTTGGACAAAGATAATTTGTTTACATAAAATTGTTAAGATTTTATAATTATCTAGAGAAAATTGTAAAAAAATTGAAATAAAAAAAATTACGGACCAAAAACCCCCATCACCAACCTATATAGGACATATGATTTGTATGTTGAAAACGGAGTAGCACATGTTATTTAACGTAAACGTTATGTAAGACACATAGAATTTTCACTATTTATTTTCGATCGTTTTGTCAACAACAGAAAAAAAAACAGTTTTGTTCCTAAGCGTGCGTTTTAGAGCACATGATAATAGGGATTTTTGGCTTAATTTAATGAATTCTATACACAGCAGAAGTTTAATACCCTATTTTAGAAACACCCTGTATATTCTTAAAACCTCGAACAGTAAATAAGTTTATTAACGTGAAACTCATGAAATAACATCTATATGTGGCTATGTTGGCCCTATCTTTTCGAAACGCATTGTACTTGCAGTCTACAGCTATATTCGATTTAATGACATTTGTCACGAGACATGCCATACTTGCCATGTTCTAAGCTCATAAAACACAAAAATGCTCGTCACGAACTCGTACAATCAAGAATTTGTGTCATTCGAATCAACTATCAAAATACAAATCAAATACCAAACAAAATTAAATATCCGCTATGTTTTTTTAAAGTACCTTTGTTGTAATCGATTTTAGTTCATCTCCAAGAGTAACAGTGAACAACAAACGTAGGCCAGTTAATCTGGTGAGTTAACTATTGAATTATGAGAAGGCATTAATAAGGATTTATAGAAAAAATGGATGTACGAACGCAAAAATTAGAACAACAGGTAACTGCATATTTTAACCAATATATCTTGGCAAGTATTAAATAATATGTTAATTACACTATTCGTAATATTTTCTAGAGACAAATTATGGAGCAAAAAATGAAACAGAAGCGGCTCACTTCTGGAATGATCCAGGCTTCTGATATTCGAAGTAATTCCGCTAAGTCAAGAGCTAATGGAAATAGAAGGGAATTACATGGTTAGTATCTATATATTTCTAAAGACTTTTATAATAAATATAACTTTTCAAGGATATGATGGGCCTTTACAGTACACCATGGTAAATGACAATCCTGATCAGGTTATATCAATACTGCCAATATCAGACAGTATTGATGGTAAGTGTATATCAAACCATTTTTATGTATGATAATATTCACATTACTATACAATTATGTTAATTTCATTGATTAGTAAACTTTTGCTATGCTTGCCAGTTACAAAATTGGAATAAATTCCAACTAAACTAACTTTACTGTGATTAACTATATTAATGTTTCTACATGAACAATTGAAAAGCATTTTTAAAAAGTGTAGTTCCAGTAGTCAGAGTGCTGGCTATGGAGGGATAGGTGTCACTCAGTGCTGTCAAAATTTTATCCATTATAGGTTCAGTTTTTACAGATAATATTTACAGACAGGTTACACATGAAAATATTTGAGATAAAAAGTGATAAGGTTCAGTATTGAACATTTGCATGATCAAAGACAGTGTAAACAAGTAGGAATAAATTGTCGAGGTGTAGACAGAAGTTAAAAGGCTGCCAGAAGGTAATTATGTGTCAAATATTTGCATCACTGAGTGCACTTCTGGCAATTTGTATATGTGTTCTATATATACTTAATTCAAAATTAAATCACATGCCAAAGGCTAGTAGGCTAGTTAGAAAAATAAATAAGGTAATTGCAATGTTACAACTGTCATTGCTTCATTTCTCTTAAAAAAATTATATTTCACACCATCAAATGCACTTAAGCTGATTTATCAGCATAATTTTGGTTGCTCAATAAAATATAATTCAACCGACAAATAAATCAGGAAGATGGATTTCAATTGTTTTCATAGAATAGCATTAAAATAAATTACATTTATACTTATAAGATGATATAGTATATATATCCAAATAATCGGACATTTGCTATGTATACTAATTTAAACTCCCTAACATAATATTTTTATTACATTTCTTATTTACATCATGTTACTACAATTCAACTTCCCCCTAGATTTCAACCATCTTATATATGCAACTTCTTATGAAAAACCCATCTGAACAATTTTTTTCTAACTTTTTTTAATCATGCTACAATTTTTTGTAAACACTTTGTATAACTATAATTCCGCAGTACCCTATATATGCAACTTTTTACAGGCTACCTAATATAATATATTTTATTTTAACTTTAATTTCACACCATCATATGTTTTAACTACCCTGTTTATGCATTTGTTTATGGCCACCTATTTTAATTTTTTTTGAACCACCATGTATAATTATAATTCCAGTACATCCTACATTGCAACCACCCTGTAAATGCAAATGCTAATATGCTACCCTATATGTAAAACATTCTATTAACATTTTTTTAGTGACCTGCACAACAATACTTTTACTCCGCCCTGTATGTCAGCTATCATTAATTTCCAACTGCTTATGGGGTACCCTACACAAGTATTTTTTCTCGCTTTTTTCTAGCCATACTATAATTCCATTTGACGCTATATTTAAACCATCCTGCATAGCAACTGTTATGGACCATCTAACATCTTTTGTTAGACCCTGTATAATTATAATTTTACACCACCAATTCATATTATATGTATCAAATTAACACGCGAAACCATGAGATCTTACTCATCCAAAAATTGCCTAATATGCCAATTTTTTCACCTTGAAAACTTGAAATGTCTAACTATAAAAATGTAATGCTAAGAAAATATGATGGAGGCATAAAATAGTTACATGTTTGGAACATACAAACACAATTTTTATTGAAACAATATTTAAAAAAAGTTTCTCTCTCAATTAGGTCACCAAATCACCCTGTATTGAAAGAATTTTTACAACAGGAGTCACTTTTATGTAGGTTACCAAATCACTCAGTTTTGAACGCTTTGAAATTACAAAGTGGCTGCCTTGATTGCCATAAACTGTCAATAAATTTTTTAATAATTTAATTTCTCAGTAAAATGATTTTTCCCAAAGATGAGACCCTCACCAATCGATTTCTATCCATCGAAACTTCCAAATGGGAAAATTTTATCGACATCGTTAGAGCAGTTTTCCAGAACTCAATTACAAATATATATACATACAAATATTGCTCATATTATAGTATTAGATATATCATCTTATAGAGCATTAGAGTTATATCTAATGCTATTTGCTTAATAATCATCATTTATCTCTACATTATTATTAACATCAAAACCTTGGTGTTGTAACTGTTGTCAGCTTTGGCTGAAAATTGAATTCAAAATCACCTTCTGAATTATCACTATCAAAGGCAATGTCTTTAACACATGGATGCATTTGTGGTCCATCAAACTATTTATTTTTTTTCTGATTGTGTCTAAAATCCATCCTGATTCTTCAATTTCTGATTCATATGGATCACATAAAGTGTCATTTTCCCATATAAGTGCAGTATAATGTGGTTAACTTGCTGAAGTAATTAGCTGTCAAAGTGAATCAAATTTTTTGTAATATTTTCTAAAAATGTTACATTCTTTAAATGTATTGATTTAAAGGAATAAATCACATCTTATAAACTTTGTTTTTTTTATGATACTTTGTATTTCTTAGGTATAACACAACAATTGATAAAAGTCTATATATTTCATAGGTTCCAAACGTTTCAGGTCCTACAAATTTTGATCAATATATTACTTATAATAATGACTTTAATAGTTATTCAACATAACAACACAGGAATTTTTAAAGATAGCATATTTTACAAGAAGAATGAAAACACTCTTTCAAAATGGTGTAATTGAATTTAATAAACTTCCAACTGAGTTGAATCAAAACTCAATGGTGACCTTTAAAGTGGAGCTGATTAAATATTTAAGATGGATATATATATATATATATATATATATATATATATATATATACAACAATATATCTATATATATATATGTTTTGTAAAAATTTTTATATTATAAATTGGTTTCTCTATTAAGATATTTTAATATGGTATTTAGCACTAGATGCTTATTGTTATGTTGCTATTACAACTTAATAATGTGTTATATTGATAAATTTTGTTGTATATTAAGTATTTTCGCTTATTTCAATAAAGTTTCTTCTTTTAAATCAGACCCTGATCAATGACAATGACAAGGATGTTGATGAAGATGATTTAGAGAATGAAATATAGAATATGAGATACATGTTGTCTTTGAACTATGAACAAAATTGATGTCTTCCTAATTTATTTTTGCAATTTATCAATATTTTACTAGAAATCGCCAAATTATGCTGACTAATCTGCAATCTGCAATAGTGCATTTGATCATATAAAATACAAAAATGTGAAGGAAGTGATGAATTGAGTGAGGCACAGACTCTCTTAACTTTGTCATTAACTCTTTTTTTCTTCTACCTAACTCTCTGGTGTTGTATACATAATTTAATACTGCATGATGAAATAAGTATACATTTTTCTACAAGTGCACTCAGTCATATAAAAAATGTACTTTTTTGTCTTCCACCTACCCTTCTGGCGATTTTTTTCTACTTCCTTCAGTTATTCTGCACATTTTCATTAATGCTTCTTATTATTTTTTTCCTCAATTGTTTACATGTTTAATGCCCCTGGTATTAATTTTTCACTGTCTTCTGATGGCCCTTCTTGCTATATCAGTAACAACTGAACCAGTAAAGGCTAAGATTTCGACTGCACTGATTCATCTCTACTCCTTCACAGCCAGTTATTAGACATAATAGTTATTAACTCAAAAATATCACAATTTGCAACTCTATTGCAGTTTTACCATCCATTTTCATAGAGTAGACAGCCAAAGATATGAAAATGAAAACTAAGAATGCTTTCAGAACCTCAAAAATGAGGGTTCAGAATTATTTTTGCTGAAGAATTCATATCTGCAAGGTGGTCACCATTTTGAATATTTACTTCAAAGTTATTTTGTGATGCATTACATATTATTGGCAACGTTATTAATAATTATTGTTCAGTTATTTGACTATTTAATAAAGTATTATAGTGTTTTTTATAAAGTTTCGACAAACTCTTTGGTAATAAAGAATTAAGAATATGAAGGAAAATATCAAATACAGATAATCTCATATCATTGCAAAACCAACGAATTTTCACATTAGTGGCATAAGAAATTAAATTCAATGACTTTCTGTGATGATCAATAATGATAAAAAACACAAAAAGCATATATCATTATGATATCTTGATTTCTATATATCAGATGAAAACAAATTATATGGGTTATTAGATAACATGAAAAAATATGGGAGTTCCATTTGAAAATATCAAGTTACCCATTGATAAACATCTCAAAATTTAATCTGGAGTTCATCATTGTCATTTTGGCTTTTGGTAGAATGGAGTGTTTAATAGTTACAGCCTGTGATGATATTGAACCCCCTTGATGGTCAACAATTTCTAGACTCCCAAACAGTGCGTTTTCTGTTCCATGTATGATAGGTAAAGCTATAATAAAATTGACTGAGAAATCCAAATATATAATTTTTAAAAAATGGAGCTTTAATATGACCCACCCTGTATATGTCTTGGAATTCCATGGAAGTTATTTTTAGTTTGCATCTCTCACTGTCCCTTTTTAAGATATTAAAAATATTCTGTTCACACACTATTGGGCCATGCTGCATCTCAATTAATAGATAGTCATCAGCAAATCTCAGTAGGTTGAGATTTTCTCATCTTTGCTATAGTTCCAGTCTAACTTCCATAAACTATTTACTACTGTGACTCTAAATAGCCAATTTCACATTTTTTATTTTTCTTAGTTTCAAGCATCTCAGGCACTAACTGCATTCAGGGGATAAAAATTACTTATACTAAATAATGGTCTGCTTTATTTCTGAATTCCCAGAGAGCGAGGGGGGCGGTGGTGGTTCACCGCTCCTCCCTATAATTTCACCATTTACATGGTAACTTGGAATGTCAGTTTAATGCAGAAAAGAAAACATCTAAAGCATGCATTTAATTACTCAACAATGTTCAGAAACTTTTGTTTCAATTATAATTATTACATATTTTAATATAATCGTTTGTACTGGTTTTACGATTCTTAAAATTTAGTGATTGATCTGGAAGTAGTTGTCAAAATATTTTAACATTTCTTAAAGAGACTTTTATTACTATAGTAGTATTTTCTTTTGTCAAACTATTTTTTTCTGTTAAGTGATTCTTAATAAGGCATCTGTAAAGCTTGTGCATTATACTTGCAGGTCACTGATGGTTTATCTCAGTGTAATACTTAGACAATGTAAAAACACAGTTTTGCACCCTAACACCAAACCTTTATTTTCAACACTCAACGCACGTTTCAACAACCCTAAGTTGTCATCTTCAGGAGTAAACCCAAACTAAATCTAAATTACAATTTTCTCTAATTTATACCTACCACTAAACTATTACCTAAGTAATTAGTACAAGGGGTAAATCCTAAGTACCTGAATTCTAATTGACAAACTTCAAAGATAAGGCAGATTTTATATAATGCAAATATGTAAATTAGGATCCTAAATTACCTACCTACTTTTACGTTACATTATTAAGTAATGACATTTTTAATACTTATTTTATGGATTCTTAGAAAGTAAACTATACAATGAACTGTATGGAATAGGACCCTTATCTGAATTCATTAGTTTATTATTTTTATAAATCATAATGCTTTCGTAGGAGTCCAGTTCCCTAAAATTATTTACTTGTTTAACTAATTTTAAAGAAGATAAATCTACAGAGTGGTTGTGTTCTAAAACATGATGTGTAACACTAGATTTATCCGCTCTTCCGTATTTCAAATGGGCAATATGCTCTTTGAAACGGGTACTGATAGATCTGCGTGTCTGTCCATAATACTTTAAATCACAATCATTACATTTGATTTCATAAATACCGGACTTCTCGAAATCAGCAAGTTTATCTTTAGGATTGCCCAACAATTTATGTAGTGTTGTAGTTGTTCTATACACCGCCTTTATACCAAGTTCTGTAAAAACTTTCTTAAAGCCCCTAGTATAACGACTGTACGGACTGTAGATTTATCTTATTTAAAATTAGTTAAACAAGTAAATAATTTTAGGGAACTGGACTCGTACGAAAGCATTATGATTTATAAAAATAATAAACTAATTAATTCAGATAAGGGTCCTATTCCATACAGTTCATTGTATAGTTTACTTTCTAAGAATCCATAAAATAAGTATTAAAAATGTCATTACTTAATAATGTAACGTAAAAGTAGGTAGGTAATTTAGGATTATCGTAATTTACATATTTGTATTATATAAAATCTGCCTTATCTTTGAAGTCTGTCAATTAGAATTCAGGTACTTAGGATTTACCCCTTGTACTAATTACTTAGGTAATAGTTTAGTGGTAGGTATAAATTAGAGAAAATTTTAATTTAGATTTAGTTTGGGTTTACTCCTGAAGATGACAACTTAGAGTTGTTGAAACGTGCGTTGAGTGTTGAAAATAAAGGTTTGGTGTTAGGGTGCAAAACTGTGTTTTTACATTTGTGACACACCAAAGGTTCCACAGCTTTTCGATTACTTAGACAATGTAAAATAAAATTGTTATTTTTTCTTTAGAGTATTTGTTACCTGTACTTGTTTTTGCCCAGGTAATGTATATTCTTTATTAATGGTTACTTTATTCATACATGCATATATAAGGTTTTATTAATAGTTAAAATTTGATTATTTAGGTTTTGAAATTTCATATTTCTTTTTAAGGTAATATTGAAGATTTTACCAACAATGCCTCTAGTGATATAATGGATATTGAAGATGAGGAATCATCACCTGTTGCTTCAGTTCCTAATGAAAATGGGAATTTTCCTGTTAACCCTATTCCAGATAAACCAGCATTTATACACCAAAGCAATGGGGTAAATACTTTATTTAAAAAAAAAACACCAAAATCAGTTAACAAAAATGTCGCAGAAAATTTTCAATTTAATGAAGAATTTTACTTTAGGTTAATACTTTAAAAATCATTTGAAACCAACTCAAAATATTAAAGCAAATAATTAAACAATCACATATCATCTACCCAGATTGAACCATTTTGCCTTATTATTATTAGTATAGATAAATTAGATTATTGGTATTCCTCTATAAAGCCCCACATGAAATAATTGAGTACTCTGGGTTTACAGAACATATGTGACCAATTAATTTCAGCTCTATGAGATATATGTGAGCACCAAATGACTCCATTGTATTCAAAGTGATGAAATCTGCAAACTCTATATTCCGGGCATCTATTACTTTCAGTCAATTTCATGATACTCTTATTATTATTGCCCTGATTGAGCCTCATTTGGAGTTTCCACATTATGTGCTTCATTTTGTAAGACAAGGATAATTTATCTCAAATAGCAGGCCTTATTTCAAATTTGTGTTCTAAAAACTACCAAATTCATATGAGCCTCATTGGTAAACAATTTTTTAATATGATTCATAATATAGTGATTACAATTTATATATATCCTACCAGTATTCAATGGTGTAACTTCTCTTATACCTTTGTTTCTCATTTCTCCCCATGTGGTTCTGGTTTTAGCTGTTTTGGGCCCAGTTTATGCTGGTTATTTTCCTGATAGCATAGAACCATTTTCTTGGTCATTTCAAATAGCATTGAGTGATTTTTGTTGTTCGGCTATCATCTTTTAATTTTTTACTTCACTGTTCTCCCTAGGTTAGAGTACAATAAACTTATCAAGCAGAATATCTCGTTTTGAGAGTACAATTATTTTTATTAAAGACATATTTAATAAAATCAAAATCCCAAGGCAGAGTTGTACTGTACTTGAAATCAGGACATTAATTTTAAGATCAGTTTTGACAGTAAGACAACATATTGTTTGTGACAACACAGTTCTTTCAAGAGAGAAATCTAGAAAAAGTTATGTATTTCATAAATTGACTGAACATTTTAAGTCCAAGTGAATACTGATAATGTTATCAATCCAGCATTTGTGTGATAACTGCGTTACATACAAAACGATTTGAAGTTTGGAATTTTTGAGGTTCTCTTCATTTAGCTTTAACGTTAATTTTAAGAACATGTCAACACAGACAATTGTGAATTTAATTTATTTATGAAATTAACCTTGAATTGAAATAAAATTATAAGTCCCAAAAGTCGACATTTCTGGGTTTTTAAAAATATTATTTCTTTATTGTATTTTAGAGAAGCTTGACGTATTATTGACTATGATATATTTTCTATAGGCTCCAGAAGCTGAAGGTGATATTGTCGGTAACGTAGAAAAATTTGTCCTTCAACCTGCTCAATTGAAAGTACTTTATAAATGTAGAATAACTAGGGATAGAAAAGGTATGGATAGAGGTCTGTACCCAACATATTTTCTTCACTTGGAGAAAGATTATGGTAAAAAAGTGTTTCTGCTTGCGGCAAGAAAGAGAAAAAAGAGCGCCACCAGTAATTATTTAATATCAACGGATCCGACGGACCTCTCGAGGAGTGCGGAATCTTACGTAGGTAAGTGACAGGAGTTAGTTATAGTGTTCATATAATTTATTAAGAGACATAGTAAATCGTGTTTGAAGTTATGACAAAGTATTTTTCAATTATTTACTTTTATGAAAGTGTTGATTCAGTCATGACCATGAAATACTTTAATTCCTTTATTTGTAAAACTTAAAAAATACTGGCAATCATTAGTCCCTTTTCTCTTCGTCTCTATCCTTCTTTCTTCTAGAGCTATATAAGTTTGAGAAAAGTAAACTGAAAACAAAAATATAATTAAAGTAAATTTTTATTTCTTTGTTTATTAGTTGTTTAAAATGTGCAACATTTGTAGCTGTCTATTCAGACACTACAAATAATATATATATATATATATATATATATATATATATATATATATATTATATATATAGGCAAAGGTTTCTGTTAAAAAGCAGTACACATTTTCTTTTTTCATTGAATTAATAAATATGTATTGTTCACTTTTTGCTCCTGGATCTACATATTGTAATGCTTGTTTTAAATCTTTTCTGTATTTATTCAGTTTAGAAACATTGACTATTTTGTAAATAATTATGTATCCCCCACCCTAAAAAGTGTTTGATTAAGATTTTTTTGTAATGTAGATTTTTCTGAAAATGTAAAGGACAAGTGTCTTTATAAAACCCAAAGGGTTTTCATTATTTGACCATATTGGTGTTTTTGAATTAACGAGTTTTAAACATGTTGTCTTGCTTTTCGTTAATTCTAATCTACAGATAATTTTTGCTATTAGAATATTCAAATTTGGTGCCATACCCTTCCATAATATTTAAAAACCTCGTATCTCTGAAAAACTTATTGATTGGGAGTCCGGAATACTTTTGTCAAGAAGTTTTGTATACTCTCTTCGAGATGTCATTCTTTTGTACGCAAGACAATATATATAATATATATAGTTTCTGGTTAGGGAACCTTCATCAGTTGCGCTTCCCACAATTGAATGTCCTCTCGAACACTTCTTTATCTATTTGATACATTTCGTTAAATTTGAAGACGCTAGTTTCCCCGAAAATCCTAGATGTCGGTCTTTACATCTTTACATCTCGCGTCTTCAAAGAAGCTTTTGGTTTAAAAAGCCAAACAAATGCGGAACACCTTTCCCTAGTGAAATTGCAACTCTCTACTTTGCAAGTCAATATAGCCAAAGCTTATAGAATTGAATTTGACTGAAGTGGATTAAATCAACCTTGAGCTTATTTTAGGCCAATTATTATTGTTGTTTGATCAATAATCTAAAACCTACCTAAAATAATTTGACAACAATAAAGTACAAGTAGTAGAAATGCGAGAAAATTAGTGGAAGTACAAGAGATGGCGACGTAAATAACAAGTGAATGTGAGAACCAAAACAACCACGTGGTACGACCATGTAAAATCTCTTAAATATAGAACATCCGAAATATTGTAACGCGAATAACAACATCTAGGAGTTTAAGGAAAAGGTCGTGCTTTGTGTAACGCCTATTCTCTATGATGCTTAGGATAGAAAGAATTCTTAGATTAACTAAAACCTATCCTAGATGGCGATGTTCAAATCGTGGTAAAATATTAAATTTAATTTTGAATCAGTGGAGGGCAGCACCACTAATCCCAACTAATCTATAACTTATTAAACATTCTTGAACTAAATAATACATCACTTGAAAGGATTTTGTTATTTTTATTTAGGTAAACTCAGGTCGAATCTACTAGGAACTCATTTCACCGTTTACGACAACGGTGTCTCGCCTCGTAAAGCCAACTTCAAAGAAGGTGTCCTACCAAGACAGGAGATAGCAGGGATTATGTATGACACCAACGTTCTTGGATTCAAAGGACCTCGCAAAATGACTGTCATCATACCAGGCATGTCTGACGATCAACGAGTTGCCATTTATCCTCAAGACGACAGTGACGGACTTATAGAATCGTATAAAGCAAAAAATATGGATAATCTCATAGAACTGCATAACAAAACTCCAGTATGGAATGACGATACTCAATCATATGTGCTCAATTTCCATGGACGAGTTACTCAAGCTAGCGTAAAGAATTTTCAAATCGTCCATGATAGTGATACTGATTACGTTGTTATGCAGTTTGGTAGGGTAGCGGAGGATGTATTTACAATGGATTACAGGTATGTATACATAAATTACTGTGTACGAAAATTCTAGAAAAATTGTCGATCAATTTTCTATTTGGACGATAGTGCTCTCAATCGTTAATAAAATCAGTCTCAAGTTGCGCACAATAGGCAAGTAGACGATAGCAAGGATAATGTTAACCGCATTTAAAGACTAAGTAATGGATTGTCCGAGGTGCATACATTTTTGTGCTGAATATAATGTATAATTTGTTTGTTGTTCCAGCAGTTATTTATCAACTTCTATGTGCTACACTAGACTTGCTTCCGGAACTGTGTTGCGCAAGCTGCATCCAGTTGTGTTCTATTCTCCGTTATAGTTCACTCATCGCGTCTGTGGTCTGCCTTGGCTTCTATCTTCAGGAGGTTTCCATTGTAATAATCTTTTTGTCGATCTATCATCTTTGAGTCGTGCCACAAGGCCTGCCAATCTCCGTTACAAGGTTTTTGTTTTCTCCATGACGTCTTCTATCGCCATTCTTCTAAATTCTATGTTTTTATATGGCCCGCAAGTTTAATTCCTAACACTGATCTTTCCATTTTACTATGTGATATTCTTAGCTTATGCTTTTTTTTAGTGAACGATAGTTTCTCTGACCCATACGTTACAACTGGGACGACATATTGATTATACACTTTCCTCTAGGTTTAGAGGGATTCCGCTATTAAATAGATCCTTCAATTTGCCTTATGCTGCCCCACTGAAAGCAATTCTTCTTTGTATCTTTGGTTATCAACTCGTGACGATGTTAGCGGTAACTAAGATATTGTTTCCTAATATCATTGCTTCACCGATAACTAAGTTTTCCATAAAGTTGTTTTGGTTTTGTTTATCAGTAATTCAACTTCTTTGGTTGCTTGTGCAAGTTCATTGAGCATTACTTCGACTTTTTGTAGATCGTCATCAGTGAGTACAATATCGTCGGCGAATCTTAGGTTGCTAGACATTTTCTGTTGATGTTTATCCCTGTCTTTTCCTAGTTGACTTTTTTAAAGATGTATTCCAGAACCGTCTTGTAGAGCTTCGACGACATTGCGTCTCCTTGACGACACATCTTTCCAATGATAATTTTTTTGCATTTTTTTATAGATGTTATAAATTAAGTGGGAGTATCTGTAATCCAGACTTCATTGTCTGAGAGCCTTGATTATTCTGTTCTATGGAAGGCCTTTTGAAATTAGTTCTCGGTTATATTATGCTTTTCTATATTAAGGTTTTTAACGTTATAAGGTGATCGTTAGTACCGAAACCTAAACGAGATCTCGCTTGTTCTATTGTTTAGTATTGTTTAGTATAGGTTCAATTTATGCTCTAGTTGCAGGTGATTAATTTGGTAGGTAGTTTGAACAGATTGAGAGAAGGCTTATTGGTCTATAATTGAAGACTTCCGTAGGGTCTCTGTTTTTATATATTAATATCATAAAGACGTTGTTTCATTCATTGGAATTATACTTATATCTTTTCAAAAAGAGCCTCTACTACTATACCATTATCTGAAGGGTTTTTCTATTGTTAATATTTCTAAGACCATTTTGGATTTAGTTAGTAATATCCGGTAAGTCTTTTGAGCCCTGGTTGACCACTCTTTTCTTTTTTCCAGTCTCTTCTGGTAGGCTTTTTTCCAATCTCTTCTGGTAGGTTGTGTATCTCATTTTGACTTTTGTATAGATAAAATTGATGTAAGTTTTCTATCATAATGAAATATTTAAAAGATTAACCTAATTATATAAAATGTAAATATACTCACTGACAAAGAAATCGCAACACCTAAAAGATGTTTAAATTTAATGTTGTTTTGGTAAAACATAGATGCTATAGTAAAGTTTATTTGTTTATTAATATGGCAGTCGTTTCGCATTTTTTAAAATTTACTAAAAATCAAACTGTTTGATGGGATCCAAGATCGATGTTTAGTTATGTTAAAATACCCAAAGTACGTGAATGCCTTATGTATCGCCAGTTAAGTGAATTTCTAAGAGGTCGAATTATTGATTTACTGAAGGCGGGTTTTTCATTTCGAGAAATCGCTAACGCCACGAACAGAATTCCAACTACTGTTATAAGTTGTTGTCAAGCGTGGTTTGTAATACCCAAAATCGGAGAAGAGTAGTCACCGCACATCGAAGGGGCACAAATGAAGTTCAAGATCGACGTCTAAGTCGTATGGAATTTCGACAACTCGAAATTTGGCTGATGAGTGGTTAGGAGAACAATGCCATCTTGTTAGTGTCCCAACAGTTTACAGCCGTATAGGGTCCTTTAGATTGCAGCATTATCAACTCCATCTAGTGCTACTCTGACCATCGACAGCAACGATTACAGTGGCGAACGCCAACATTGGTATTTGAAATGGCACCAGGTCGTCTTCTTTTATGAATCTCGATTCTGCTTGGGTGGACATGATGACCGAAGAAGGATTAGACGACGTCAACCTCAATTTGATATTGAGCGACATGTACACCGAAGTGGGGAGCCGTATACCGTATGTACTCCCTTACCTTAATCTGCTTATTAATTCCATATTTCAACAATTAATGCTCGGTCTCAGGTTGCTCGAGTTAGTTTAAACTTTTTTGAAGAGACCTATGTGAATCTGTTGCCATGGGGTCCAGATCACCCCATCTTTTGCCCGTAGAACATGGACGTTCTAAGACATGAAATGCAGGTAGCTTGGGATAGTATTCTTCAAGAACAAAAATACCACTTTATGGAATCAATGCCAAGACGTGTTGGGTAGTGTATAGATAACCTCGATGGAGAAACACATTATTAATAAACTTAGTAATAATAAAAAACTAAACTCCTTGGTATATTTTATTCAAATTTTAATCATCTATGTTTTACCAAAACAATATTAAATTTAAACATCTCCTTCTGAGTGTTGTGATTTCTTTATCAGTGAGTGTACAAGGTATATAAAGGAGACTAATAATTGAAATGACCGCCGTCAAAGTAAAATGTTTTTAATTACAAAAGTGTAATGCTGTTTTCTTTTTCAGGTATCCGTTGTGCGCTTTGCAAGCGTTTGCGATAGCTCTGAGTAGTTTCGACAGCAAGCTGGCTTGTGAGTAGACTACAAACGAATTTCACAAATGTGCCTCTCAAAATGTTTGAGCTTAATCATATATTATAGAGTTATATACAACATCAAGGATAAGTATTTTTACTTTATATGCATACATATGAGACATGGAGCAGTTTGCAGTCTCTATTGCATATTTTTGTGAGTGTGAGGTTACGTTATATGCGGCATATAACTGTGATATATTTTTATTTTAGATAAATGATGTTTGACGTTCACAATGAAAACTTTTTTAAGAATCTCAATTTTGATCAGTATTAATTTTGTATTTCGCGCTTTTTTAAGTACTTAGCATTTAAACTTTATATTCTCTAACAACTTTATAAAAAGAGTGCTACTGATGTTTCACTGATTAGATTCTTTGAAGATAAACTGAAAGTATATTTTTGACATAATGTAATAGACATTCCTTTTAAAAATTTGTTGTGTTCCGTCCAGTTTTATTACACAACACATTCCATCTTCTGTTATTATAGTTGTTGTCATTTTAATATCCTCAACCGCGAATTTATTCGTTGTACAAATTAGTGGTGGTATAAAATTGATTAATAGTCGTTTATATGTAACTGTATATAAAATTTGGTGTTCCGGTAGAAATTGTTTCCCGTGTTCCGTGTTATTTCCTCTGATCCGCGAAAACCAATAGTCAAAAAAATGAACAGGATTGCTACGCCATCTACGCGATCCAGTTGTGAATCTATACCATCCAAGGAATTACTCAAATTCATACAAAAAAATACATCAAAATCGGTTTAGAACTAATGAAGCAAATGCCGATTCCAAAATAATGAACTGTAAATATAATATCCGAGTGCCAGGATCAGATAAAAATCTTCTCAATTAAGGTAGTGGCCCAAAAAAAAAGAAAACTCAATGAATCCATAATTTGCGAAGCTGTATTTAGAGTAGATGTAACCGTCACACTGATAATAAATATCGGGATAATCGTTCGCTGCAAATATGCAAAAAATGTTTGATATATCAGGGGTACAACATATATAAGTTACACCTCAAGTTACTGGAAAAAAGAACTCTGTCTAGAAAAAACGTTAATTAACAAAGTTGTTGAGTTTTAAAGGATTCATCAAGTGGTGATCTTAACATTAATTCTTGTGAAGGTCAAGTTCCATTTTTTAATGGAAACTCCCTATTGTTTATGCCCGAATTGAAAAGAGCGGAAACTTGAAGCTCGACATTGAGCTTGGATCCAAAATTATGCTTAAGGTCAAATTGCTTTTTAAAGATTATTATATTCAATATCTGAATAAGTAATATATTTAGACTCTATAATCTGATGTCAGAATCAAAAGGCGGCGGAAATTGTTCCTTTAGAAATCACTTTAACCTTAAGTTCAAAGTCATGTCGTGGTCAAATCAAGTTTGTAAAATAGATCCCATTATTTTTTAGGACTTTAAAAGATTTACCCTCGGCATTAATGTTAACGAACTTATATCAAATGGAAGTTGTCAATTGGATTTTACATGCCATTGGTTCCGAAAATGTGGTCACCCTTACTTATTTTGTATCAATAATAGTCCAAGTAGTTCTTCCCTCTCAAAAGAAACCATGTCAAAAAATGTTGTTTTAGCGGCTGAATCTCTCACATCAATTAGGTATCCATTTTCTTCAATGCACGTATATATTTTCGCCGGGAACATATCCGGACTCTCTTTAACAACAGTTCAACAGAACGAGATTGAAAGGTTGCTAAAATTCTCCCTGCTCTGTCGTTTAAGGTTCTTGGAGCTTGAACAAATTGTTTTCTTCTCATTACTTACTCCCCATAGAATAAAATCAAGGGTAGTAACTGCTCAGTTTGCCGCATAGATATATCGAGATCTTCATCAATCAGAACCTGCACATCTAGTACAATATGCTCTTCTGTCCCAGTTTTGACCTTCTCCGGGTCATAAAGCCTTGTTCAATTTTTGTCCTCAAACTTTTGATTTACTCTTCTCTCTGGATGACTAGCGTTTGGATTTATTTAGACAATAACTATAATCTCATTAACTCCTGCTATAGTCTCACAAAGTTCATTGTTTCTTTAGTGGTTGACGGATTCTTTGAGCGATTCTTTGTCACATAGAATTTGTCGTATTTCGGTCTTCATTAACCAGGGGATCCTCATTGGTCAACTTTGGTATATTACCAGCTTGTGCGATCTCTTGATTACCGCGCCGTCATTACCAGAAATCTATATGATTTGAGCTTGGTACAAAAGATAGTCTACATCGTTATTGTTATGTTTTCCTTCTCATTTTGGAGTAATTTTTCCAGAAGGATCTAGAATATCACATCTACAGAAATGATATGAGCATTTGACTATCGAAGCCGTCAAACACACTGCACAGTACCGTGACTCCTAGAGGCGTCATCAGCAGTGAAAGGGTTAACAATATTTAACTTGAAGTTCTTATACAAATAAATAAAATAGCCAAATGCTAAAAATTATTGTAATATCCTCAAATGAAAGCCCTAATTCAGTATGAGAGGACGATAATATATGATATGATAACTGCCACGCTGATATACAACCGAGAGTCAAATGCTAAAAAAATAAGGAAGTTCTATGTCTATAAATGGACCAATGAAGATTATTCAAGGCTATTAAATTGTGTATATAGTCATTCAGTGAGTGTATTTGTTAGAAGCGAATGTTACATTCCTTATGTAGAAGGAAATTCATGCACTGATTAGTAAACATCATCGTTTTCAATGCATTGGTGTATGTTGAACATTCCTAGTTGTTTTCTGAACAATAAGCGGATCTAGTGTCTTCAATCGATTACTGAAGGCACTTTGTAATAGGACCGGTGGCATCTAGTTTTGCGATCAACGGCATGTTGGACTCTTTTTGAAGAAGCGGGGATAGGAGTGAGGAAACAAAAAAATTCAACAAGCTTGCATCATTGAGTAATATGGAAGAAACATTAGAAATATAACATGTCCCCTTAGGCGTTCGTGATCCGAGCAACTTTCTATTAGTTATACCGTTACATTTCATTCTGGTTAAATATATATAAAACACGCACAAATTATATTACAATATGTAAATTATTTTTATATTTATTATGTCTATGTATAAGTAAACGTTTAAACTTTAAATACCGGGAACCCAGACAAAGAAAGGCCAGTGATGCCCTGAAAGTGATACTCAATGATAACCCATCGCAGACAATACTGCCTGTTTTCAAGAACCAATGAGCTCCGGTATGGGGCCATCCATAAATTACGTAAGATATTTTAGGGTGAATGGGTGTCTGCTAATATCTTACGAAATCTTATATGGGTGTAGGTGGGTGTTTGAAATGAGTTTTATGTAAGATTTTTTAAATATTATTTTTTCATTGTTTATGACTTTTATTTGCCTGAATTAACTATTTTAATTCTACTTGAGTAGGCACTTTCAAATATAAATTAATATAGTTGTAACATTAACTAAGTATATAATACACAAACCCTTATTTATTATATACATTTACTTACAATAACATAAGAATTAATAGCTTGAAAATTTTTGATGGTAAGTTTATAAAAGTATTTTATTGTCAAGCTCAATGCTATGCCAGCTGATACGTAGAACATTGAATAAATAAATACTGTTTTTTAGTAAAACATACTGTTTATTGCAGATTTTTTTTTTCAATTTAGTTTATAAAAGATCTCAGAGATCGTTGTTCTTATCTCCATGTATTAAAATGACAACTACTATGTAACAAACAACTATTGATTAGTTATTTTGGTGAAACATCACAGGTAGCACATTGAATAAAATACCAAAGTATTTTTGTACAAAAATGTATAATTATATTACAAATGATTTTTAAACATTGGGATTCTTGATGTTGGAAAATTCAAATTGTTTAATAAAAATTAAAATGTTTTAATTAAAAATTGAAAATATGCCGCTTTTAGTTACTTCTTGTATATAATGTAGGATGGTAATATTCTAGTCCTAGTTTTAAATGAATCTATATCTGATAGTCCCAACTTAGTTATTCAGTGTCTGATAAATATAAGTGACAAGTACGCACACAGGGTTCTTATTATGAGACAATAATATTTAAATTTAGCATAATATAATGGAAATTTTCCATTTAGCTTTTCTGTTACGCACGTTACACAATCGTTATTTAAAGTATACAATTTGATCATTTCATTTCCTTGTCTGCTATAGACGTTAGTGAGTCTGCTGCTGTGCTTGGATTACGACTGATAACACCTCTGAGCACTAAAATAAGCCATCTTCTAATAAAATATGAAATAATTCACTATAGTTATTTTCAATGTGCCCGCGATGGTTACACTGTACAGCATCGAATATTTGCTCCAGAATTAGTGCCGTCTGAAAGAGTAGCGTATAGAAAGTCTGTGCTATCACTGTCATCACTGTGATTCATTTAGCTTAGCTAATGAATCCCGACCGAGATTCATTTAACGTCGCATATATACAGAGGTGATTCCGTACATTTTTCTATAACGTAAAACATACCGTTTTTCAGAAAATCGGAAGCGGAAAAATATGTGCATAACACCGGGAAATGTCAAAGAAAAATCATATAAATTTTCTACACAAATTTCTTAATTTAATTGTCAAGAAGTCGGTTTATATTTAAAAATAAATAATTCTATTCTACTTCAAATGAGTTTAAAGTGTTTCATCTATAATGAAAATTTTTACAATATTTGATTTAACCGCAATGGATCTCAATTTTTGGAAGTGATTGATTCTTCTATCGATTCATGTAATTTTTGTTGTACAGGATGTCGGAAATATCTTTTAATTTTTTATTTTAAGGGTAAATCTGTACTACTTCCCATTTTGGTTTAAACACAATCATAGTTTTAGTTAATGGGTATATTTTCTGAGATGATATTTTGTTACTTATTATGATTGTAAAGCTCCGTTTATTGAGTTAGTTATCTTGTTTTATTTAAACTAGTTATTATAAAATGATGGTGTATAAAATACAGAGTTAGTGATTTGAATGTAAATTATCAGATTTTTAATTTTTGTAGCTTCGCAGTTATCTATATATCAATTAATTTTTAATTTGATTGTTTATATGGGTTTTCTGACCTCAAGTGATTTCTGAAAAACAATTAGTAAGGGCAATTTGTGGTAGTTTGCCCGAACACTAGTTGCCTTATAAAAAAACTCTCTCGCCGAATTAACTCACAGAAAGTAGGACTATGGATTTCATTACACGTTTTCCTGTATAATTTGTTTGAATGTATATTCAGGGATACTTATCTCTTGGAAACTAATTGACAAATCCAAAGACCTACTTTCTTTCAGTTAATACTGCCAATGTTTTTCTATAAGAAGGTCCCTAGTGTCGAGGGCAATTTCCCCAAATATTCCAGTACTACAATTATGTTTTTAATTACTTACCTGTTTTTCAGAAATTGCTGTGAAGAGAGAAAACCCAAATGAACAATCAAATTACCTTCTCAATCATTCAGAAACTACTTAATAATTTATATGTGCCATCTCATCTGATTCTTTGATTTGACATTTGTTGTTTATGATTGCTTTGTGATATCAAAAATGTCAGACTATTCAACCAAACCGCTCTAGAAATTTTTTTAACCGATATTTTACACTCGGTATAATTATATTAACTGGATAATAGGAATGTTTACTTGAATCATAATATGTATTTCAAATATCAACTAATTAATTTCCAGTCAAAGCAGTCACTGAAATTTTAGATACATTTTTTAATTTTGTTCATGTCGTAGATCATCAGTTTGCGGCACTACTTTTTCATAATTAAGATAATTTATAATTACTTCATATTGATTACATTAGAAGAAATTTATAATACACGATAAAAACTGGATAGTACATTCGGGTAAGATTGATAAAAAAACATTTTTTTAAACGGCATACATCTTTTAATTGACAAGCACCCGAATGTCAAAGCCATATAAAGAGTGAAGTAAATAAAGACTTACTTATTGTTATAAATTTGTTATAGCCATATTAATTACAACATTACAATAAGAATTAATTAATCGCTGGAATATTCTACATTCCTAAAATATATTAAAAAGCCATCATACTATGTTTTAAATAAGAATAACTAGTTGTGGACTATCATAGTTTGATTTTGTTATTACGGCTACCGAGCCCGTCAAAACATGTTGTATTTATGGTTTACAAAAATTTTAACTGATTAACTACCAATAACCCCCCTCTGTGAATAATGTGAATGTGTTCCTAGATTTTAAATGTCTCAGTGTTGGTGTCAAATCACAATAAAAGTAAATATTTATACCATGCAACAAAAAAGTGATATTATCAAAACATTTTTGTAAGTTTGCTCATCTTGCTTTTTGGAATTGTTATTGCAATTGCTTAAAGAGAATTTATTTTGTATGCTATTGGGACCATTGCAATTTGTTACTTGATGTAAATTTGTTAGATTTGGAAAATGTATGGCTTTTAAATTAAGGTTAAACTTTTAATCCAATGCCCCATCCACATTAAACAGTAACACGTTTACGGAGAAAATATTGTACTAAGTAAATGTGTTGGCACATTCCTGCCAAACTCAAACTTGTGTTTTAAAGGTCTTACCACCAAACCTCGAAAATAATATGTTTGGGCGATTTGCACGTATTTTCTGCTACTTGGGATCACATGCATTAGTGTTTGTTCTTGTCACAGTTGGTACTTCAAAGAGTAATTTACATTTTAATATTAAAAAAAAACAGAAATATTTTATTACAAAAAAGAATTCAATAAAATTTGATTTTACAGAATAATTTTATACCTACATATATACTATATATATATTTCCCACTACATTGTCTATACAATGTATGGCACTCCTACTCCCTATTTGATTATTGGAAGTGCTGGGTGCTCATCAATATTAGTCCCTCTTTCTTTTATCCCTATCGTCCCTTTTCTCTGGTTCTTTCCTCTTGCTGGCCCTCTTAGCTTGAGACAAGAACTGATCCAACAAACCAAACGGATCTTCTTCAAACTGCTGTTCGGTCTGTGCCACCAAATTCTGTGTCTGGTACAAACCTGTTTGTTCTTATCGCCTTTTCCAACTCCTCTCCACCGTAATTATCCTTGTCGCTATTCTTGCTTGGTCGATATATGTGATTAGCCATCGATCCACCGTCTCTCCAAGATGATGAGCACCCAACACTTCCAATAATAAAATATCTACAATTTATGTTTTAATCAACTTATGTTTATCATAATTTGAAATAGAATAATAAGTATATATATAAAAAATTAAACTGTTTACATACTCTTGGTTGATGCCATTTATGTCTTTCATGAAATGGCTTTTCCTTCAGTATGATCATTTCAGTGGTGGTGCAGTTGTTCTATCAATCATAATGGTATGGGGTCATCAACCTGATAAATGATATTACAAAAATGAACAATAAGCAATCGGATGGGACATGACTAATACAATTTGGATTAAACAACTTTATCGGTATTTCAATGAAATCCTTTTCTAATAGTTTTACCCCTCATATTTATTTCATGTGGTCCTTGATTCGGATACGTCTTCGGTGGGACGGGCATGCCTTTGGAGGGTTTCTTCCATTATTATATTCTCATTTCTTTTAATTTCTTGTCAACCAAAAACATATCGATTCATTGCACTTGATCTATTCCCGAGAACTTTTCCTCTATCCAACGTCATTTGACTTTTTTTAAAATCTCTATGCAGTTCTTTGCGAATTCTTCTTTTGAGCCCAACCGGACGTTAGGAAGTGTTGTAAAATTCACTTGCAAAATTTCATTTCCGACAATGGAATGAAATAAAAGTTTTTAAAACGTAATTGAATTCGAAAGCGGGAATCTGTCAGACTTAGACTTAAGTTTTTGTAAAATTCAAGGTTCATTTTCTATATATGTCCCGTTGTTGAAGAGTCATAATAATTCTATTTCTGGATCAATTTCCGTAAAGTTTTTTTTTGTTTTACATATAGTTTCAGTGTTTGTTAGCCTGGATAGAGTTTGAAAGAAATCATTACTCCAGTAAAGTTAATTAACAGCAACTAATGTAAACAAATTTAAATTCTCTTTAAGTAAATTCGATGTTGGATTTGTCGCAAAGCGAGTTTTTCCTTTGTAAGCCTTATATACTTTGCCTTACTCTAATTATAATATATTAAAAAAGCTACTTTTGGTAATAATAATTTAAATAACTCCAAAATATTCTTCAGGAATTGAAAGAAAAAATGTATAAGGTATTCACTGATTAAGATTGCTCAAATATTTAAAATTGCAATGGTGAGTAATATTTCATGTTTTGGTATGAATTACCAGATGTAATTTATGTAAGATTAATCAAAATTAGACTATAAGAAAGCTAATGCACTACAAAAGATCTCAGATTTTTCATTATATCTGGTTTCTTCTTAAGACCGACATTCGTTCATTAGTCTCATATTTACCGAAATTAAAAGGATAACTGATGTGTATCCCCAAATGTCAATTCACTTAAATGTTTCAATCACATATATGGGTAAAATTAGTATGTACAAAAGATTTTTGAAAATCAAGAATTATACGAATTGAATATCGTCTTTTATAAATTATAATTGTTCACAAGGCGTTCCAGTGGTTTTACAAACATCACGTGAAAAATCACTGCTTGGATCTGAATCAGTATTGTTGTACAGTTATTTTTTATTCATACTGTAATTTTAAGGATAATAAATAACTGCATCATTATCGTCACCACAAACATAACATAATTGTTACCTTATAGAAGATACAAATGGTGCTTATTGTAATATAAGTAAAATTAACACAAACGACGATAATGGTGCAGAAGGATGCTTTATTGTTAAAGAGCTCAAATTAATTTATTGAATAATTTAAAAAAGTATTGTGGTTATGTGTTTACTAAATGATAGAGATCTGATTGCGTTCAAAACTGTAGCATAGAAAAATTGCTTTGTAATTAGTATTGAATTGCTGCTCAAAAATGCGCAGTCAAACAGAAACTTTACATATAGTTCGTAATACATGTCTTAATTGATGAATAGTTTTGCGTTATAATTCTGAATATTCATTAATCACAATTTTTATTCTTGTCTCATCGAAAGTTGTCCAAGATGTTTGGGAGGCAGAATACGAACATTTAAACTCACTTGTTAATTTTGAAGACGCGAGATGTAAGACCGACATCTAGGATTTTCAAGAGATTTTCACTTGTTAATACTCTCTTCGAGGTGTCATTACTTTGTACGCAATACAATATATATAATATATATTGCTTCCGGTTAGGGAACCTTCATCAGTTGCGCTTGTTAATGTTAAAAACCTATTCTTGAGTTAGCGCATATTATTGATGTTAATAATCAAAACATTACTTTGATATTGCGCTATGGAAAATGATCTGCTCACAAATCAAATAAATAGAAAGGAATATTTCTATAATAAAAAAATAATAATAAAGAGACGTTTCGCTATAAATTATAACCCATTAAATACAATTAATTTAAAATCTTCAAAATCATTAATCCAAGTACCCGTCACTCCTATATAATATATTCTCGGCTTTATTAACTGCCCTTTCTATTTTATTTGACTCTTTGACTCTGTGCTTTTCTATTCTATTGGGTTTACTTCTCTTTAGTGATATTCTATTATCTGAATCTTCTCAAGCTACTTGATCGAGATTCACAGCTCTTATGCTATAATGATTCATTTTTTTTGTTCAGGTAAGGCTGGGCGTCTTTTCATATGTCGTTGTTCACAATTTAAATCGAAAACTATATAGCTTATTGCTTAATAAAATCAATACCTACCCTAGAGAGATAACCTTAGGTATCGAGTCATCCCGAGGTATTGTCTTAATAAAAAGAAAGCAAAACTATTTTAAAATATTTTTTCTTTGTTGGTCTAAATTTATACTGAATGTATTATTTCTTATTTCAATGGTCATTAATAAAAAATATAAGACTTACGTAATATTGAAGTTAATATTTAAAAGTTATTTACGTTTTCCCAGGTATTGATCGACACACTCGTAGACAATGTTGAGTAAAAGTGGAATTATTTTAATTTTAAAGATAAAAATAACTGGTTGTTTGCATTTAATTATATAACGCCGTCTTCAAAACATAGAGGAATATTATCGAATCAATCATTTACTTTGGGCATGTCACTGGTGTTACGATCCATATAATTCCATATTATTCCTAGATATAGTTTGATTCATAACTAACTGATCATTATTTAGGGCCAAATACAAAAGTTTTTAGCCATGGTTCATACTTTAATTGTATGAAACTCTCTGAACAAGGAAAAGTCTACTACTAACTTTAACTGGGACCAAATGTAGATATTGCAATAGGTTGTATGTAAAAAAAACATTTTACACCATTAATAACAGTAGTTTAAATAGTTCGCAATAAAAGAAAATTATGAAATTCGGTGAAGAAATATTAAAAACGTGAATATTTTGCTCATCTTATCTTAATCAGAATACAGCAATATTATCACAGCAAACGTTGCGACAGTTCCTATATAATACTAAAAACACAATGGTGTAAACTAGAAATACGACTTATTGCATGTGGAAATTTGGCGCCAGGTCTGTCACATTACAAAATAACGTATATTTCTATTGGTCCGTATTGCCAGCAGATATATTAAATAATTTCATTAATTTTAAATGCATAACCTCATTTTTGGGAAATTTGGAGATACGGTGTATTGAATTGTAGGCCACTGATTTGTATTAAACTATTTTTGAAAATAAATAAAAAAATGCGAAACTAAAAATTTCACTTTCCTGCCTTATCTCATGAGCATAGATAAGATATTTATGGTTTCTCTTGTTTTGATGATTAAGATTTTTTTTTCTTCCATGTAACCTATCTGCTAAGGCCCGTTGCAACATACCACGTAAGGCTTGAGCCAAGTTCCTCAAACAAGTGAATTATATGAAATGTATGAGTATCCACTCCTCTTTAGTACTACAGTAGTAGCTTTTCCAACGCGAAATTGAGACGACAAACTGCTTCGCATTTATTGCTTTTGAAGTTAGGAAGAATAGCGAGTTATCTTTACAGTCTACCAACAGGTGTCAATTTAAGTTTTATAGTAAACTGTGTATTTAACTGCACAGTAAAGCTCAAAATCTATCTACACTGTTGAAGTTTGTAGCATTTTAATTTAAGCCTCAAATTTGTATTGGAAGTCATCACGTTTGTGAAAACGAAATAAATTCTATAAAGAAATGTGATATTCAAAAATGAAATTGAAAAAGTAGCAATAATTTCAGTGTATTCTGCACTAAGTACATATTGATACAAGAACTATTAAGTTCGGCATGCCGTATTCTAATTAATAAAGGCAAAGTAATTTTAAACTTGAAATTTTGTTCCAATTCAAGAAATCTAGTTTGTGAAATTATTCAACTTAATCATGCATTTTAATATTCAGTTGTGTGAGCTTGTTTCTCCATATACAAAATGGGCTTTTTAGATTTAATTTTGTTTAGAAAATTTGTGTTTTCTGATTTATAGACTGCAATTAATGCCACCTATCGCACATGAGCAGTTAAGATGACACATTAAATGTTTATTAAGTAATTAATTTCATAATTGATATTATCACTAACTCAGGTAATAATATTTAAAAAGAATGCTGAATTAGTAGATATGAAAGTTTATTGTGATTTAAAAAATCTCGTTAACCTATTTTGTAGAAAATTTTCTTTTTTTTCTCTTGTTTTCTGAGATCAGATGAATTAGAATTTATTTTTTTATAGGTGGTCATGTTAATCCACTACAAACAATATTAAATATTTAAATACATCCAGTGAGTAAACTCTCATAACCACAATATCTTTTATTTAAATCAAATTCGTACTGTTATTAATAGTTTAATTTTAAGTACATTTGTTTTAGAAATGTTTGCTATAAGCTGCAAGTGTGGCCTTAAATTATTTGTTTTGTATCATCATTTATGCAATTTTCTTGTAACTGGTAATAATTTATCAAACCATTGCTAGTTTTCTAGAAAATTGCATATTTTTCAATATTGCAGCATAATGTTGTTTATTACAGTTGCATTTAAGTGTGGATAATATATTTTGTACACTTTTATTTAGGTATTTGCGCAAAACAAATAAATTATCACAATATTGTGTGTTTTCATTTAGCCTCTTTTTAGACATCCTGAATAATATTTGTTGTGGCAGAAAGTTATTTTATCTCTTTATTATTTTTTACTACTAGAAATTTCAAACTGAATTGTATTCTATGAGCTGTCAAAATTTCAATAGTAGTTAATAAGCATTTTCAAAATATCTCTAAATTATTTAAATTGTGGTGTAGCAAAAATCTATCTACTTAATTTAATAATTAATCTTAACATCTGAAGCTATCGTTTGTGCGAATATTAATCGGCCATTTTTTATTACAAATTTAATTAAGAAAATTAGGGTACACAATGCTCATTTTGAAGTATTTGGTTCTCTACGTTCAGTTCCATAATATACGCAACAAAAAAAATCGAATTTTTTACGGTTTTTATTGTTTTTATCACCTATTTCTTAAGTGATGTCATAAGTGGTTTGCTTTTAAATGTATGCCATTTAAAAATCTCTATTGACTGGGTTATTTCATTTGCTTAAACGTTAGCAGATTTTTGAAGACACTGACTGGACTTGAATGCAATAATCGTCACTATATTAATTTTTCAGGTATACTTAACCTTCAAAGTATTGTCTGAAAAGTCCTTTGAATTTGTTAAAATTGCTCAAAAAACTTTAGGCGTTAACTATGATTTTAGTACTTTTGCAATTTTGAGGGGTATGTCATGAGGTTTACATATTTTTTAAAGGAATATTTAAAAATAATATATGGTTTTATTGTCTTTAAACGTACAAATTTTGTCATATTTATCTCGATGATTTATTGAATTGTTCAAAAAAGTCTTCAGTAGGCACATTTGTATAGACGACTTTGTCCAAATAATTTTTGTGGCTCTTGTGTTGTTCTGCTAACCTTTTATTTTCTTCTGCAAGTTGTTTATTTCTTTGCCTTCAAAAAAGACCCATTAAAATTTGTCAGTATTCCATATTTATTACATTACCTTTGTTTAGCTTCCAGTTCTTTGTCCATGAGATATATTGTTTTTTGAATTCCATTGATATAATCGTCCATCTCTTTATTCATTCGATCTTGCATTTCTTTATTTCGCTGAAACAATCATCTAATTTAGTTTATACCCAGCCAACATACAAATCAAAATGTTTCGTTTTGCAATCTTATCTGAATCTCTCTCAAGAGGTCCTACTTACAGATCCCAATTTCTAAAACTACTGAAATATTTTTCGAACTTCTGAAAAATTAGGGAAAACTGACTAGAGATGCCATTTGTCTGAGTATCGGGTAAATATTGTCGAAAAAACGTGCCTCATGAAAACCCAAACGGATGAGAAAAAAGTATTTCTAAATGTAAATGACATATTGTTGCGAAATTTACCTAAGCCGGCCGTGTTTTCATTTCAATACGACATCGATCGCTGGAAGGACAAAAAAATTAATCTCGAAATAGCTCGGCAACTGTAGAATTGATAATGGATTGTACGAGAGTTTTCGATGCTGATTTTAAAAGGAGCAGCCCATCATCGCAGCAGTGAGTTAGTGCAGCGAAGAGCTTATGTTGAATTAATATTGTTATATTCGAATCAGCTGTTGTGTATATTTGACGTAAATAAAAGGTTCTAGAAAGTGAGAGTGAAAATTAGTTTTACAATTTTAACTGAACCCACGAAATTTAAAACAAATTTGGTGTTCAGAAGTGCAGGATTAAGTGAAATTAAAATCGTAATTTGATTTATGGAATCCCGAAGTATGAAAAAAACCGACGAAACAACCAAAAAAAAATGTCAAACAGGTTACGGAGGGAGTAGGTGAAAAAATAAAAAAAGATTCTGGAAAAACGTGACGAGAAGGAGAAACACCATCAACAAGAAATCCAGCAAAGGTTAGTGAAATTTTTTGATGAAAAAACAACAAATCTTTCCACGATGGAAGAAAAACAAAAAAATTTAATTGAGGGATTATTCTCGAAATTTGAATTACAAGACAAGATGAATTTAAATTATTGGATGAACACAGACGAAATGAATTTAAAGTAACAGAAGAAAAAAGACAACTGCAATTAGAACAACTAATGCAAATAGTATCGCAAGTTAAAGAAATAGTTAATGAAAGAATGCAAATAGTTGAATCCGACATAAAGGAAATAAACGACGACATAAAGATCCTAAAAAGTAATGTGGAGACTCTTGAAACCAAAGTAGATGACATCGATTCCATCCAGAGCCAGGTGAAATTTGAAATCAGTTCCATTAAAAACACGGTACCTTCACTTGTACCGTGTTTTTTACAAGATAAAATCAGTGCCATCCAAAACAAGGTGGAAACAGAAATTAAAAAAATGCAACAGGATTTAGAGCGAGGAAAATACCAGAACACTACGAGTACCAGAGGTTCCGTCAGCAAACCACCCACATTTGATGGCAGTTCATCTTGGCCCATGTGTAAACGGCAATTTGAGGCCGTGGATACAGATCATCGCCATCCTGGACAAACCATACCACACTTGTCCTACCCAGACTGCCAGAGGAAACGAAAGACCAGTTGGCCACACAGAGTTTCATGAACGGCATCAGAGATGTGGAAGTACAACGAAAACTAAGACTAAGTGGCGTCAAGAAAAGTAATGAAGTTTTACTTTGGGCGTTAGAAGTAGAGGCCGTCATGAACATGTCCAAACCGAGGGTCCGAGCAGTTTCCTTCAACTAGGAAGAGCCAGGATCATCATTTCAAGCATTGTTGGCTGGTATGAACAAACTATTAGAACAGTCACAGTGAACTGATACCAGAAGAGCATGTTACCGTTGTGGACGGACAGGGCACTTTCAACGTGATTGTCGAGTGAGGCTACCTGAACGATCACCGACCAGGGGTAAACCACAGAACAGCCACCTGTCCAGGGACCGTCAACCAGTCAGCATAAGGGGCGAATGCTGACTGACCCTCCACCATCCCCCAAAACACTATTCATCCGGGGATTTTGCAGAGATAGCAGCAGCCTAGTCATCAGGGGCACCATCAATGGCCGAGCAATTACCATCACCATCGACACCGGCGCTGCTGTGTCCATTGCCAAGTCCAGTGTCTTGAGGGCTTCGGAAATCCGGCCAGCTAACAACAACATCCAGCTCAGAACAGTCACCGGCGAGTCCATGTCAATACAGGGTGAGGCAGATGTCGTGCTACAGATAGGGGACAACATGATCCGGCATAAGGTCCTGGTAGCGAATATTGAGGACGATTTTATACTGGGTATGGACCTAATTAGCCAGCATGGATTTATGTTCGACTCGAGATATGATGTTCTTCGGTTCCTAAATGTGGAATTTGTATTGACACGGCCCGTCAACATTTCAGCTACCTCCATAAAAATTGTAGTAAAATCCTCAGCCAGAATTTCCGGTCGAACGGAACAGATTATTAATGGGCAGCTAGAAAGCAATCCTGGGAGCTGCGTTGAAATGGTGGAACCCGTACACCCGGCTCATGAGTACTTAATTGGACGGGCTGTAGTTAAAACCGGACGAGATATACCAATTAGAGTCCTGAATTTGTCCGACAACGACTTCAGAATTGCCAATGATCAATTGCGAAGAAGTGTACCAGACATCGGTGAAGGAGACAGGGCCCAGTAAAGAGTTCCTACAACAGTTTGCTGACCATTTGACACACCTGACACCAGAGGAACAGAAGAAAATTTATCACAAAGCACTGGCAAATTTTTAACAGTCAGGATGGGACCACCGGTCGCACTAACATCATTCAGCACCGAATAGATACCGGAAAGGCTCAACCCATCAGAATAGCACCTAGACGACTACCATTGGGGCAACAACAGGCAATAGAGGAAAACATCGAGTCAGTGTTACAAAATAGAGATATTGAGCCATCCATCAGCGCATGGTCCGCTCCCGTCGTGCTAGTTGAAAAGAAGGATGGAACCACCCGATTTTGCGTGGATTACAGAAAGCTGAATGACGTCACCAAGAAAGACAGCTATCCATTACCCCGAATTGATGACACTCTGACCACACTTCCTTTGGTTCTCCACACTAGACCTAAAGACTGGATATTGGCAGGTTGGTCTACACGAAAACGATAGAGAGAAGACAGCGTTCTCCACTAGTAAAGGGCTGTTTCAATTCACGCGCTTTGGGTTATGTAATGCTCCTGCAATATTCGAGAGGCTAATGGAGTATGTCCTGAGCGAGTTAACATGGAGGACGTGCTTAGTATACCTCGACGACATTCTGGTCATGGGTCAGACATTCGACGACCATCTGAAGAACCTGGCAGAATTAATAACGCCAACTTGTGACTCAACCCGAAGAAGTGTTCCTTGTTCCTAAAGAAGTAGAGTTTTTGGGCCACGTCGTTTCCGAGTCAGGAATCCGCACCGACGAGGACAAGATAGAAGCCATCCGTGATTTGCCAGTCCCAAGAGACAAGTGTGAACTCCGAAGCTTCTTGGGACTCTGTTCCTACTACAGGCGGTTTGTTGAGGGATTTGCCACCATTGCCGCGCCTGTACATCGGCAGGCCACTGAGAAAGATACCTTCCTTTGGAATCAGGATTGCGAGACATCATTCAGACAATTGAAGGCAGCACTATGTTCCAGCCCAATCCTAGCCTTTCCTACACAGTCCGGCAAGTTCATTTCAGACACCGACGGCAGCAACACAGGTTTGGGGGCCGTCCTATCCCAGGTGCAAGATGGTGAAGAGAGGGTGATCGAGTACTACAGTCGTGGATTCTCGAAACCGGAAAGAAATTATTGCGTCACCAGAAAAGAACTTCTTGCACCACCATTGCACCCACTGTCAGACGGAATGGTGGAAAGATTCAACAAGACCTTGGAACAACACCTATCCAAGGTCGTCAGCAATAACCAGCATGATTGGGATGAGCATATTCCCCTATTCCTGTTATCATATCGCTCAGCCGTACATAATAGTACAGGCCTGACTCCAGCCAGGGTCTTATTCGGAAAAGAGCTGCGATTTGGCTTTTGGCTCCCCCGGAGAACCTTCTCAAGACATCAACGATTATGCCGACCAGCTCCGACATAACATGCTGGCAATACACGAATTAGCCTGAACGCAGATGTTGGCCACCAGTGACTGGATGAAGACGCGATACAACCTTAAGGTCAATTCAGTCGGGTTCCATGAGATGGAGAAAGTCTGGCTTTACAACTCCCAACGGAGCAAGGGTAAATCCCCAAAGCTTACACCCGCCTGGATGGTCCATACATGGTGGTCAAGAGGCTTAATGAAGTCGTCTACCGGATCCGTCGAAACCCCAGGGATAAGTTGAAGGTGATCCATTTAGATCGATTCGGTGTAACGAAATTTACCTAAGCCCGCCCTGGTTTCATTCCACTACGACATCGATCGCTTTTAGGACAAAAAATTAATCTCGAAATAGCTCGGCAACTAGAATTGATAACGGATTGTACGAGAGTTTTCGATGCTGATTTTAAAAGGAGCAGCAGTTAGTTAGTGCGACGAAGAGCTTATGTTTTATTATATTTGTGATACTCGAATCAGCTGTTGGTGTAAATAAAGTATCTAGAAAGTGAGTAAATATTAGTAGTTTTTAAATTTTAATTGAACCCACTGAGTATATAACAATATATTGTATATATTGTTTTGCGTAAAAAAAGAATGACATCTCGAAGAGATTATTTTAGATCATCACGGTAGGTTCAAATGAATAATAAAAAATGTTTCGGTATATGGTATATTATTTCTATAGTTTATTGGATAAATGTATACTCAGTGTGATGCATTGACAATAAAATATTGTTTGACCTATTCAATAGGTCTAAGAGTTGGGAACAAGTAATTTTCAAGTTTAGCAAACAAGAGAGTCTAAAAGATTATTATTTTGAAAGGGTCATATCTTTTATTTCGTGTCTCTTGAAGCTTTAGATTATCGGAAAAGTTGCATTTTGAGTTGAGTGCTACGAATACAATTTGGAGTGGATTGATGACATTAGAAGAGCCTGTCGAAACGTTTTTTGTACTTACTTTTGCTTCTTCAATTTGGGCTAATTGTTCTTCCCTAACCCTCTTACGTTCATCGTCGGTCATACCCTTGTACATGTGCCCAATTTTTCGCCCAGGTCCAAAATTACTTTGAGCTACTTCAGGATTTTCAGTTAACATATCACTAGAAAGAGCGTTACAAATCTCTGCTAAATTGTCCTCAGTAGTTTGCTTCGCTAAATTTTGCTTACTGAATTTCTTTTCACACGCCTGTAACAGTTAACAACTTATTGGTTGTGATAGTAATGCATATAATTAAGAGTAATTTACGTTTCGTATTAGTAATGGTGTTAGTATAAACAATGAGGATGTTAATGCCCTCATCCCTACCTGTAGGTAATCCAATGGATTTAATTAAATATTTAATAATAATAATAATAATAATAATAAAGGTCTTTTATTGCGATAGTACAACAGATTTTTTTTAACAAAAATAAATTGTACATTTTCGGGGAAAGCAAGGCGCAGTCTAGCTTATATAGCTACTCTACTGAACCTTGTTAACACCGTTGACTAAATTTAACACTAAACACTAAATTAACACTAATTCACCAGTTGACAAAAGTCTTAAAACTAGTTCTAATAAAAATATGGAATTTACAAAGAAAAAAGAAATCACATGTGTTAAGCATTAGTCTATAAATTAGATAATAAAAGTTGTTTGAATTTTCTCTTAAAGTTTTTTTCATTAAGTGATGTTAATTCTGCTGGTAAGGAGTTGTACATTTTAATTGCATTGTAAGTAAATGATCTCTGAAACGTAGCAGTCCGATGGTGTGGAATCGTTATTTTGTCAGGAAATCTTATAACTCTAGAATGAATATTTAATCGGGCAATAAATTTACTCTTCAAAGCTAATGGAATGAAGTCGTTTGACAAAATCTTAAAGAAAAAACTAGCCAAATGCAACTCCCTCCGTACATCCATCCTTAGCCAATTAAGTTCTTTAAAAGTATGCGAGATATGGTCATATTTACGCAATCCGAATATAAATCTGCAGCAGGTATTCTGAACTTTTTGTATACGGATTCTCTCAATCAAGTTTAAACAGGGGCCATAAATAAAGTCACAATAATTAAAATTTGACAGGACAAGAGATTCACAAAGCATTTTACGCATGGAAAGACTTAAAATTTGTCTGTGGTTATACAATATCTTTAACGACAAAAATGACTTTTTAATTAATAATTTTACGTATTCTCGAAACCTTAATTCAGTATCTAACACAATGCCCAAATTCTTTGCGCAATCTACCTTAGGAAGAGGTACGTCACCCAAGAAAATGTTTAAAGAATTTTTTATAAATTCCTTTTTAGGACCAAAGATCATAACATGTGATTTCAGAGGATTCAGTTTAAGGTTATGTTCAGATGAGAGTTGCTGTAATATATTTATATCATGATTTATTAAAGAAGAGGCATTTACATAATCCTGAGGGTTAAAATGAAAATAAACTTGGGTATCATCCGCAAAAGCAAGGATTCTACAATATTTTAGAGACTTAAAAATATCGGATGTATAGATAATAAAAAGTAACGGTCCTAGTATAGAACCCTGAGGCACACCAGATATTTAAGGTATATTAGATGGACACAGGGAAAAATAATAAAAAAATGCATATTAAAAAGTCTTAGAATCAATAACATCCACTTTGATCACTCATACAGCACAAAATCACATGATGAGATTCAAGGTCGTAACTCTATTATAGACAAAATGATAATAACCAGAGAAATCCTAAGTTGACGTAGGTTGTTATCATGGACTATGAGAAAAATATTAGAAAACGAACTAACCACAAGAATGAAACAGCTAAAGAACACATAGGCATAGGAATGACATTATGTATAAAAGCGCCAGAAGAATGACAAGAAAGTATCTTAAAAACTGTTAACTGGAATAATAAACGACAAGGCACAAGAAAGATTAGATATCTCCGAGGTACAACAAAGCTTCATGCAAAATCGCAATATCATAGACCTACGTCTATTATTCGACAAACAGAGGGAAAAACACAGCAAACTGCAACTCCATACATTCAGTGTAGTAGTGTCGTGTAATTACTTAGGAGTTGAAATCACAAGCCATCAATCTTAATAACAGTCATCAGTTGCCTCAGACAAGATATATGGAAGAATAAATAAATAAACTAGAGTAGATACAAAGAGGGCAAGATAAATAAGGTCGAAATGAAGGTGCTAAGGGTATAAAGGGGAATAACATTGAGAAATAGACACACAAACAACACAACACGATAGCAATGCGACATTCACAATGTCAACAAATAAATAAAGAGAAGCATGAGACCGCACCGACTGACAAATATTTGTAAAACAACAAGTCGCACAGCAAAAGATCAATTGAAAGTCCACCTAATAATGGAAGCACACCCCACAGACAACAACCACAGGAACTGAATAAGAAAAGAATTTCTAGTCCTGCGAGGAAGGAGAACAAGTTTACAGGGAGACTAAAGGATTGTATCAGGACCAAAATGGTATCAAATACAACGAATTAGAAATATTTGATCTGAATATAAAAAAAAGACGAACAACGAAATAAATGGAAAAAACGTTTAGACCGAAAGGAGTGAGACCCCCAAACAACCAAATATACAATTGTAAATGTATGAGAAGAAAAATTATACGTAAGCCGAAAAAAAGAGGGTACAGTAAAAGGCCATACGTCTAATACCTGAAGCGTAAAATAAGAACAATTAAAAATAACACAACTGAACCCATTCAGCTATTGGATCAATAACATCAACATATATGTATATACTTAACAGTGGTAATTAAATATCTCATTCGAATAATAGTGATTACAAAAAAGAGTCGATAATTTTATCTGTATGTGTGTATTTATCGGTACTTACGAGAGCTTTGTTGAAACGTAAGTAAGCTTCGTACATTTTTTGTCTACAATTTTTTTCTAATCTATCTAATTCGAGTGCCCTTTGATCTCTCGCAATCACTGCCTCCTTGTAAGCTTCTTCGGCAGCTTTTCTCGATTTTTCAGCACTATCTTTTTCCTGCATTTGTTGCTCCAACCAAGCTTTAATTTCCTCGTGTTGAACTTTTTGGCGCTGCTCGCTGGATAAGTCTTCGCCTTCAAATCTAAAATGTAAAAAAGTGAACAGTATTTAACTATTTCAGAAAACCGCATTTTTTATCACATTTACAAAACTGGAAGTGGTTAAACTTGCGAGTCAACAATTGTCAGAATATTCATAATTTTGCAATTAAACTTATGTTACATATTGTTTTTGTAGTGTGAACTTGTTTAGTTTGATGAATTTAGCTTGTTACCTATTACCTTTGAAACTGTTTTTATTCCTGTTATTGGCAAAACAGTCGAAAATAAATAGAAAAAAATGTATGGGTCTTACATAACTTTTTACGTTAAATAACATATGCTACTCCGTGCTTCGACATGCAAATCATAAGCGTCCTTTAGGTTGGGGAAGGGGGTTTTCGGCCCGTAATTTTTTAATTCATTTTTTTTACAATTTTCTCTAAAGATTTATAAAAGCTCGGCGCTTTAATGATTTACAAACTCTTTGGAAAATTCTAGGTGTTTGCCTTATTTCCATGCTCGCGTTTTCAAGTTCCTTTCGTAGTTGCTGAATGGTCTCAATTGCAATTTTATATAATTGTGCCTTAAAATTACCCCACCGAAAATAGTCTAGGGAGTTGAGGTCAGGAGAACAGGACCTCCTCGGCCTATCCATGTTTGTCCATACAACTCATTTAAGTATTGTCTAACATTAAGTAGGTAATGAGGTGGCGCTCTTCCTGCATAAACCATACAACGAGTCTCACAATTCGACGTTTGTGACTACCCAGGGAAGAATTGGAATACATTTTTAAAATATATTCTCACTTTATTGAAAAAACGTCCAAAAAGAATACCCTAGACTACATTTGTCAGTAGTATAATTACAATTTTGCAAACATGACTGCTGAAATGTTTGTATTGGTAACCTAATTAAATATATGTATTATAAGGTACAATCACAAATTAAATACAAAAATATATTGTTGCATTTATTAACAGAAAATTGGAAAAATATTTTTTTCAGTTAAGTTTGACACCTCATTTTATAAAAAAATTATACCAAAACTACTGTGACCAGTTATTACAAAAGTTGGCGCCACTAATGAAGTTTGCAAAATGGTACGTATATACTTCCTCCCAGACTTCCCAAATAAAAATTCATGTATTTATCTGAACAAGAACTAACTATTACAGTTATTCCAAAATTCTCGAAGGATTTGAAATAAAACGAAACGACAATTGGTCAAATTATTTGAATTAATACATGTACGACATCGTTTTAAAACCAATTGTGCACAACGTCGCGAACTCAGGTGTTCAGCAACATCTAAGATTATTTGACATAATTCACCAATTGTTGATATATCTTTCGAATAAATATTATCTTTCAGGGAACCCCAGTAAAAGAAGTAAAATGGGTTTAAATCGGGAAAGCGTGGTGGCCATAAAATTGGACAACGGTTTGCATACTTTTGTTTTCTGAGTTAAAATTTCCTTCGTGTATTGTTTGTGTTGTTATTTTTTCTTATTCCATACATGAATTAGCACAAGCACAATATTGCAAAATTTGGGTTTATGTCCTACAACTGTACCCGTACAGAATTAATTCTGATCCATTGTTTGATATTGGGCAGATGCCGTAATAATAAGAAATTAATTAATGAAAATAAAGTTTTGTTTTCTGAAAATAAAGAGTATAAGCTTACGCCAAATAAACAGATTGATAGTGATCTAGGTAACTTATTACAGTTAATAAAAATGGAATTAGATATTTAACTAAACTCAACGAAGAACTTAACAGCATAATTTCAACTCTACAGGATCCTAATGAACTGAACAGAAAAACAACAATATATTGTTACATGAAAAATAACTTCCTCTCTGTTTTCCTGTATACTATAAAATAGAAAAACAAAAGTGAATGATAAAAAATAAATGCATATTTCATATTTACGATAAAGTGCTAACTTACTTTTGAGCTGACGAAGGCCCCAATCTCGGATCGTCATCATTCACTCTGCACGGCAACTGTTTTTTAATCAAATCAGGATCGTTCAAATCGAATTCCCTTCTATCCTGGGGCTTTTGGTAATTCTTTCGGTAATTGTTAATTTCTTGCTGGAGTCTGTACCGTTCCTAAAGCAGAAAATTACGTTACAAATGCGGACGAAATTCAATTAGGTTGTGTTGTTGAGGTGTAGAATAGAAACGTTTCGTAATTGTACATTTTATCTGCTTTAATGATTTGGATAGTAATACGTACGATTAACTGAATACCAATAATTATAAAACATACATTGCTGTTACCTATTATATAATGCTCTAATATAGAGGGAGTAACTTATAATATCATAAGGGAGCGAGAGTATTTAATAATTGTTATTTGGAGAAAACTCCGAAAATATGGTTATTTTCCTATGTAGATTTTTATTGCAACGGTAGAATCGTCTAGAATCTTCTTGGATTATTCTAGAATACCTTTAAAATAAAATAGATAGCTATTTATAAGGGAGCGAGAGTATTTATTAATTGTAATTCAGAGAAAACTCAGAAAAAGTGGCTATTTGTCTATGTGGTATTTTCCCCTTAATCTACCCACTTCACCCTTCAAATTTTTCTCCGCTTTAGTTTACTTCAACACATGTTTATTGCTATTTAAAGTTGGCTTCAAATAAATATAAATATTTTTTCGTTATTGTTTATTCTGACTTGCTGCTCAGAATTTGCTGCTAAGAATTTGCTGCTAACTTCAGCCTCATCTGCTCTACCCTATACTCCAACATTCTTTATTTGTATTTTCTAAGAGTCTACCCTATAGGTATAACATTCTTTTACTATTTTTTAAAACAACTTGTATAACATATGTTATACTCCACCCTATCTTTCAACTATCATAGGTAATCCACTGCTTCTGGATTTCACGATTTAATTTTTTTTTCTAATTTTTTCTAACCAACCTGTATAACTACAATTTCTCTCCATTTCACTCTATTTTCTAACTCCTCTGTATATGCAACTATTTATATACCACCCAACAAAACATTTAATTTCGAACGTATTTTAACACCCTGTATAATTATAATTCTAAAACGCCATATATTTCAACGAATTTATATAAGCACCTAAAACTGTTTATTGGCTACATATAACATTATAACATTTTTTCTAACCTTCTTGTATAATGGATAACGATAAACTTGTATCACCCTCATGTATGCCTCAAATTAACATGTGACTCGTAAGCTTTTACCCATCTTATTTTTTTTTCTTTGAAACGTTAATTAACTTTAATTCATAATGGGTTTCAATATTGCTACAAGAAATGATAGATCCGTCACTATTAAGGAAAATGCATCTTTTTGACAAAGCTCGTATACAGTTACTGATAACAGTACATGTGAGGATTTCGTTTTAGGTTTCAAGACTATACAATTTTGTTTTGGAGACTCACTTATTATTTTTCAAATATTATTAATAAGAAAATTTTCGATACTATTCAAACTTAAGTGCAACCTGTATATATTGCAGAGAAATTGAAAACATTCATCTGAAAATATCTTGATGAAATTCCAAACTATTTTCAATTAATCTCATTCTTTATTTCGAATAACAATAACTAAATTGTTTTATTACAAGCGCATTCACCATATATTATGATAAATTAGAAGTCATGAGGCTGAAATTGTCAGTTACCAGATTTTTCCGATTTTTTGCAAACTAGACCATTCTGTGAGGTATATTCTATTAAATGAAAATAGAATAATTGAAATCGATTCATAGTTGCCGCAGTACGGAGGTAACAAACTCTAAAAAAATATAACAGAATTAACAACTTCCTCCTTTTTTGAAGTCACTTAAAAATGTAATTTATATAGTTAAACAGTCAATTTTCAAGAAAAGATAGGAGAAACAGAAACACATCTAATGTATCCTGTATACTATACCCGTTTCAAGCGTTAAAGCGATTACTATCCTCTATTTACTCGTACAAAGTGATAACATGAAATTGAAACCAAAATTAATTTTCTACGAAACAATTCGTGGTTGGTTTTCGATTCAATTAATATTTCGCGTTTCGCTTCTGATATTTTCAATTAAGTTCGGAACAAAATTTATGCGAAGAAGCGTTTGGGATTTTCCGATGTTTGGTACGTCAATAAAGATCCAGGTGCACTTAAGTGAAAATTATATTATTCCCCTTCTCTGCCATTCTGTTTCTATGAGTATGGAGATTCGCGCAGACAAGCATCGTGCAAATCCAAACTTATTTTTTAATCAATCTTAAACCTACAGTCAGTTTTCCCCTCCCACCCATAATATTACTGTACCAGTCTTTCATGTCTTTGACTTGAGATGAAAGGTCAAGGCCATGTTTGACCGTAGTTACGCCCTTTCCATTTTCTGCGACGAAAATATTGGTTTCTACTTAAAATAATTCTTGACCTTGAGATGACTGGAAAAGTCAAGGTCAAATCGAAGACATCACTCGATTTCCAGAGGCAATTCTAAACCCATAGTACTTTACCTTTCGCCTACCCCGCGTAATAATTAACATAAAAAAGTATTGACCTTCAAATGATGTTGACCATTTTTTACATGAAGTATTTGAACGTAAAATTATCGACTTTATCCATTTCAGGTGTCAAAATACAGGATTTGGCTTTGGCCTTGAAATAACCTTCAATGTCAAGGTCAAAACTAAGGTCACCGACGAGTAACCAGGGGAAAATACGAAACCCTTACAATCTTGCCACTTCCCTATCTCGCATAGTATTCAACTTCAACTCTGGGTATAAAAATCGTCTTTTAGGATGTTCGTACACACTAATCTCCGAAACTGCCCACCGACTTTAAGAAATTTTGTGATTGTGTTCTAGCTTGACGGATCGAATAAATAGCGCTATTGTCGAGATATAAAAAAAATGTTTGTCAAACATTTTTTTTACATTCTTCTCGTTTCGCGATTAGATAGAGGACATTTTTCTGCAATTGTCAACTTATTTGATACAGGAGGTTGAATAATAATTTTTGAAAAAGAAATAAATGTAACGCTTCCGTTCGCATCTTGTAAACAGCCATTTATTTCAGGATTTTTTTTTATCGTTATTTGATCTTATAAAAAGTAAGTAAGTAATGTTAAAGATTTTTATTCATCATTTAATACGTGAAAGTTTTCACCAGTAAATCCTATAGAAAATTGCAATTAAGGGCATAATGAAGGTAGGTAGCGGAAAATCTGCGACAAGTTTTGCTTGTTTCGTGATATATCTTTATGGCTGTAAATAAGTGCAACATGACAATGCAAATCTGCATGGATTAAGATGGTATGCTAATGGGGTAAATGCGCAAATTGTAGCACATTTTAAGCCACTATACGAAGTTATATAATTGGCATTCAGTGCAAAAATAATTATGTTATAACGGGTGTCTACGCAAGTATTTGAAACGCTATGTCTTCTAGAATTTTAGAGCTACATTAATAAAATTTGTTCGAGGTAATAAGCATCCTTTATTGATAATTAGTACATCACTTCTGGGTTAACATGAAATTTCAACTACTAAATTCCCAGAAATCACGGAGAAAAAAATTTTTTTTGCACTAACACGTCATTTCAAATCTATGTTTTATTATTTTTGAATATAGTTGAAGTTCACCAATCTCAATATAAATATGGCAAGAAAATCTTAATTTTTCTGCAAAAGAAAATTAAATTTTCACAGCGTTCGAACCACTGGAACAGGTCAATTTTCTCTAAGCCTACTTAACTCTGGAGTATCTTTGTTTACTCGCCGAGACATGAACAAGAACATTGTGACATATAATATATAATGGTGAACATTGTTAGTCAGATATTTGTGAGAAATCGAATTTACAATATAATTTATTAAAAAATATATATTTACTATTATACTTTAGCAGATATTTTTTTATTTGCATGATGTGATCGAACTTTTCACAAATTTTTAATGTCAAATCCTTTATTACTATTGTTGACGAAAAATATAATCTAGATGACAAGTTTCTTACCTCTCTCTCTTTTCTTTCCAATGCAGTGGCTGCGTCATCAGCTTTTAATAAATTGAGTTCAAACAACCTTTGTACTTCCCTCTCTTCTGCTTCTTTTTTCTTTTTCTCTTCTATCTGAGTATTCAGCTTCTCTAGGTCAACCTATCTTGTAAATGTAAATCACTATTATTATTTCCAAAGCAACAGATCTGTGCGCACTTACTCCAATAATTCTATTTCGTGGATTGAATATGCGTTTTTTCCTTTCCTCTTCGAGTGTCCTTCTTCTTTCGAGAGCAGCTGCTTCACGACGATCTTTCTCAGTCATAATTTGAAAGCTCAACATTATTAAAATAAATATTTCGTCTGTAAAAACTGTAAAATCTGTCAATATATACCCGTTAGGAATTTGAGGTAAATAGGATTATTACTATGACCACGTTTATGCTGACTGGTTACCCTTAGCAACCTGGGTTGTTTAGTAGATACAAACTGTTCACGTTTTTATACTCGGTGTGTCAATAACAGGCGTACAGAATCACCAACGAACAGACTCAGTAAATACAGGGACAAACAGATATATTTGCTTAAATCTTAAAGATGATCATAATACACAGTCATAATATATGCTGATGATGTAGACACAATATCTCAATCCCATATTCATAATAAACGAAAACAAAACCAAATATTTGGTGGTATCAAAAATACATGACAAAGTACAGGATAAATGGTAGGTATTAATGATTATAATCTTTAAGTTGTAAAAGAATTTAAAAAGAAGTGATCGATTATCACTATTAATAATTTAGTAGAAATGATTGCAATAAGGAAACCTTGCATCATGTGTTCAAGTCTAAGCTTCTCAGTAGAAACACAAAAATCAAAATATATAAGAAAGAGACAACTCAACTACTAGTAGGGGAAATAAGATAGTATGCCTTATTTCTGGTCCTTGTTAGGGTGCTATTACGGATGCGTGGAAACGTATAAACAACAAGGATCTAGAAGAGCTATAGGGGAAGAAAAACATCATTAGGTACATTAGGGTTAATAGATTAAGATGGGCTGTACATGTGCGAAGAGTCTAAGTTATGCAATATATTGGGACATATCAGAGGGTAGCAGACCCAGAACGAGATGGAATTGTGCGGTCACAGAAAATCTAAGTAACGGCAACATACAACTCACGAAGACTTATGAAATTCATTGATGATGTACGGTAGACTTGATCTAAATCTATTTATAATTATAAAACATAAAAATGAATGATTTTCGAATTGATAACTTATATCTGCAAATTCAAATTGCTTTTTAGATTGTGAAATAAAGTTACATATTTAATGAGAGGTATCTAAATTTGCCATTACAGTTACTTGACTTTTGTGTCAGTATCTATGATTTTTTTAGAAGGTGGGGAGGGGGGGGGGCGTTCACAGAAAGAAATTGTTGATAGTAAAACACCTTACAAAGTGTTATTACTTAAAATTAAATTCCTTCGATTTATTATTCTGTAGAAAAATCTCATAGATCCCAATGAAACAGTGTATCGGAGCCTAATCTGTGTTTGCTGTCAATCCATATATATACCCCATATAAGTTTGTAAGCGAACCAACTAAGTTTTACATTTTCAAACTAGCTCCTACAAATAAAAGACACTAAACTTACTGGTTTTGGAGAAATGATTAAAAGCCCCATAAATCTAAACGGACTACAATAGAAAGAGTTTTATTTCCACGTCTATATAGAATTCATAGGATTACTAGATTTGTATTGTAGATGTATAGATTCTATTAATCCCAATAAAGAAAACTATATTGTACTTTGGGGTCGTTGATGAAGTACGTTTCTTTACAAGGGGGGGGGGTCTCAGTTAAAGTGACGGTATATGTGACAAGGAACATGAGGGGTCTAAGAAAATGTGACGTTCGCATTTCAGGAAACATTTTTTTTCTTGACTGATTTAATTTTAATTTATACTTACTATACATAAATTTTAGTCACAGTTGCTTATTACTTGGTACATTTACTTACATTTATTTTTCGTTGTCGGCTAGCGTTGACGTCCGTTACAATCGGTTCCTCTGTACATCCCTTATCCTAGCGTAGCGCTTACAAATACTCAGTGCTATTTAGTAGCAAAAGAAATTTAGACTTTGCATGGCTGTTATAATAAAAATAAGTTGCATCAATAACAGTGTTATTATAGACACAATATTTTTCGTATACAATTACCCGAATTTCAAGTGAAATGTGTAAAAAAATCGAATAAATGAGTTTACATATTTCTAGATATAAAAAGGTTTGTACTACTACAATTTTGTTTTACAAAAGCATATATTTTAAAGGTTCTACTAAATTTATTTTCATATCTTCATTTTATTCCGCACTCAGACAAAATACAGACTCTTTGTATTTCTTAAAAAAAATGACATCTGTGAGAACTGACAAAATACAAAAAGTTATTTGACAATTACAAACAACGTTATCCAGAAATAATTTGGTCAAGTACGAGTTGGACTCGTATACTAAGGGTTCCGTACCACCTGCAAAATTCGCTTGATTTTTATAAGAATACATATGTATTTAGTTTTCTAATTTGGCCCCCAAAAATTAACATTAGAGTTTTATTTTACTAATAATCTTTCAGGGAAGCCTTTTATAATCTACTGTCTGAATTTGGAGGCTCTATAGATTGAAAGATAAAGGGCAAAATAAGTCAAGTTTTAAATTATAAATTATTAAATCTCTTATTAAAATTATTTAAAAATACAATTTATTTGATATATTACATGATGCGTTTGAAAATTGAATTCTTATTCTCCATTTAATTGTATAATTTGTCCCTAAAATTACTATGGAGGTTTTCTAATAATTTTTCCTATAAATTTCAAGTGAGGTCCAGTACCCCTAATTATTTTCAAAATTTTAGGTAGTATGGTTTCGGAAATAAAGCGAGAAATGAGAATTTTTTATATTTTATGTTAATATATTGTAAACAATTAATTTTAAAAATATGAAAAATATATATATTTGTATTCCTCATAATGAGACCCTTCATTTGATATATTTTAAAAAATATTTTTTATTTTCCGTTTAATTCTGTAATTAGGCCCCCAATATTAATATTAGGGATTTATTCGTATTTTTCCTGTAAACAAAAAAAATAGGTCTTATAGTTTGGGGAATAAAGGGGGGAATGGGTAATTTTTTTATACATTTTTTTTAATATATTTTAAAATATTTATTTTAAAAAAATGTAAAAATTATATTTGTATTGGTCATAATGAGCTCTGTGATTTGTTGTATTACATGATCCGTTAGAAACATGTTTAATTTTTATTTTCAATTTAATTCTATAATTTGCCCCCCAAAATGAATATTAGGGGTACCTCCTTATTTTTCCAGTAAAGTTCAGGTGAGGCGCTATACTTCTATTTTTTTCAAAATTTTACAGCTTATGGTTTCTGAGATAAGGGGGGGGATGAGTAATTTTTTAAATATTTTTGTTAATATCTTTTAATTATTTTGTTTTAATAATATGGAAAAATTATATTTGTTTTCGTCATAATGAGCACTTTCATTTGATATATAACATGATGCGTTAGAAACAATTTTAATTTTATATTTTCCATTTAATTCTATAACTTGCCCCCCAAAATTAAAAGTAGAGGTTTCTCCTTATTTTTCCAGTAAACATCAGGTCAGACTCTATATCTTTATTTTTTTTCAACACTTTACGTTTTATAGTTTCGGACATAAGAAGGGGGGGGATAGGTCAATTTTGGTATATTTTCGTTAATATCTTTTAAATTATTTTTTTTAAATATGAAAAAAATATATTTGTGTTCTTCGGAATGAGACCATTCATTTGATATATTATATGATGCGTTTTAAAAAAATTTAATTTTCATTTAATTCTATAAGTTGCCCCCTAAAATTAATATTAATGGTTTCTCCTTATTTTTCCTGTAAAGTTCGGGCAAAGTTCTATATTTCCTATTTTTTCAAAATTTTAGGCTCAGTAGTTCCGGAGATCAGGTGGGGGGAACGGTTGATTTTTTTAGTTTTTCCACCCATAAGTACCCCTTAAATCAAAATTTCTTCTTTCTTCTCCTGATCGGGTCACCAAACTATACATTGATACCAAATTTCAGCCTCTTCCGTCCAGTAGTTTAGGAGAAAATTGCTGTGATGTGACAGAGGCAGAAATCCGGAGTGATATTATAAGGGTATCCGTATATTGTATATACGGAACCCTAAAAAGCAATTAAAAAACATCTTGCTTTTGTGACGTAACGTTTATAGCGGTGAAGCAATGTGACGAAGGAGGAGGGAGGGGCAAAATTTAGTCTGACCGGCCTCTTTCTAGACTGCATAAAAACTATTTCAGTTTAAATTATTAATTTCCCGCCTGCCGTTTAAGATTACATAATTTAACTCTCTCTGCTAATTAGGTTACTGCTTACCTATCTGCTGCTTAATGCTATTACCTGATATCTCATTTTCCATATTTGCTAAATTAACTAAAGATACAGAAACTCCCAACAGGAAATTCTAATTCGCTGAAAGACAAAATGATACAGATGTGAGAAATGGTATATGTACTCCTCTTCACAAATTTAAAAAAATAACGATTAATTATTCTATAAAATTTATCTGATGTTTCCAGATGAATTCACAATATTTCGTAAATCACAAGTAATAACAATACCAACATTAAAACTAGCATATAATAATCTCAATCTCAAATGGCTAGAACTAAAGTTAATCATTTTACTAAAATCCAATGATCCGATAGAGAGAGATGTGGCATTTAACTAATCACTGAAATCAATACAGATATTAGAATTAACAGATTCATTTGGACCAATGAGAAAGGAGTAGGGTGAGATTTATCTTTAACCAAACAGTGGAAAAATAGTTTTTTGAAACCTGCAATTAATCTTCACTAATTTCTCTGAAACGGCTGAATCAATATGACTATTTTCAATTGTATTCTAATAAGTTAGATGTTGTTTTACAATTTTCTATAACGTAACACAAATCTTTGTTCACAAAATCGCGAAAGTAATTGCAAAAATCCGTAAATATAAAAAATAATCACATATATTTTCTTCACAAATCTCTAAATTTAAATGTAAAGAAATATCTTGCAATAATTTATGGATCACACAGGATCCGAACATTTTGCATACACAATTAAAATAAAACTGACACAATCTGTGGTGAAAACGGCTCTCAAGGGGTAATGAAATGAAACTAAACAATATATTTTAGGTTTATTATTTGTACATCAGAATTTTTTAAATGGGAAATATTTTTACAAAAGGAATTTTCTGTAAAATAATCATATATTATCAGAACTAAGAATAATTCAAATCAAAATCTCATTTTTGGAATCAGCCTTAAGATTTTCTTACGCTTTTCTTAAAAAATACCAAGTAAAATCATTAGTTTGTTAGAAATTGTGTGATTCGCAGCATTTAGAAAATTGTTTGAAGAAGCTACTAAATTGAAAATGGTTTTAAAAACGATAAGTAGCGGCCTTACAAAAAATAGAGACGTTGTTTGCGTTACGAGACTAACGAAATTTATCTGCACTTTGAGTGTTTTGGTGCCAAAAAATATTAATCTGCAACCGTTCAAAGTCTCCACACACTCTAAAACTTTACTTCCTATAAGTTGCACAGAAAATATTTCTTAAGAAAACTTGTTTTGAATCATCCGCTCTTCGAGAATTAGATGATTTTCAAAAAAAGAAGTTGTTAAAGTGTTATTTTGATGCAGAAGATTTGCTCTAATTATATATTATCACTGAAACACAGATTTATTATAGTAGCTTATCATACCCCGGTCTATCCAATTGGATGCAGTGTAAGAGCAAATAGTTTGCAAATAAAATAACAATTGCTAATGCTAATTCCAAACTAATGGTTGCAAAACCTTTGAAATTTATTTTGCATTAAAGATGGAATAACTTTGTCACGTGCAATGGTCAAAGAAAATTATTTATTTTTTTTTGCTCTGTTTTGTAGCGATTTATTGACTTCACAAGCAACTTTATACAAAAATGTAATTACCTCACTGAATTTTTATCATTTTGTAATTCTCCTACAAAAAGGGCAATAAATAAATAGTCTTTCATAACCTTGAACTTTAAATTTATTATTATTTAAATAACTTTTTCCTACAATGTAGAGGAAGGAAGTTATAAAGAAAAATGTGAAAAAATTGAAAAAGTTCTGACATCGCACACGTAGATAAATTTATTGTAAATACTGTTTACAAGCCATTTCTACAAATTTCATACAATTTTGCTAATTCTAACGTAACTACTAACAGTTTCTTAGTTTTATTTGTATTTTCCATAGTAAACTAGTAAATTTTATCTCACATCTTTGAATAAGTTCGCTTTGAAAATCGAACGTATTTTGAGTAGATATAAATTAATCTGCTTTAAATCTGTTGCAGAACGTACAATAGTTTTGAATCTCGTAATATCTAGTACATTATTTTAACGTGATAAAATTAGTCAGAGAAGTTTGAGAACTCTCTTTATGTCTGGTAATTTATTAATTTATGCTCAACTGAAAAAAATGAGTGAAAAGAGAATTATGTTTATTGAAAACGACTATGTTGACGATTTTTATACAGTGAATTTGACTCAAGTGTTACAAACGAAATCAATTCAAACAACACCAAGGGTGCGACTACTACTAACTGTACAATTTTATGTTTAATCATTTTCGTCAAAAAAAAAATTATTTTGGATATCCAGAATTTTGATATACCAGTTTAGGATCACCTTGGACTACGTAAGGGCCAACGAGAATAATTGTATTTGAACGACTTAAGCTAGAGTTCAATTATAATGCATAAGCTATTCTCGATAGGAGTGCGTGGTTTTACACAAACTTTTTATCAGTGGTTAGTTTTTCTAGTTTTATTCAATTGGCCTAAAAAAATTTTTCGGAAATTAACATAGAATAAAATATTCTTCTAAGGTATAACGAACCAGAATAATAATACGATAATTTTGTGATATTGGAGAAAATGCCTTATTTCTGTTATTAATAAATCAAATTAGTAGACTGGTGTGTTAAAAATTCTGTTTATCTATCGATGTTCGGACCATTCGTGGAAATAGGCAAGGAGAGTACGTATTCAATTTTAAATCTTATCAATCATATAAAGTTTAATTTTAAGGATCTTCAGGAAATAACAACACACTTGAGAAAAGGGTTTGACAGTTTAGGACCTTGCTGTCACTGAAATTATAAAATAAAAGATTTTCCAACTTTTAATAAGTTATATGTTTATTAGCTGTCGTATTCTCCAATCGATTTAATAACTTGCAAATACCCTGCTGTAACTGAAAATTTATCATTTGGTAACTGTTATTGGAGTAAATAGGTTTAGTATTACTCATGTCACGAACTATGAAGTTGGCTGAGAGTGCATATTATTGGCAATATAATATCACAAATTATTTAAAAAAAAAATCCAAAATGCTGTTCTACATCGACTCCTGAGCAGTAAACGTCACATCAAACGGATAAGCATGTTGCAAAATTCGTTCAAACGTTTTATACAGGAAAACTAGTTGACAAATCCATAGACCTACTTTACATCCTGTGAGACAATAGTCAGCAATTTTCATAAATTGCTGTAACTACAGTTTGACTTTCAATTATTTAATTAACATATATTTTAGAAATCACTGTGAGGAGCGAAACTTTAATTGAACAATCAAAATAGACGTCTACATCCTCAATTATTCAGAAACTGCTTATGATAAACAAATAATTGTTTTTAAATAAGTATTGATTCTGGTCACAATAAATGAATAATGGCAATTATAAAGTTGCTTGATGAATCCAATTAATAAAAAACAGTTGTAACTACACACATTCATACGTATTTTAGAACATGTGTCAATTTCCCCCAAGATACTGCTGTCTATTATGCAATCTCCACTACAGTATACACATCGAGACATTGTAGTTATAGGGCTATGTTTTAATACACTTAAAATATTTTTAGGATAAACCAAAGCATTAACATTGTTCAACTGTAATTATTAAACATGTTTTTTTCAGCTTTTAATATTAATAGCTAACTCCATAATGAGTTATTAAAAATACATTTCTTGACTCCCAGAGATAGTAAGCCCTTTTTTAATGATAGGATAAATTGCAAAATTAGAAATAGATTGTTTAATTGCCAAAATGTAAAACCTCATATTTATTTCGTTTTTGCGAAATAAAATAATTACTTGTGGAAAATTAAATATTGTCTTAGCAAAGGAAATGCGCATCTTAGTTTCATCGTGAAAATTGACATACAATACTTATGTGATGCTTACCTAATGCCTATTTAATAAAAACAAGAATAATTCAAGATCGTAGTCAGCGGGGTGGGGTCTGGGGGTTCAATTTTGGAATTTTGGGTTTCAAGATTCTATTTTAACCAATACATAAGAATAAATTTTATATTTATACAATTTTATATATCCTGGATTTACATAAACAAAAATATAAATATTGCTGCCATAATCAGCTCATCACCAATCAAAAAAATTATCCAACCCATCCAAAAAAAAATCTGGCTAAATTGTTTACAATAACAAAAACGGCTGTTTGCGATTTTATAGAATTCGATTAGACTATCAGATTAATTTGATCAAAGTCTTATGTCATCAAGCTTTTAATTTGAACGAACAACCTGATTCCAAAAATGCCTATTTTGTAGGTAGTAAAATCTGCTTACAAAACTCATTAACAGTTAAGCCGGAAATAATTAAACATTGTGGTAATAGTCTTATACTGGGAGAGTCAAGCGACTGTACATGGAATTTATTATCGAAGTGCACAGTGAAATAGAAAGATTTCGTAAGCCACTAAAATATAAATCAAATGCCTCCTCTTCTAAAATAATTTAATTGTACAGGATGACTCACATATACAAGGTTAACTCAGCTTCAAATCTTAATGCCAAATATCCAATTTGTTCTGTGATATTCAAATGTTCCTAGAAATTAATTCTTACATAAAATTTTCCTCTTCGGTAGATGTTTGGAAAAAATATAATTATTGAAAAATAATAAGATTAGAGAATTGAAATTTGGTTCACTAAAGCGAACCTGTCGTGCTACGAACTCAAAATGACAAACATAACTCAGAACTTAAAATTTCCAAGAGGAAGAGCTTTCTTCAGACAGTATTTTTCCGTGATTATTTTTCTTAAATTTATTTATGAACTATTTTGTTCTAGCTATGTCCACTGAGAAAAATAAATTCTTTCCGTTGCCATACTTACAATATGTTGTAGTCGTTGAATTAAATACAAATTGGAAGGGACGCTGGCGTCTCATTTCATTACAATCGCTGGGTCAGGGGCAATAGAAGTAGAGAGTACGCATGAACCTGTATCTTTTCACAGCATTATTATTACTGGTATATGGTATTTAGTAATAATGAATTAATTCTTATATTTTGTTTTATTTTATAGCAGGTGTTTCATTGTGTTAAGTGAATATTACTATGCTCAAATATCTAAAATTATAGTTAATTGGCTAGCTTGAGAGTATAAAAATATTCAATCAAAGGACTCAAATGTCCAATATAATACATAAGTTCTTTAACTGTTAAAACCACTCTATTTTTTACGCTTGGTAAATAGAAAAATATTAAGGTTATCGATGGAAAAATGCTTGATTTAAAGATAATATAGTACATAAACATCTAATTCAGGAACATTTTTTAAATTTAAATTAAATGATTTATATTTGTATATTTGTTTATTTAGACATCAGCGATCAGAAATAAATTTCATACACAAATTACAGAATATCCCCTTTCCCAAAGAAACCATTAATAGCGTTTTAATGAAAAAATATTTCGTATACAAAATGAAGATAATTAGTCATTAAAGAGTTCTGTCCTGTGGAAAACGGGATACTTCTCTTTTAAAATTTTGATTTTTTACAAATTTACAAATTACAAAATTGTTTGGAATTCTCAGAATGACATGTTCATTTTTATAAAACAAAATTCCATAGTTATTGGTATTTTTTTTAGTAATTTCAAGAAATTTATTTCTTCCAAACCTCTACCTAAGTGGAAAATTTCATAATAGAATTAATTTCTTCTAAATCACACATATTCTAAGTCACACATATAAAAACACAGTTTTGCACCCTAACACTAAACCTTTATCTTAGACATCTATAAGTTGAGTTGGGTTTACTCCTTGATGATCACAACTTAGAGTTGTTGAGTGTTTAAAATAAAGGTTCGGTGTTAGGGTGCAAAACTGTGTTTTAACAAAAAACAATAGTAGTTAATTCTTTATTACATGGGACATTCGAAAATAAAAAATAAATTGCTGTTTCTGTTTAAAATTTGGAAATTGCGTGCCAAACTGTATAATTAAAAATAGTTTATAAACACCAAGTATTTGTTTTACATAAAACTCAGTGGCGCAGTTAACTGTTCTATTGAATTATGAATATCGAAGCTAAACTCCATGTACGCTAGCTTGAATTTCCCGCTATATTAATAAACTCAACAGATTTATAAACGCTAATATGTAAATCTACGAGTACAAGTTGCTCCAATAGTGTTTATCTATGTACACAGATTTTATTTATGTTGTTTAGTGTGTAGAAAAGAACATTAGAAATGTCACATTATTCGTTGCTGAAAATATTTACAAAATAATTTTGTGCACATTTATCACACAGCCTTTAATTAAAGAGCTGCTTTTCCAAAAGTTAAATACATTTCTTCAAGGGATTATACTTACAACGCTTAATTTCTTACAAATAAATTTCAGCTCGGAACATTTACACACTCAGTATCATACCTTTGCAAACAGTGAGATCAAACATATTTGTAAAATGTTTCTTGTGGAATGAAATGGTTTTGGAAATGTAAAGAAACTATCATATCTCATATCCAACAAAATCCCTACAAATTAATAAAACTAACTGAGAATTTGTTGCAATTTTTCTGCTAGTAATTTACCAAAAATCCGATTTTTTTTGCAAAAACCTACTTTCTTGGAACTTGCCAGTAATTTGTTCCTACTCGACAGCGTAAACAAATAACTATTTTAAGACTTTTTTTATTAATTTATTATGTTGTAAGTAGTGCGGGCGTGACACTAAGGGATAATTGCTAAAAACTAGCATGGTTTTTTTGCTTGTTAAAAACTTATTACTCCTTGAAAAGAGTTGACGAAAAATTCTTAATCTGATCAAGTTGTAAGTAGTTATAGTAACGTCATTGTTTTTAATTTGACTTGTTTGTAGAGGCTTTGAAGATAAATGGATCGAAAGCGCTTAGATTACATAATTTAAAAAATGTTGGGCGATTCATATAATTTTTCCAAATTTCCTTCAATTAAGTCTGGTGCATAGAGCAATCATTTGTATTAGAAAAAAATAATAACTAAAAGTTGGCTCAAATATATTCTATTCATGTTATATTCACACATAAAAGGTTTCACGAGACATATGGCAGAATTTTTGGAGACTGAAAGGTCACTGATCTATGCAGGAAAAAAATCGGCCGAACGGTTAGAACGACTCTGATGGCATTTTTTCACTAATATAAAAAAAACAGTCCAGTGAAACGTTTGTAACAGATTCTAAGAAAATCTTTTATTCCAGAATAGAGAATAGTTTGCTCTTTATTGATGCCACCTTGATATAATCTTCCTTTTCTGAATATCGGCTTTCGTAAAAAAACCCTGTTTTGAAAACAATTAGCAACAAATTCCCATGCTAGTTTTATCAAATTTTTGAACTGCTAGATACACTTTAAATTTTCTTACTAATCTGTGTATGTGTTTTTGTTTTCATCCACATTTGAAGTCTGGGCAGAGCAACAGGCTATTTCTAATCGTTGTCACATAAGCATACAAAGTTCTGGATTATTCAACTGTGTGTTGGCAGATTATGACCCTCCCATTGGGAGTTTTTTATTAGATTTTCTTGAATGCTGGGGGCCTTTAAGTTTACGTCATCATCATTTGCATTCCGAATTTCGACGTTTTGGCAAACTAACATCTGCCTTCTCCCTTTCGAATTGTTCTTGTATATGACTGCTCAGCTTGTCATTGCACAACTATAAGATTTATAGTTACGGAGAAAAGAAGATATAATTCTGAAAATTTTTGAACTTGTATGAATTACGTTTCCCTGAAAGACGATTTATTGAGATCTTGAAACATTTAGTAATAGACACTGAAAAACGAACAAATTTCAGTTTTTTAGGGCAACATTTATAACGTTATTCAACATTTTTGAATGGAGAATTCATTGTTAGGACCTAGGCCGTAAGTTACGCATGTCAATGGAAGAAAGTGGAAAGTGGTAAACTTGAAGCTCACAGCTTCTATCTTAAATACAAGGTTGGTAATTAATTAACCAGGTCGTAGTCAAAGCAAAAATGGTAATTCAGTGGAAAGATCAGACATAGATTATTTTATATTGTGAAAACCCTATGATCAGCGTAAAGTTTACCGGTGCATTAGGTACCAAAAGGCCCTATAGTGGAACCGCCAACATTCGATGTCATTTTCTCCTGGCCCATGTTTAAAAGCGGTTACATTTGTATATCGGACCATTTTTTTGGCTAAAATGAAACTATTATGTAATTATTCCAAAGAGTCCTAGTCGAACTGGTGTTTTTTAAATAAGTTTTAATCCTCGATAGAAGTTAGAGCAAACAATCTTTATTCCAGCTTTATCAAGTTCAGTTCATTGCACGAGCAGGAAGACCTGAAGAAATTTCAACGAGTTGATGGAGGAATTCAACGTTTGATATATCTAGCTTGCTCAAATAAATCTAACTATTTAAGAGAGGAGTTTCCCACCCCAGTTTTTATAAATGACATACACTAAAATCTATAAAAGTTTGCGATCCCGTTACAGAATGAAGTGCAATGAAGCTCTCCTAGCTGATTTAAAAATTAAGGTAGTTGTGAATATACCCAAATCAAGATTAAGTGGAGTCTCTTACGAGAGGAGAGGGTGCAGGAAAAAGCCGCCTCGAGAAAAGGGGTATTCAATCCAATGTGAAGGCGTTCTAGATCACAATGCTCGTGTTGCGGATATAAAGGTCACTTTATGCGCGAGTTCAGCGTTAGGTTGCTTCATCATGTCTCCAAAGAAAACCAGTCCGATTACATCACGAATACAAGGGAACTCTGATATGTGAGGTAGGCTGACCAACCAGTTACCAGACCTCAGGTAACTTTCTATTTGTTGATAGCAGGTTCAGATATCATAGGCACCAGTAAAGGCAAAGACATCACTGTCACATATGACACTGGCACTGCTGTTTCTATTCGAATGTCCAGAGTTTCCAAGTCCTCCAAAATCCAGTCCACTGTCACCAACATCCAAATTCCAACAGTTACTGCTGAGGTCACCTTAATATTAGGTATGGCAGAAGTAGAGGTATGGTTAGGGGGAGCATGGACCCGAGAGTGGGTCCAAGAGGTAGAAATTCAGGACGATTTGATACAATGTATGGAAGTTAGAAGCTAGCTAACTAGCCCGTAATACAACAAAATGGAAAAAAATTGGAAATATACCCCTTATATATGTGGTTAAACGACAATTTCAATCGATTTTAGATATAGCCATTGTGAAACATTATACTACAATGATTTTATTCTGGGATGAATACTTTTTATTGACTAATTCTTCTGTTTAATATTCTTTTGGGCTCATTTGATGTGTCTAGGAACAAAATATGAGGTAGTAAAGATTTTACCTTAGATTAATTCACAATGTAGAATCGAAAGATACAAGAATGTTAGAAGAGTATAGAAACGTTTAATGTAATGAGTTACGGATTTATGTTCAAATGATGTGATAAATGAGTTATATATCATATCAATATTTTCATTCCATAGGATTTCTATTCTATGTACTAAGTTTAGAATATGTAACGCAATTTAGGTTCCGTATTAACCTGGAAACCACAGGTCTTTTTTTCCAGTAATGTATAGATGGAAATTACATCTAATTTTTACAAGGTCACATGAGGAACTTAACATTTCACACTAACATTACTACCACTCGTATAGTCAAAAACATAACAAGTAAATATGATAACTCTCGTTGGTAGTTAAGTTGTCATAATTTAGTGAACTGACATTATGTTTTAATTTATGTACAGCATAGCTTTTTAGCATTTGTTTTTTTTTTTTGTTTAGGTAGGTAGCATCCTTATTCTAAGATGTTTGAAAATATTAAGTTCCTGTAAAGATTTAATTTAATGCAAACTATACATAGCTTAGGATCAATTACATCTGCTTCATAGAATATGAATTGTTTTTATTTGAGTTATGAGTTTACAAATTGATAAACTTAATACAAAAAAGGATACTCTGAATTTTTAGTTGAACACACAGTTTTTTTGAGAGAAAAATTTGGTCCATATCGCGATGCCATATCAGGAAAATGGAGACTCCTTATCAGCCGCATCAGTAGGACACGTCGTCAGAAGCAACAACCTAAGAGTGTTGAGAAGAAGATAAGAAGTTTTATCTAAGGTACGGTTTTCGTAGAACCATTTCTTCAGCTTTTGTCTGCTCTGACACTGCTTTCCCCCGGACTTTGTTAGCTCAATCTTCCACAGGTTTGCTCAGGTTTACCGGGTAACACCAGGAGTTTCGGAGTTGAGTAATAGCCTAATGATTGTAGCCGGGTGCATCAGTTATACCATATGGATCAACAAATACCTGCGAACCGAACCGACATCCAGTCAAGAATTTATAAAATTTTCATGATAAAAAAATTGCCGGGAAAACTCTACTTGAGATGTTAACAAGTGAATACTGAAAAAAATGTGAATGGAATCCGAATAGAGACCGAGTGGATCAAGAGAGCATCTTTAGTTGGAAGAAGGAATATGGAAGGCCACGGAAAAGGTAGAACGATAGTCTTACCATCAAATAAGATTAGGCAAGCGTCGTAGAAACTACAGACAACTGTGCATACCATGAAAAAGGAGAAGATATCATATATGAAACTACAATGTAGAATTCCTAATAGTTCCTGGAGGAATGAAGTAAACAAGGGTAGAGGCTTATCCTTCAAGAGTTAGACAAACCACATAAAGGATTCCAAAAATTAACAATATACTTGAATTGTTTGTTATAGCCCACACAACGTGAATTATTAAAAAAATATTTAACTGAAGTATTTCTAGAAACATTTTGGAATACTTCATAAAATATTTTTTTGTGGTAAACATAAGAAAGTTTCAGAAAAACTTCACTGAAATATTTTAGTATAGGTACTTAATATCAAACATAAAATATTTCAAAAATATTTTAAAATATTTCTCTAAAATATATGTGAAATATTTATATACCCCCGACAAACGGTCTTTTACGTTGAAATATAGAAATTCTACATGTAATGTTCCAGGAATATTCTAATTTAAAAAAAATATATATAAAATCAAGAAAACAAAGTATGTTTGAAATATATAAGGAATGTTTAATGACATTTCAAATGATATATGAAACATTTTAGAATTATTTCAAACATTTTTCTGAAATATGTCAAAATTATTGGTATGCTAGCAAAAAAATCTTATGACGTATTTCGCAAAATATTACAGGAACATTTCATTTGCGTGGTAGCGACATGTGGAGAAAAACAGTATGGGTCATAACAGAATTTCGATGATGATACTATTTACCTCCCCCCCTCCAATAGGCAACATGAATAAGAACAGGATACACAATGACATTTTTTTGACGTGCAATATATGATATAACATCCACACCAACAAAGTTAATAAATAATAAAGAAACGCAATCATGCAATATATAAGTACTATATAGTGTAATTACATTTTTAATCACATATATTAATTCAATCACTATCTGGTAGTGGTTATGCAACTAAATTTTCTATTCATTACAAAGTAATAACGATCATTTCGACGACAGCTTTTTCAGGTCCCACACAGCATGAAATATTTCTAAAATATTTATGCAATATTTCTGGTTTGATTTGGAACATTTCAAAATATTACTTGAAACATTTCAGCAATATTGCTATGTCCGCGACAAAACCCCATTTGAAATAATTCATGAAATATTCCTGCAATATTTTATGAAATCTTTGTATCATATTCTATAATATATTTCAAAAGATCTTTTGTTGTAGATATAAAAATAGTTTAAATATATTTTAGTGAACTATTTAAAAATATTTATATAATATTTCATGTTTGTTTTGAAGTATCACTCATTTCAGTGAAATATTTCTTCATATATTTTAGGCTGTGTGGGTATAATGTAGTTGATCCATTGAAAATAGCATGCATCCATGAAATAAATGTAAATCAATCGTATAGTAATAAAACAATGTTGTTGCAAATTATTTATTACACCCTTACTTACTAATTCTTACTTTCACATGTGATGAGTAAGATGTTCTGATGATAATATTAAATTTATAAAGCTAGTGATTTTTGAGCTTTTTTTCTAGGATCTTTTATATATAATCACTAAGAAAAGAGACACTAAATTTGTCATTCGTATTGCGTATACACATATGTTTTTAAATGAATACAAAAATAAAAGTTATTGCTTGGTACGCGATACAACTCAGTCTTACTGAGAATAGTCCGATTTTAATCCGATATCTAATAACCCGGCTTCGATGTGTTTCGACAAAGGCTCATCTTCGGCCACTTCTGGGTGCTTGTATCCTGTAAGGAAGTGGCACGTGCCCGGAATGTGAGCTGGAAAATCCTTCGGGAGACAACTGCGATCTCGCTCCTCCGTTATGAAGCCACCAGCTCTCACCAGCCGTCTGTAATAAGGTTATAATACAGATTATAAATGAGAACAATTCTGTAATTGGAACTAAAAGAATGGTGAAACTTCTTGGGAAATGAAAGGAAGTAAATGCAACCCATGGGGAATAAGCAACGCTACAAATAATAAATAAATTTTCCTCTCAAGAAAAACAAGAAAAACTCAGTATAAAATAAACAATAATTTTAGTGTGCCTAGTACATTGGAAGAAATATTTGCAGTATATTTTACTTTTTCCTGAGAAATAAGAATTGAAACCGTGCTATTCATAATGGAATTTGAGCATGGTTTCTGAATATAAATTGACATTATTACAATATTTGAGCTACCTTTTTTACACAGAGGTGATTTAAAATTACCTACTTTCTAGTTATGTTTAAAAAATAGGTCTTAGTCTGTCGTTGTGATAATCGGTCATTCCGATACAACACAAAATTTCTTTCTCAGTAAATAGAATCGATCGGTAAAATATTATTTTGGATGTTCATGTGGGTTTTCACTACTCACAATGGTTTCTAAAAAAAACACAGATAAGTAAAGTAACTGAAAATCAAAGTGTAGTATCTAAAAGCAGTTTGTGAAAACTGTTCGGAATACTAGATGCCTTCTTATAGAAAAACTCTCTCGCAGGATTAATTGTGATTTGTCAACTTATATCTGATGTGACGCTTCCTTATCAGGAATCGTTGTCGAACAATGTAGTTTGAAATAATTTACACAATATTATAGCTTGACTTTTTGGCAATGTCAATTGGTTGATTAAAACAAAATATAACTTCAGCTGAAATACTACCTATCAAAACACTTACTATTAAAATTCTACCAGCTTACAAAGGCTATGCAACTGTAATTTTAGATGCACGAGAATACAAAACAGACAAAATGACAGATCTCATCAACACAGTAACATATACATAACTCAATAAAGATCCTACATTAAACATAGAAAAATTAGCAAGAGACATTATTTCACAACACAAACACGAATTCACTTTTTCAGAAAGAAAACAAATTACACCTCACTACACTAAACTAAACCATCACAAATATATGGTGTCCCCAAGATCTACAAAATTGGAATTCCTTTACGACCCATTGTAAGCTAGATAAAGTCACCATTGCAGAAATTGTTACTCAAAATTATCAAACCATACGAATTCAAACACAACTAAAAAATACAACAGAGTTCTTATCAAAACTGAAAAATACAGAAATAAATAACCATCAAGTTTTGGTAAGTTTTGATATTGTCAGTTTATTCACCAATGTATCAGTTGATAAATCCATACAAATTACAAAAGATAAATTAGAATTTGATAACTCACTGCAAACAAGAACGGCATTATCCGTTAATACAATAATGAAGCTTATGGAACTTTGTTTAAAAACAACATATTTTCAATATAAAGAAGGTTTCTACGGACAAGATTTTGGAATGGCTATGGGTTCTTCTTTGGCACCCAGAGTAAGCAATATATTTATGAAATACTTTGCGGAAACATCTTTAATTCTACAAACAAACCTAAAGTATGGTGGCGTAACGTTGATGATATTTTTGCAATATGGAAACATACCCTCGGTGACTTATACTGCTTTTTAGAAGCGATCAATAGCAAAGAATCCACAATTAAATTTACTGTTGAAATAGAGAATAAAAATAAACTTCTGTGTTTGGACGTGTTGGTTGAGCGAACAAACAACAATTTTACCGCAAGCATTTATAGAAAACCCACACATACTATTAGCTACTTGAATTTCTATTCAAATCATTCCTTAAACGTAAAAAATGAGTCATTAAATCCTTACACGACAGAGCAAAATCAGTTTCATCAACAGAGGACATATTTAAGAAAGAACTATATTTGATAAAGGCAGTTTTAGAACAAAACGAGTACCCAAGAAATTTCATAAACAAAATAATTCACCAAATCGAGAAAAAACAAAGAATCCAACAAACTACACAAACAACACAAAATACTTCCAATTTAAATAACAAACACCAACGGATATTAACTCTACAATTATAAACTTTATTCCCTATGTCGCATGTCTATCCGAAAAAATTAAACGTATTGAAGATAAATACCAAGTAGAAACGATTTTTAAAACAAATAACACATTAAGACCAAATTTAACAAAAACAAAACCGGAAAGCGCTACTCAAAATTCCAAAAATTGTGTGTACAGTGTACCTTGTGCCTGCGGAAAAACATGTACCGGTGAAACATCAAGACCTCTGGAAATTAGAACAAAAGAGCATCAATACAACGTCACAAGGAGACATATAGACAGATCAATATTGGCAAACCATGTACTCACTGATAATGAATGGTATAGACAAAATGGAATGGAACAAGACAAAAAATTACTTAAAGAGGAACACACCAAAAAGAGAAAAATCAAAGAAAGTGTCTGCATGATGTGGAATAATGACACCCTCTGTAGAGAAACCGGTGTCATGGCAACGACTCCTAGCAAATGAACATCAAAAAGGAAACTGCAAAGTCAATTAATCAACCAATTGACATTGCCAAAAAGTCAAGCTATAATATTGTATAAATTATTTCAAACTACATTGTTCGACAACGATTCCTGATTAGGAATCGAAACGTCACATCAGATAAGTTTCACACAATATACATCCGAACATAGTTTCCGCAAACTGCTCTAAGATACTACACTTTGATTTTTAATTAGTTTACTTATCTGTGTTTTTCCAGAAACCATTGTGAGGAGTGAAAACCCACCGAACATCCAAAATAACTATTTGCCTCCTCAATCATTTAGAAACTACTTAGGTAAAATATTGATTATTGTTTCGCTTGATAATGAGATATTCTGTAAGGCAATACTTTTTACGTAACTTGACAACTCAGTAAAATAAAATCGAAAAGTCGTTTTCTCTATAAGCGAGAGAGCTTGTCTATACTTATAACTGACTTCAGAGAAACTGTTCAGAAAAAAAATTAATCAGGATAAAAAAGTTATGGTTAATGCTATCTCCTGAGGAGGGTTTCCAGGAAACTGAATGTAGGTTTTAACAATGATTTTTGAGTATCAGATCAGATTTAAAAAATATTTCCAGTAAATCGATAATTTACATGATATTAATAAGTTTAATTTTAAAGCGATTAATGCTCGAAACAAAGATAATTTATTTGTTTAAATATTAGATTTAGTATTTATGTCACCGTTTATAGTAATAATTGAATGAACGACTTTGAAGTATTAAATGATATTTATATTGTTTTCTGTGGGAAAAGTTTTGAAGTTGCATGCTTTTAATAATATCTTCACCTGTATCTAGCAACAGAATTTTTAAAGGTATTTTAACTCACTTAAAAAGTTTGGGTCCATGGACGCAATATACAGTGAGGACGCGTGGGTTCGAACAAATTCATTTGAAATTCAGGTGTTGTTTTTTTGGACTGCGGTTTTTGTGATGATAAACTCATTTATACAGGGTGGGCCAGAAATAAATTGCGACCATCAATTCATTTTTTCAAATGGAAACATTTGTTTTTTATTTTATTTTTGAATTCTGTATTGAAGTATTTTTCATGTACAATGTCCTATAGGTACCGAAAATTAACATTTCTTTCAAAATTGAAGAAGAAAAAAAAACATCAACATATCAAATTAAATATTCAAATTGTTGACCATTAACTGCCTGATAATATCTAAGACGGTTTTCAATTCTCGTAACTCTTCATTTAGCGTTTGTGGCAGGATTCGTTGTATTAGGCCCTAATTCTATTTTTAATTCCTGGATATTTTCCGGCTTATTGAAGTAGACTTTCGATTTCACGTAACCACAAAGATAAAAATCTAAAGGGCTTAGATCTGGAGACTTAGCTGGCCATTCGATAGTACCTCTCTTTCCGATCCATCTATTGGGAAAATATTTTCAAGATAATCTCGCACTGTTCTCGAATAGTGTGAGTCCGAGTTAAGAGTTCTCTCAATAAAAAAAGGACTCACAATTGAAGTACTCACAATTCCAGTCCATACGTTAACTTTCTTGGAAAACTGTGGGTTTTTTGAACAAAATGTTGCCTCTTCGGAAAAAATTATCTTACTTGAAAAGTGCGGATTGGCATTGCATCTATCCGGTCCAAATCGTCTTCACTAAGTTCGTGAACTAAATAAACTTTGTATGGGTGCCATTTATTTCTATGCAAGCATTTTAGAACAGAAGATTTACATATTGACTGTTCTGCGGCTATTTGTCTAGTGAATTTGTGAGGATTTTCTTGTAAATCGAGCAAAACATTTAATTGAGTATCTTCTGAAAGATGTTTGGTTTTGTAATTGTCTCTTACGTGGCCAAATTCTAGAAACTTTTTTCTATTTTACTAACTACCCTCTGGGTACTTCATATTAAACAATTCGCGCACTTCAGCTTGTGTTCGAGTTCTGTCGCCACATCCTATCATCGTCAAAATTTCTATTCGCTGCTTTTCAGTTAAACGCGCCATACTTTGGAACTTTGCAACTGCACTTGACAACTACTTATTTGAAGTAAAATTATAGAACAGTTTATATGGAAATAAACAACTTTTAAAAACTCCAGTATTAAAAAAGCGACTAAAATAAAATCATAAAAACCAGTCGTAAATAAATAGGTTCAAACCAACAAACATCTTATTTTTACCGTTGTTTTCTTAACTTTAGAAAGAAATGTAATTTTTTTAATAACTCTTAATTTTTGGTATAGGACATTGTACATGAAAAATAAAATAAAAAACAAATGTTTCCACCTGAATTTTAAATGAATTGTTCCAACTCCAACTCACGCGTCCTCACTCTATAAGCATGAACACCTAATGCTCGACAAGAGTTAAGAAAAAGCAGTTTATCACTACCAGCGTATACAAAGCCCAGCTTAGTAAAATCTGATTACGATAATCAGGAATGAGAGATGGATATAAATAACTATTCTCCAGGCAGACGTTCAGAATATGTTTTCATAAATTCAACAGAATTTATGACAGACGCAAAAATAAAAGATTCATGATTCTTAGAATTGAGAATTCTTAAACCTGATAAATTCTGGTGAATTTATCAACACCTCTCTGTCTAAATGTTTCTCAGACTTGAGAAGTTATATACAATCATATTTCATGTCTTATTATCCTTTGATGAAGGACAAGCGAAATGGGTGTGTATCAACTATTTGTACTATAAGCCGTTTAGTTCACTCTTGCCGAGCGAGGGGTCCCCACGCTTAAAAATAGCAACGAACAAAACTTTATTTTTTTTGTTCTAGGTGTCTTAGTTGAAATTTTTTATGAGATTTCATTCTCTGTTTTATTGCTTTCTCAATTTAAACCTTCCATATCCTAAGTGCTATTCTTCATTTGCAGTTTTGTTATACATTGCCTAATATCTTCCGTTCTATATTTATACCTGTAGAATTTCAATTTGTAGTATATACTTATTCTCCAAATCAGTAAGAAGTGATTTTTATCAACATCTGAAACCCTTGCCTTTGTTATTGTATTGTTAATTTTTTTCAAGTATTATTGTGCAATCTTTTCCCTTCGAACCCCTTGTAAATTTGTATATATCTTTTTTTCGGTAAAAAGTGTTGACAATGTGCAGATTATTTATGAGACCGGATTGCGCACAGGACTGCTAGATCAGTTTTATCCCCTTATTCAGTTCTTGTTCTAACTGTTACTACTCTTTCATTTATAAAAACATAACTATTTATGTTTGCCTTGAAACTGTAATCGTTATGTTATTTTCTAATTCTGTCGTTGTTTTCAATTTTTTGTTTGTTTCTGTTGAATCCAATACGTCATTTTTTTTATGTTTTGATTTCAATTTATGCCATATGTAGTAAACGTAGTATAATTAATCTCAAATCGGTTTTCAAAAATTCGTAGTTTAACATGGCGGATCCAAGAAGGCGCACATTAAATTGGGGCTACATAAAAGTTGACTGTGTGCTACTAATCCAATTTATTTAAAAGATCTAAGACACAAAATCATAATGCTTGCGCACAGATGGTAAGCCTTACTTTAACTAATATAGCTATCTCCTTGGCCTAACTAACTGAGATCGATAGCTATATACCCTAGACTAGAAGGAATTTCTTAAAATTCTTGACAAAATCTTTTCAGATAATGGAATTATGGTCATTTTCTCTTTGAACATAAAACATTTACTCCTTTCATATCTATGAAATAATATGGGGTCTGCAATAAACATGACCTTGATCTTCGAATGACCTCAATGGTCGTTGTCAAGGAAATGATTAAAATCATGCTTGAACATGAAATTCCCCGACTTTTCAAATTCGCAATAAGAAATAGGGGTTCCCACTGAAAAAAAAAACACTTTGACCTTGTAATGACCTTGAAGAACGTGTTCAAGGACATAGTCAAGGTAATGCTTGAACGTAAAATTTCCTACCCTTAATAAATCCATAATAAAAATGAGGGTTTGAATTTGAAAACTAACTTCGACCTTGAAATACATTAAAGCGCTAGGGAAAAATCCTGAAACTTTTGTATTCAACAGTTTTCAAAATTATGTAATTTCTGACAAGTTATTAAGGGGTTTTTATACTTTTGTGACACCCTGTGGAAATACGGTATTTATTTTAGCTTTTAACTAGTAATACGAAGAAAAATCAACTTCGTAGAACAATTACAACATTGAGTGTTAATAAAGATTTCAATTCATCTCTGCAAGTGTTTAATGAGAAATTTATAAGATATCTTTTATGGGGCATGGGCAACGCAGAGATTTTATAAAGCACTAAAATAAATACTGTTTTTCCACCGGCTTTTGGAGCTCTTGTTTTTATTAGGAAGATAAATAATAAATGCATTGGTGTGGTGGAAATAGGTCAGAACTGGTCGTATACTCTTATTAGCTGAGAACTAAGTGCTAGCTCACAAAGAACACTCCTCTTTACAAGAAAATCCCATGATATATTTTATTTGCAACTAATTGGTACGAAGTGACACTGTGGTATTTCACGTCATTAGTTTTAGTTATATGTTTAGATAAAGAGTGTTTTTGCTATTGGACACATCTATTTAATGTTGGTTAGAATACTGTTATTCTGTGATAAATTAGTTAGAAATTATTTAGAAAATATAGATAAGTACGAAATTTATACTGGTATATCAATTTTTCTTTTATAGTATTTTAGACACGGGGAGCAGACTTCATCATCCATCAGCCTGTACTCATCAACTGCTGAACATACGCATACATTGATGCGCTTGTATTAGTTTTATATCATGGGACCATCTAGTTCATTGTCGTTCTTTGTATTTGTAATCATCTTCTCTGCTCCATAATTCCCTTGGTCCATCTGCCATCCTGCATTCTTGCTATGTGCCCCGCCTAATTCCACTTTAAGGTTTTGATTCTCTTTACTGCGTTTGTAAGCCCGGTCTTGTTTCACGATGCTTGAGGTAAAGACCTTTCCATAGCACTTTGCTCCTCTCTTATTTTTTGTGTGACCTTTTATGTCAGCGTAAACGTCTCATTACCATAGGTCAGAAGAGGTAGAAGACACTGGTTGAAAACCTTTCACTTTAAACAAATCGTAATGCTTTGAATTTATGTTTCAGGTTTCCAAAGGCTGCCCATGTCTGTATTTATATATACGGATATCATGACCGAGGTATTTATAAGGGTTAGTTTCTTCGATCTGGACACCATATATATCTACATTTTCGCTCATCAGCTGGCTCTTAAATACATTAATTTTCAGATCGACTTTATCGGAAACAATGTTTGTTCATTGCAAAATGAGGGGTGAGCATAGACTGCTCTAATGTAATCCTATGCTAGCAATATCATATATTTATTTTACTTTTCTGATGTATCTGTATTCTATTCTACTATCAAACACTTGGATTTGATCTTTTTGATAATCCACGAATATTAGTATGAGTAGTTTATTCTACTCGATAGCTCTTTCTATTAGAGTCTTTAGAAATTGGAGATTGTCATACTGGGTCATATCGAGCCGTACCCTGCTCGGAAACCAGATGGTTGGTACAGGTCAAGTTTTCTCATTTGCAATAATCCTCGTGAATAACTTATACATACATTGCTCCATTGTTGTGGAATTTTACTTTATATAAGGCATTCGTTAAATAGTGTCTTAATTAATTTGATTATTGCGACAACTTCGTTCTCTTCAGGAGCTCCATAAATTTTCATGGTCGTAACTGACCTTTTTTATCTAATTTTTTTTTATTTCTGAGCCTTGATTCACAATTTTGGGGATCGAATACGGGCCTTTTTTTAATCTATGCCATTTAGTCCCGTGTAAAAAGCTTCTACTAATTTATGTAATGTTTTTATTTTCACAATAACAATTATAATAGCTTTTTGTAACTTGTTATTTTGCCTTCCCTGTTTCTGTATTTACATAATTCCTTCTTCACTTTGGAGAGTTTTTTTCCTAAGTAGTTGTTCTACCAATCATATCAAAGTTTCGGATATTGTTTCAAATGTTCTTAGGTAATGCTATTTTTGAGTTGTTTCAGTTTCGGGAAGTTCCCGACGTATTTATTCTGTAGTTATTTCTCTCATCATGTTTCACGTTTCTTACTCCGTATTGTATCTTTCTGTTTAATTTGTTGATGTGCTTGAATTTCCAATTAGCTTGCCGATATCTTCATTTCCCGTTATTTTTGGTGTGTGCTAGTTTAGATATTCTTCAGTATTATTTTGGAATACTGTTGTGTTGTTGCGAGAGGTTCATTTCATAATAATTGTTTTTCTTCTGATTATCTTACGTTCTCTTCTAATATTTACTGACATTTTTGATCGTGTCACTTTATGGTCGTTGCATATGCTAAAGTTGTGGACTGTTATTTTACTGGAAATGATGAAATCTATTTCAGTTTTTGTACTGCCATCTGGGATAAGCCATTTTTCAGTAGCTCACATAATAAGGATCATTCTCTAGTACTTCAGTTCTAATGTCCATGAGAATATATTTACTTTATTTAAAATTTCTTCTTAAACACGTTATTTAACGAATACTTATATAAGCAAACCCGGTAGTCTTAGCAACATCAAATTATTCTTTTAGCGTGTTAAACAAAAAAATAAAAATAAAATAATTAATTATTTAATTTTTCGATGATTTTTGCTTAAGTTCTCAATTTCTCTCTCTGATGCACATCTGCTGCCTGCAGTAAGTTTTCGGTTCTTTGCATTCTTTTCGCCTCTGGAGAAGGTTGGTGCAATTTCGCAGCCGCATTTGGTGCATTTTCATACATCTGTTGTTATGCCACACTAATGGGAGAGGCCACTAAAAACAAATGTCACTACCTTAACTTTGCCCATTTCACAAAACATTTGAAACCGATCTGTTTTCTCACTTGTTATTTAGAATGCCGAGGATTTGAGCTAACAGATTTTGTTATTGATCGCAGTCCTTCAGGATTATGTAATTAAAGTTATTAAAGTATACTAAATAACGTACTGATAAACTATACAAGACATCCAAAATGTTAATGTACTGAAAATTAGAAAATGACAATTTATATGACTACTGACTACTTTGTTTTGTGTCACTCACTGAATTCAATATACCTATATAGTATGTTGTTTTAACAAATCTGGTCATTTAAGTAAGATAATAACAAACACTATATGTTAATATAGGACAGAAAAAATAAGGGCCAATCAGTGCTGCCATTTCTACTGATTTTTTAACATTTTCAAATTATTCTACTGATCTCACCAATTTAACGAATATTGCTGAAATTCGTAGTCTCAGTCATGCCAGTTTGGCTACTTCTATAGAGATTTCGTCAACTACTTCTAATTTAAGAATAACAAATATTGACCTCCATACCGTATTAACTTATGAATTTAACTTTAAAAAAATATTCTTCAGCTTAATCACGTTTGAACTTTAGATATATATTATCACTTACGTAAACATGTCTAGATTGCTCAGTAGATAATCGTGAATTCAAAGGTTAAGATTTTTATGGATATTTTCATTTTTATATACCTAATAAAACTTATTTTAAAAAGATCCAACTTGCTCTTCAGGTATGTTCTTCTGTTTTGAAATTACTTAAGAATGTTTATTTTGCTGAAAATCATCTTTTACTTCATCAGTAAAATGCCAAAAATTAAACCAACATGTCATTAATATCAACTTCCCGATGTCTATCGAAATCTGCCGAAATTAAATCCTGTCCATTACTGTACTCTGGGACGTTGCAGTAATGGAGCTAATATTTTATAATTTCTGCTTAAATTTAGTTAACATTTTACTCGCAAATTGTTTTCAACTAGACTAGAATATAATTTATATTTAAAAAAGAACCGACTTCAGCTAACTTTAAATAAAAACCGTTTAGAAAAAGTGTGCAATAAATCGCCCTGTACAACTACAATTTAACTCAATACAATATCACACTGGTCCTGAAATCTTTAAAACCACCCTGTATAAGTATAAATCCTTTCCACACTATTAAATTTTTCCATTTTTCTATTATTTAAATTATTCCTGTATACCAATTATTTATTTCGCCCATATGTCTAGTATTCCATTTATGTAAGTGCTCATGGCCTACCCTATATAACATAATTCACCTTTTTGAGCCACACTTTATGACTATAATTTTACTCTACCATTTATTTCAACCACCCGATATATGCATTATTGTCGGTGTCATTCTTTTGTACGCGTACAAAAGAATGAAACCTCGTAGAGAGTATTCAATATCTCTGACAGGTGAACTTAACCTGAAATTTCATCGTGACATTCTAGCCTAGGAATTACGGGTAACAGCAATTATATGGAACGGCTTCAGATTCGGAACCTCTATGTGCTAGTTTCCCCGAAAATCCTAGATGTCGGTCTTTACAGCTTGCGTCTTCAAATTTAAGGAAATGTATCAATTACATAAAGAAGTGTTCGAGAGGACATTCAATTGTGGTAAGAGCAACTGATGAAGCTTCCCTAACCAGAAACAATATATATTATATATATATTGTTTTGCGTACTAAAGAATGACACCTCGAAGAGAGTATTTAAACTAGATATTTATGATACAAATTTGACATTTACCATGATGTTCACAGTTTTTTGCATATATTTTTCGGATTTTCAGAAAAATGGAATCAAGCTGGAACAAATCTTTGTAGATACAATTTATAATATTCAAATTTCTTGAAGGGTTTTAGAGAAAACAGTGAAGATTCATTGAAAATCGTTGAAACCCTTATTTACTGTTTTTTCTGATTTTCTAGAAAATCTCACGTCATTTACAATTATATGGGACCTTTCTGTAATGTTTCTTAATATAATGCAGGTTGAATCATCAAAATTGCCAAAGCCGTTTTTGACTAATCGCCCACATACATAAAAAAAGTTGCATACGTATTGATAACCTCCTCCTTTTTGGAAGTCGGTTAAAAATGGGTGCAAATATCGATTTAGTATAGACATATGGTATATATTTATAGTAAACATAAACATACTATTCAACTGCAAAAACATGTTATAAGAAATACACAACAAAGTGCATCTATTCACTATTTTAAGTTGTTTTGTTTCATATTTTGGGATTAGCAGTGAAATCATATACGGTATAGTTATGTACACTTTTGAAACTCTATTTTTTAAATTAATTGGGCTACATTAACTTCTGCTTGTTGTGACTCCTGTGAAAATAATTGAATAAAATGTCATTTCTTGAGTGAGAACTTATTGCAAACATTATATTAAAAGAATGCATTACATTTTTTAAATATTAATATATTCTTCAGCATGTTCATGGATAAAAAAGTATTATTCTGTCTGAAAGTAGATATCTATACTAATCCTTAATTTTATTGTTATGGCGCTTTTTTTAATAATATTTCAGGACGTTTGCGACTTTAGTTTAACTAAATAATGTCTATAAGTTATAACTATTGTAAAGACTATGTTTATTAACCAAAAGTTTTACCAAAAAATTATAAAAAAATATTACATACATTTTTTCACAAAACATTCATTTTTATTCTTTAAAATGACTAAAAAAATTAAAAAATAACAAGATCAGAATTCAGGAATATGTTCTCGGTATTCTCAATAATATTTACAAAATTCCCTTGTCCCGACTTGTCAAGGTTTTACCAGAGGAGTCCGAGATGAGAAAAGTCTTGCACCCGTATGGTGATCTAATTGAGCCCTACTTCTTCGTACCAGAGTTATCAGACGTCTGTGGTTAAAGCAGTGAGATGTAACACAACCCTTTAAAATAAAACGGAAAAATGTACATAGTTCACATATTACAAGATTATTTCTGTAGCAACAGGCGTGAAGAATAACTTAAACAAACACAAGAAACATGTAGAAGAACACATAGTAGAAATATATGAGATGGAGATTACAGAAACAAATTTAAAATATTCTATCTGAATTAAAAACTTGAATGTACAACATAATTAACGGACACAATGGAGGAATTCTGTCTCTTAGTTAGAATATGTTGTCATAAATGTAAGAGAAGACGTTTAAGTCAGCCGGGGAGTAGATGGTGATGGTAACAGGCAATACGCCCAGTATCTGAGCTTTATTAGCTTATGTTTGTCTCTTCTTAGGTACATAATGCATAAAGTTTAATCATCCTTTATTAAATATTTTTTCCAACACATGTCTAATTTTATAAATGTTTATACACGCCAATCAAATTCAACCCTCACAAAAGGGAAACTACAGGACATACCAATAAGTTTTAATGAAAAAAATGCGTAAATTAGAGCTTGAAGAAATGCTGTTTTTAATATTTAATATTTACGTATACTTTCGAAGATTAGTGAATAAAATAGAAAATTGTATATTTCGTTTTTATTTGTTTGTAGCGTTATTTGACTAGGGCTTCACACGAGAGCGAGATTTTTCTCGTCTCCTCGTTCTCGTCTCAGAAAAGCAAGACAAGACGTTTGGGAACATTTTATGGGCAATACTGAGACCACATACAGTGCAATCCGAGTGTCTCGTTCTTGGTCTTTTTGTTATTTTTATTTGAAAATTAAAAAAGGTCCATATAGAAATGAATATATTTGAGAATACATAAAATCTGGTGACCATCATGAAATATTTTATTGTAAATTTAAAAAAGACAATAACCAAGTATCATTTTTTCACATTTTTACTTTAAATTGTTAACACTTCGTATAGTAACGTATCATACATATTTATCCTGCCAGATTTTATATATTTTAAGTTTGAATGATTTTTTTTAAAGATCGATGGGTTACCTCACTTTCCGTTAAGTATATGTGTCTACATTACACTAGAGAGTAATAAACGTATATACTACTAGCCGTTACCTGCGGTTTCACCTGCGTACGGAATATTCAAGCTTTCGCAAAAAGAAATAACTTGTGAAACATATAGATTATTCTAAATAAAAAAATGTTTTAACTTGTTTAAACCACTCTACTTAACTATAAATTCACCAATCCAGAATATATAAGTTGTAATTTGTCAAACATTACAACTTATTTCTGAACCACCCTGTATAACCATAATTTTACTCTACAAAATATTTCAACCACCCTGTTCTGCATCTGCTTAGGGACCACCAAATATAACATTTTTTTAACACTTAACTATAACTCTGGTCCACTCACTATCTTATATATGCAACTGCTTATGGACTATCCTATATAACTATTTTTGAAACACCCTTGAAAGTATAATTTGCCTCCATCCTGTATTTCAACCACCCCTTATATGCAGCTTTTTCTAACATTGTTTTAATCACACGGTATGAACGATAATTTTACTTCGATCCATATTTCAGATATTACATATATGCAACAGCTCAAGTCCTACAAAAAAAAAAATATACAACCTGTTTAACTATGATCCACCCGCTATTTCAACCACCTTGTATATGCAACTACTTATCGGCCACCCAGTATAACATTTTTTGTACCACCCTGTCTAACTTTTTATAAATCCATCAACGCCCAATATATTTCACCTAAACCGCAACTTGTATGTATTATAACTAGCCTGTATACGCTACTGCTTATTGGTTAACCAATATAGCATTTTTAAAATAATTTACCACAATACTTCTCCACCCTATATTTCAACTATCCTATGTCTGCAACTTAATTTTCCTCATATTTTTTCAACGACATTATAAAGTATAATTTCTTTCCACACTTCATTTAAACCACCCTTCATTTACAAGTTTTTCTATCCTTGTTTGAATCACATTGTATAACTATAACCTTACTGCGCCCCACGTTTCAGATACTCCATATATGCAGCTGCTATATAACAATTTTTTTCTACCCTGTATAATTATAACTCTACACCACCCTATATTTCAAGAACCTTTTACATGAAACTACTAATTTGCCACCCTGTATACTTAGAATCCTACCCACCCTATATTTCAACCATCCGGTAAATGGAACAGCTTGTAGGTTACTTATTTTTTAAACAAACCTGTATAGCTGCAATTATATTCAACGACGTATTTCAGCCATCCTATATATGTAACTGCTTGAGGATATAAAACAAGTTTTAACCACAACATAAACTATAATTCCACTCCAATTTATATTTCAACCACGCTGTATAAACAACTGCTTCTAACATTTTTTTAACCCATTTCATAACCATAATATCTTATGAACATAATTCAAAGATCCTAACTGTTTACATAACACATTTTTTCTAAGATTTTTTATCCAAACTGTATAAATATTCTACCTTTTTTCAACCGCTTGGTATATGGAACTGTTTATGGCCCACCCAGAATAATTTTTAGACCACCCCGTATAACTAATTCCACTCTCCCTTATTTCAACCACATTGTATATATGCACCTGCTTATGGGACACCAAATATAATTTTTTTAAATTTTTTAAATCCATTTAATTCTAGTCCGCTCTAAGTTTCCTATATACAGAACACCCTGTAAAATTGCACTTGTTATATCACTTGATTTTTGTTAAATCGAAACATGTTGCATTGGCACATTCGGAATTTTGAATAAAAGCTAAGCTGATGCCAGTATCTAATATTTTGTGCGTGCGGTGGAACCAATTGAGTAATTGTACTACCCAACATGATAGAAGTTTTTCGCTATATTTACCGTTCCTTTCAATTTAGAGAGATAAAATCTCTACCAGATTTTAAGTCAAACTATAGGCTTTGCAGCAAAAAAAGATTCAGCAAAATCAGTTCAGAGGTTCTTACGTGATGCCCGAACAAACAAACAAACAAACAAACAAACAAACAGACAGACAAACTTACAATTTTATAATAGTATAGATTATAAGGATTTCTTTGGCTCGAAATTTTTTACCTGGAAGATCCTCTTATTTCAGCACAGATTCAGCAAACTACGACTAATCTCATAACAAACTCAATACTTTTATTGTTTCTAAATACCGATGTTTTGAAAATGTTTTCTCTATTTGTACAACTGGAGAACTATTTTGTTTTTTCTTGTATTTCTTATAGTAAAGATCTGACCAATTATTGTATACGTCCCTACATGTTTAAAGATTATTTTCTACAGTAGGCATGATCATGATAAAGGATGATTTGATGCAAGCGTTATTGTTTAAAATACAATTAGTAAGAAGCTTTCACTTCCATCGTTCAGCCCCATTCACTGCCACTATTTTTTATAAATACCTTCAAACTTTTCAAATTACTCTAAAGTTTATTAAAACGTATACAATGTTCAACTCTATCTTTAGCAGGAACACAAAATATATTAGAGAATCCAATTATACTTTAATTGCAGCTTTAATTTGTACTTAAATCCTGCTGACCGAAAATCCTCCAGCAAATAGCCTGATAAGAAAATGCCTGTCGGTAAAATGTTCCACTAATTGGTATAATCTGATATTTTCCTAGAATACAATAGCATTATTTCTGGCAAATACATACACAAACGTTGTAGGACTGATGTTTATCCTTAGGGGCTCGCTGCCTGACTCAAATTTATTGGCAATGGTCACGTTGTGCCCAAACATGCAATAACGGGGCATTTTCACTCCCACGACGCCCGACAAAACTGAGCCAGTATGTAGTCCGATTCGCATCTGTAAAAAAAATGAGAGTTAATATAAATCATTCGTAATTGCCAACGATTAGTCTTAATGAAAACATGTGAATATTGTTCTGCGGGGATTCTTATAGAGGCACATATTTGAAAAATAATTTATATCTCGCTAGAGAGTGAATAAATGGTATGAGAGTGTCGCATGAAATATGGCATACGAATATAGGGTACGTTGTCGTATTTTACTGAGCGAATATTGTTATAGAGTGTATATACTCTGACAAGCTCTGCAGGAAATAAAGTGCCACCCAAGTAATGATTTTCGAAGGAAAAATGATACGTCAATCAAAATGATTAAGTGTATCTTGAAAGACATTAACTCTATTGAATATAAAGTGTTTGTCATGTAAAACCATTTACGTTGGTAGCAAATGCATCAAAATAAAGTGTGAAATATTTACTGATTATAAATAAAAAAGAAAATAATAAATGGAGAGAACGATACAATAGGCGTCTTCAAACCAAATAGCTTGGAAGGAATCGTCACAAAACCATAGTTTTAGGTTACATCCAAACAAACAAAGCTATCTGTGACTAATTAGAACTAGGAACGGATAGCAGAGCTTTTACAAGTAGAGCGTAATAGAACTAGGATTGTCTGAGTCTATTCTGAGTTTTTAAACTACAACCTGAACGGATGATTTTGGCTTCACATTCGTTTTCATTTCGATTTTGACTGCAGTTGATTTTGGTGATAACATTCTGAAAAATAACATTCGGGTGTCGATGCTTAGAAGGTTTCAATTAAATGTTGTTCGTCCTGTCATTTTCATAAATTATGCAGTTTTTCCTTAAATAATGTAGCTTATTGTGCAATTTAATTTTCCGTTGTTTATTTAATATTTTAGCTGAATGATCTTTAAATTAGTTTCGCTTCTGAATTTAATTTAGTCTCCATTTCATATTTTTCATATAGATTTTCGTCAACATTAAAGATAAACTCTCTCTCACATAAACTTATGTTAATGTACATGTTTCCCTGTTCGGATCTAGTATTAACCATATGAATATTTTTTTAGGAGCACTTAAAAACACCAAACACTTGGTTAAATTTTCACTATTTATTTATTTTTATTTAACATATATCTGGCTTCTTCAGAAATAGTAAATACAATCATAAATTTTTTTTATAATGATATCAACAAATTAATCTGGGATAAACAATCTGGATTAGCCTTCAGGTACCACCAGATTTGTATCCCCAAGATACACAAAACTGGAATTCCATTACCACCCATTGTAAGCTCGATAAACTCACCATTGCAGAATATTTCAAAATTTTTAAACAAAATTATCAAATCATACGAATTCAACAACAACAGACTAAAAAATACAGCAGACTTCTGATCAAAATTACAAAATACACAAATAAATAACCATGAAATTTTGGCAAGTTTTGATATTGTCAGTTTATTCAGCAATGTACCCAGTACATAAACCCATGCAAATTATTAAAAAATAAATTGGAACTAGAACAAAAATTATAAATTTTACCGCCTCAGTACTGACACCAAAATGAACTATTCAAAATACTTGCCTAAATCTCTTTAAATTCTTAAAATAATTAAATAAATGATACATTATAGGACTTTGATAATAATATCTAGATATTAACAGTATTTTGTTTCTTGATTTCAACATTTCTTTAAAATTTATTAACAGCGGAATGAAAATAACAAATTTTATAATATTCTTAGAATAAAGCAAAGTTTAACATTAGTTATAAATTAAAATTAATTAGTCTTTTACAAATGTCTATAATAGTAAAACAATTGAAAATGATAATAGATTGAAACATCAAGGAAATATTCATTTAAATATTATTTGTTATGTTTACCATGGTACTGACATCCACGGTACTGACATTTAAATGTCTAATTAACCTAATTTAATATCTTACACCTTATTAAAATGATTGTCCAAATAATTTCGATTTCACACTTGAAATTAAATAATTATTCAGGATTATTGAATTTCAATTCGATGGTACTGACATGTAATTGTGTAACATACCATTTTCAAAACTAAACAAATTATTTCTGTCATAACATTGAGTCTAAAAATAAACACACAGCTGTGAATTGTACACAAATAGTCCTTCTTCAAAATGCCACCAAATATTTTAAATTTGAAAATTGAATTAAATTCCAGGTCATAAACCAATGACTATTATTCCTTTCTACCAATCAATATTGGGGTATAATTGCAGCATAACTTGATGCATTATACAATTGATTACAGTTATAAAAGCTAAACTTTAGATTATAAGACGACTCTTTATATACATTTTTACATTTAGTTTGAAAAATGAAAATCAGACATTCCACGGTACTGACATTATGGGTATATTTCTGTAAGTTATTCATGATCCATGAATAGTTATGCTTTAATATACAATATTTATAATTTTGTGATACAAAAAATTATATTCTCTTCGAGGTGTCATTCCTTTGTACGCAAGACAATATACATTATATATTATATATAACATATATTGTTTCTGGTCAGGGAACCTCCATCAGTTGCGCTTCCCACAATTGAATATCCTCTCGCGTCTTCAAATTTAACGAAAAAAATCATGTTGAATGATAGATATATAAAATACTAAACAAAAAAAAATCTCTGTTAGCTAAGTATCAGCCATATTCCTTTTTAGACCCGGTTAATAGAAAAGATTCCACAATTTAATTAACTGTTGGAATAGAAACCCAACTCCTACTAATAGCTACTTGAGTTTCTATTCAAATCACTCCTTGAACGTAAAAAAGGATTCATTAAATCCTTATATGACAGTACAAAACTAGTTTCATCAATAGAGGAAATTTCTGAGAAAGAGTTACGTTTTTATAAGGAAAGTTTTAGAACCGAACGAATACCCCAGGAATTTCAAAAACAAAACAATTTACCAAGTCGAGAGGAAACAATGAAGCTAACAAAATACACAAACAACACAAAGTACTTATAATTTAAATGCAATTATTAACGTTGTAGCATGTTTCCGAAAAATAAACGTATTCGAGACAAATACTAAGAAAAAGGATATTTAACAAATAATAAACTAAGATCAAATCTGACAAAAACAAAACCGGAAAACGATAACCTTTTCCGACGGGCTATTTTCCTATTAAGTATGCCCATAAGACGGGCAGTTTTGGAGGTTCGCGATATCGTACGGTCTTCGTCGTTATAGCATACATTTACTGAAAAAGTACGGCAATCGGCGTCTCTACAAGAATGTTGCACTAAATTGAAAATATAAATTTGATAATTATGTACTTGTAAAAAATAGTTTTTGAAAAAAATATTGTTTATTATAAGAAATACATAAAACAACTAAGTTGATATACGTATATATAATGTGAATGAATAACTAAAATCTTCATTGTTTTAATAAATAATTACGTTTAGAATATAATTACAGTGAACTTCTACTGCCATATTCATTCATGGCAAATATAATTATAGACAAGGCTAAACTTCTAGATGCAAGATGTAAAAGGCGACATTTAGGATTTTCGGGGAAACTAGTACACCGAGGTTCTGAATCTGGAGGTTAAATTTGCCTATAAACACAAATAAACATATCTAACACATAAAACGGAAGCGTTCGACATTCGTCGCTTAAATATACTCAACTCGGATAAATACGGTCTTCCACTATATGAAACATTTTTTTATCACGGGAATATACGGCGCGAAAACAATAATCAGCGAGTGCGAGAGCATCTTGACACATAGACAGATCAAGATTAGTAAACAGTGCACTCACGAATAATGGTTTACACAAAATGGACTGGAATAAGACAAAGATATTACTTACAGTATAGCACACCAAAATGGCAAATCAAAGAAAGTGTCTGCATGGTGTTGAATAATCGAGTAATTCGGATAGCCACTGTAGAGATACCCGGTATCATGGCAACAGATCCTGACAAAGGAACATCAAAAAGGAAACTTAAGCCTACAAATAATGTTAAAATTAAAAACAAATATATATATATATATATATATATATATATATATATATATATATATTAAGTTTTCGCGGGCACTAAATGTTTTAGGTGGTTTCCGGGAATTCATTCGCGTAGTTGATAACTGATCCCTGTCGGGATCGATGGTAAAATGACGACGTTTCGGCAGAGTCACATCTGCCCTCTTCAGGTCGGTTCGCATAATTCTCGTAGCCTTCTGCTTTCGCTTCTAGTTACTCGAATACTAAGATTTTCTGAAGCGCGCTGATGTTCATCAAGGTGTAGTACCTAAGAACAGTTTTTGGAAATTGCCCGGAACGATAGTTGCCTTCTTATAGAAAAAACATTTTCGCAGGATTAACGGTGAGAAAGTAGGTCAACTAGTTATCCTGTATAATATGATTGAATGTTTCTGACCAATAATATTCAAAAAAGACGGTTGTTCAGCACATTATAGGCGAACTGTGAGAGAGCTCCTGGACAATTCATTCCCAAACGCGTGGATTGAGAGGACTAGCTCTATTCTGGCCTCCAAGGTCGCCACATCTGATTCCCTTTGATTTCTTTGTATGGGGACAGGCCAAGCAACTCGTTTATGAGAGAGAAATAAAAACCAATTAGCAGTTAAGAGCAAGAATAAATGTTGCTTTTGAAATAATATGGGATGAGATGCGACTAGAGACTACCACTGTAGGAGTCAGATAATCAGATAAATGTGTCGCCGGTCTGAACAAAATTTATAAGAAATTATTGCAATTTGCTGTATGTTTCATTTTTTGTAGTTCTAACCTTGTAAGCTACAATCTTAAATTTTAAATTTTATTATGATACTGATTACTTTCCAATAAGTGTGATATATATTGGAAAGGGGTTGAAGTATAGAAGTTTTTGTAAGCATTCGAAGTTCTCGATGTGCTTCTTATTTACTTTGTAATGTGATAAAGTTTTTAACTTAACCACTCTTTTATGGAACCTCGCCATTTATGGACACATCAATTTTTCAAACAATTATTTGTGTCAAATATCGAATGCGGATGAGCAAGCAAGCATCACAGATTCGATTCAAGTTTATTTGGTGAAGATACTGTGAAAAATAAAAAAGTTACAATGGTTTAAGTGTAAAAATCTGGGAATTAAAAAAAAAATTAAATAAAAAAATAAACAAAAACCATAAGCTCTCTAGATTTTATATGGCCTACATAATATAGCACATAAGCTCACCAATCTACACTCCATGGTTAGCTAACCTTCTACCAAACACCTTGTATATGAAATTTAAAATTAAATTTTTAATTACAAAATATATATCACCGGTCAAAGAATTTTTGAAAATAAACAGTATGGGTTTAAGGTATCTGCGAACAAGTAGGTGTATATGCTGCTCTAGTTCATATACACCTACTTGCTCTTAGATCTCTTAAACCCATATTACGTTGGGCACCCGGATGAGGAATGTAACCACTAAAAAACAACAACTTTCTATGGCATATAGAATACATCAATGAATGAATGAAGGTAATTGACGAAAAATTGTCAGTAGACAGTTTTACTCATACTGATTTGGTACTGAATTAGTTTTGTATATTATCATTGTATTATATTTTAATACCAATAGACCTTCAATCTTAAACTCTAGAATTTGCTGCCCCGAAGAAGAAATAAACTTATTCAAAAGCTAGGCTTGTAAATATAAATATGTAGTACAAAAAAAATAAGAGAAACTACCATTATTACACTTGACTATTAGTTATAAATCAATGTTCAAATTTCCTTCAACCAACCATATAATCACAAGATAAATTGCATTTGAAAGTACTGATTTTCACAAGCTTACTTAAATAGATTACATTTTTATCTCTAGTTACACTTAGACAAAAATAGTCTTAGGAAATGTAAAAATCTCATTTCAGACTAGAACTTCTTTGAATACTATAATGCGCCATCAATCTCCGTAATCACTTTATATGCTAATTTCCTCGGAACATGTTTTTTTTCTAGAGAGAAAATCTCTTTAAATTCAACTAACTCACATTGATTTAAAGTCCTGAACGTTTACCCCTATTCATAGCGAACAAATTCTAGTTCATTCACTAAAGAGAGTAATTGATGAAAGCAGTTTGTAATTATATTTACTCTTTGATCACCATTGAGTTAAGCTTGTCAGTGTGTTTTTACGTGACTGGTATGATAAATGTTTAGCCAATAAGTTTATAAGTATCACGTACCTACTAATGAGTAACACATTGAAAAAGTTGTGTAACAATGAGTGCATTTGAATAAATTATTCACGTGATGAATAATGTTTTATCAAATATGTTGTGGTACGACCATTAACCAAATGCTTCATGACTTCACTATTGCTTCAAGGCATAAACTTAAGAAGGGAAAGCGAAATAAATGAATAAAACCATTTTTAACGAACTAAGAATCATAAGGGAATAAATAATAGCAAAATGATGCAAAAGCTGTGCAACAGCTACTGGATCTTAATCAAATCGAATGTGTGAAATAACATGCCCAAGTCTCGGATGGTCATTTGAACATAAGTTTTCAAGATATAGAGAGTTGAACAATAATATTCCCTACATACTAATTACAGTTTCGTAAGTTAATTTATGCAAAAGAATTAATTAGACTTTTAAATAAGTTAGATCGGCAGGATCTGATTTGTTGATAAACAAATAAAGATACTTTTTAAGTAAGATGATTTATTCAAATCCTCAAAAATAATATTTACAAATTATTTTTCAAATTAATTGAAATAACCGAAAATTTACTCAAAACAATATTCGGTATATGACGTTTCACTAAAACTAGCCAGATTTGAAGACACTGGTTTACTATTCAGGTGGAAGAAGCTATTTTGTAAATTCTTTATTGAAGCTGATAGTAGTCATTTTGCTCATTTTGTCTAGTTATTAATTTTTTAGAAATGTATTTTTTATGAAAGGTGTTTTGAGAATATACTATTATCAAAATTTACCAAAACGATTTGGTTTCTTGAAACTGTTGACACCTTGTAGTATTTCCGGTCCTACGTTTATCTTTTAATTTTTTTCTTTTCAAACACTCAGTCTATAGGGTGCTCGAGTTTCTTTGGGCTCTTTTTTAGTTTTAATGATTGAATGTGTAATATCAAACAAGTTTAAGACCATGGAATTGAATGCGAGGTTTCAAACAAATGCAAAAACGTATAATGTAAACTAGATGTCACAGAATAATTGTTTGAGCCCAACCAAAATAATTAAAAGGCACTCCTAGGGAGTGACAACCCCTGAAAAATAAAGAAATGACAAAAATTAAATTGCTTGAAAATATATTTTTTCGTACTGTATATTAATCCGCACTCAGCATTTAATAATAAATATAATGTAATTAATTTTCTTAAATATTTATTAAGTCTATTTAAAATGTACTGACAAAAACTATTGTACTACCATACTGAAAGCAGCGTTCATAATTATAGTGTTAGTTAATATAAGAAATTATGGTTACAAAAAAAAACGGAAAAAAAATTACGACTTTCAGATTACCCACCACTCTAGGACTTTTGTGTGGGTGTTTGCTCTATAAAACCTACAATAAGTGTTATAGATTTTTGAAAGTTATTAGTGGCTTCTCCTGTCACAAATTGTATTATATGGTCACAATACATTTCGTTTCAGTAATCTGCTTGTTATTTATTTTCTGTAACCTAAAACAACACATTTACTGGCTTTTTTTCGCAGTATCAGACACTATAACTTATAGTAGTATTAAATAGAAACTAACAGTGATAGAAATTCGATACTAATTAATTTTTTTTTTAACATTCTTTTTGTCAAAAAGTATGTCTCTGTTGTAATTGTACCCATTTTTGTAGAGTTTTCTTCTATTACATCACCTAAATTTATTGTTGGTGTTAATTAAAAAAAAATAATGATCGTACCTACTACATAAATCACATGTACCTTGCATACAAAGTACTTTTTTGGTTGAATTCATAGCTCAAAAATCATTTAGTCAAACTGTCGGTAAATATATGTTTGACCAAAGACAGATTATCTGTTTAACTGCAATGTAAAGAACATTTTGTTGTTAATTGTTAATTAAATGTATTGGCACAAACTATATAAACATTTTAGCTTTGTACACTCCTTCTTCACATAACCATTACCTTAAGTTATGCCAATTTGCGCGCCATATGCTTGAAAATGTGTACTAAATTTTCTGATCAAGTAAGTACATAGACAAAATTTCAGGTCTCGAAACTCATTCAGTCATTCTCAGAATTCCCTCCCTAATGCGACTGTTTGTCATTGGCAGTAAGAACGTAAACAGTAAATATTGTTTTTATTTTTTCTGAGTTCCTTGGGAATAACACCACATAAACTTGAAAGTCTGTATATTTCAAAAGTCCAAACGTTTCAAAGTCTAAATCAGTCCTCGTTTTCAATGGTATTAACAAAAAATGAACAAGAAACTAAAAAATTAAACAACTAAAAGGATTCGCAGTGACAAATATCGTAATCACAATTTGACGTTAATGTTTGACATTAAAACTGATGTAACTAACGGAAATTACTGCAAATTTGATATATACACGGTAACACAATTTTTTTTAAAGATGATGTGAAATAACAAAGCTTCTTTCAAATTGGAAGAATTTGATAGAGTTATCTTTAGAATTTCATGTGGCGTTTCTAATTACGACTTTTTTATAAGATAGTATATTCGCCAAAAATGAGACCAAAGAAATTCTGATGTTCCAGAGATCTCATTAAAGTCATAAGGGAAAACTTAGGAAAAACCTTATGACTATCCCGATATAGGGTTGTTCAAAATGATATTACCATTATTTAATTCATCCTTGATTATTGGCATCCAGGAACGGCTGAATTCTATAGAAGTACTAGCTATACAATCGCCTTTATTTAATAAAATTAAAGCAGACTCTTTCAGCTTTCGTTTTGTGTTGTGTTATTCTTTGTGTAATATGGTTGAATTTTGAAATTGTGTGTTATCAGCAAGGTTCCAGGCGGGTTCACACATTTTTGACTTTTCGAATTGTCGTTTTTTTATATAAGTTTTGTGTTCAATTATTCGAACATTTATGGGTCTAGAAGTTTCTCCAATATAAAATTTGTTACATGCCCAAGGAATCTTATAAATGCAGTTTTGTGAGTTTTGTGTTACGTTATTTGGTTTAGTTTGTGATAAAATTGATTTCAATGTATTTCTTGTTTTGTGTTCAATTGTATCTAACTCTTTATTGATGAGGTTTTGAGGATAATTGTTAGCAGATAATACATTTTTGATAAATATTTGTTCTCTATTAAATTTATCCATATCAGAACAGTTGATTTTTGCTCCTTCATATAAAGATTTAATGATGCCTTTTTTACAGTAATTGTGATTAGAGTTAAAATTGAGATATCTGTTAGTGTGTCTAAGAAAGATAGTGTGTTATTTTGCTCAATTTCTAATGTGAATTGTATAGTTGGTTCTTTCTTATTGATGTCGTTTAATAATTCATGTAAATCTTCAAGAGAGTGTTTCCAAATAAAAACCAGAGATGCCACAATTATCATTCAGAAAACAACTAGTAAATATTGTGTTTAATTTAATGTATCGACTCATTTACAAACTTTAGCATTTTGCAGCCCCCGTATCAATTTCAACCATATCTAATCTCACAATCCTTCCGTTACTGACAGTATAATGTATAGATACAAATATCAGCTATCTCTAAATATATAACAAATGATAATTGCTTTAATTTCTTCTGTGCATAATATTTAATTTTATAGCTCCAAATTTTTCATTAAAATTATAAGCACATTGCAATTGCAGCTGGTCTGTATTAAACGCTTTTGTAAAATATGACCGTTTTATATGTTTAACTGAAAGTGTGAAGCCATTTTTAAATCAGAGCTAACATTTCCATTTCGTACAAAATTTATTTTCACTGTTAGCTATAAATTTCCCGCTTTCCTAACACATATTCGGTTCGAGTACTATTTAGTATGAAGCTTAAATATTTGCTCGTTGAAAATTCTGAAACGAGAAAATTCTGTTTCCAGCTTTGCTATATAAATATGCCTTACGCAATTCGAATGATTTAACTTTTTCATTTCCTCTCGATATTTTTTTCCTAGCGAGTGCTGAGTTATTTACCAAATTTTTTTATCCAAACTGTACGTGTATTACGAAAATAAAATTTTATTAATATAAACTCTTGTACTAAACCAAATTTATCAAAAGAAATTAAATTGCTTTAAAGTATCACAATGGATGTGGCTTTTTAACAGTTTTATCTATACGTTATGCTGAGGCTTTTCTTGTTATTGTGTTAGCATTTATGGCCAACATAATGAATAAGAATTTGACAAAACTTTTTTCTCTCTCTGTTATTCTTTTTTTCCGTGCAGTTTTTAACTCTTAATGATTTTACTTTTGCTAACTATAGGTTAAATATATATATATATATATATGTTATATTACTCTTTCAAAATTTCTCTATTTAAGAAAGATTATATTTATAGTTGCACAATACTTTTAATAAAAATAATAACTTGAAAATAACAACAAAACTTTATAACAATAAAAAGACAAAATTACATGTTAAACTAATTAGACAGACTTTGTAAGTAATAATGAATGATGTTACAATGAAAAAGTATAATTTATAAACTAAGAACGCTGACTAAGGTGTCGCAGCGCATGCAGTTCTCACGGATGTTCGTCTGCGGGTAACTGGAGACGACACGTGTTATGCTGACTCAGCTTGGGAACTGTTGCCAGGTTGTTTCATATAAGTCGATGGAATAACTTATATAACAACTCCCATCCATATAAAAAAGTTGATGCTACAGCATCGACTTTTAAGGGAGGTTCTGCAGTTCAATATCCTCGACAGGACTAAGGAGGCTATGGAGTTTTACCCTGGGCTTGATGGTTGATGGACCTGGTGGTGGTGCTGGATCGGCAGAAGGGCTGATTGTTGGAGGCTTCTGGAATTTCTTCCTGATGATGCTGATGGAAAGGAGGGCAACCACAATTGCGGTTGTTGCCATTGTGATGATAAACCAGGAGGTGTGTTTCTTCAAGAATGGTTGGTTCAGGAGCTTTTCCAATTCCCTGGAGTATTGTCTAAGCTTATGGTCTCTGGCATCCAATTCCTGTAGTCTCATGGGTTTCAACTTTGGAAGTTGATTGATGGTTGGCAGGTTGTCGCAACAGTTGTAGGGGATGTTGACTGGGTGACTCTTAAGTGTGATGTTGTCAGCGTTGGTCGTGGTCCTTCTGGCATGGACCCTGGTGTTACCGATGAAGGCATTGCAACTGGGTTGGATGGTCAATAGAGAATTTGTCGAAATGGATTGGGTAACGACATCTTCTCCCTTGCACTTGATGTTGATGGGCAACTGTCCGGAAATCGAGATTAACCAAAGGTTCAGATAAATCTCTTGAATATTATACTCTTCGGCATATAATATTAAAGGCTTGCAAGTTGAAGGAAGGGCTGCTGGCTGTCTAAGAAACTGTGCTTCGCAGAGGGCTTCTTTGTCTATGGTGTGTGGAATAACTTTGGAACAGATCTTATGTTCTTTAGATAATGGCTTACAGTCACTCAGGTCTTCGACAGATGCGTACAATAGCGAATCGTCATCTCTCGCGATATATTTTAATTTTGTTGGAAGAATATGGTGAAATCCTGTTCGATAATCCACAACTGGGATAGGATACAAGCGGTACAGTGTATAAGTTTCAGGATTGACTAAGGGGATTTTTAGTACAAAAACAATTTTAGTATAGATCTGAAAAGCTCCAATTCTATTAGATCGATGTATCTAGCAACATTTGAACTATAGGTTGGAAGTGGTAAGTTATTTTCATGAAGTGACTGTGATATTTTCTGAAGGGAGTCGACCAAATCTACTGGGTTTATAATTGAGCTATGTAAGATTTTTAGACGGGCGAAAGAGACTGCAGTTAATACATCGTTGAGGGTATCTTCAATGTATACGTAACTTCCCATTAAGCTTTCACACAAATCCAAGACATTGGCCTGAAGTTCATAAAAAGCAAGATCGTCTGTAATGAACTCAATTGATTTCCTAATTGCTTCGATGTTTTCCGAAAATATTTTATAGTGTGGTGTTAAGGCTCTTAATGACCGAAGTTGTTACAGATAATTGTCGTTTCATTAAGTTTTCAATTTGATGTTGGTCTTTAGTAATTTTATTGATAGAGTCACTAAAGTATTCTCCGTCTGTTGCATCTAATTTACCGGAAATAGATTTCCAAATTGATCTCAGTCCGTTAATGAGTCCGCGTTTTTTTCTGTTGGTACTGTAAGTCTCAGTGTCAGCGAAAATTTCTGTATATTTGATGTTAATAGATTTTGATATTTGTTTCAGGAGACTTACGTGAGTCTGTACTTTTGATTTGAAGATTTTAACGTTAGTTTTGTTGTGGTTGATAGTATCTAAAAGTCTGTTCAGTATATTGTCGTTGTTTAAAGTAGGGTCTCGAAATGGGCTTAGATCTTTGTAAACAAGGAGTGTCCATTTGTCATTAGAAATTTTAAGGGTTCCTTCTTCATGAAAGAAAACTCCTAAAGTATTGTTAACAGGCGTAATGGAGTACTGTTGAAGGTTCACGACTGAAAACACTCCACATAATCTGAAAAAAGGGATTTATTCAAAATAGGGTTTTAGTCTGTCAAAGTTAACTTTAGTTATTTGGTTTGTTTGTAAATTTATGACGGTGGCAGAGTTTTTTCGTATTGCGGCCGTTGAATTTGTTTTCAGCTTTGTTTTTGATTTGGGACTCTTTTACGTGGACTTTGTGGCCTACTTTGTAATCGGGTTGTTTAGTAGAAACGTGTTGGTCAAATCGCACTTTAGATTTTTCTTTCTGTCTTTCGGTTTTAGCACGGGCGAGTCTGTAGAAATAGTCCATTCTGTTATTTAGGTCTCTTACGATTTTCGAAATCAATTTTTTCCTGGTTGTAAAGGGTTTCTGGAGGCCTACTTGAAGTGTGCCCAAATATGAGTTCATAGGGCGTGAAACCGGTGGTTTTATTTTTCGTGTTATTATAACAGATGATGGCATAAGGGATGAAGGCACGTTAAATGGATGTTCGTTTGGATGTTCCGCTGTATTTGCCCTTATCATTTCTGCTAAGGTCGCCTGAAATCTTTCAATAGAACCGTTTGACTCGGGATGTTGAACGCTGGAGAATGTCAGTTTTATGTCGTATAGTTGGCATAAATCCCGCACTAAGGTGTTATCAAATTCACGTCCATAGTCACAATGGATGCGAATTGGAGTTCCGTAATATTGAAAGAAAATCAAAAGGGTGTTTACGACAGTTGAAGCTGTTTTGTCGTTTATGGGGTAGGCTTGAGTAAAGTTCGTGTGTTCGTCCCTAGTAGTCATGATTTCTAGATGGATACTCGAAGATGTCAATGTTAATTCGTTCAAAAGGAGTCTTGGGTGTTTCCGTAATAACAAAAAGGTGCACTTAGGTTTTTCCTACAGAACTACCTTTTGGCAAGTTTCGCAGGATTTGATAAATTGTTCTACAGTTTTAATTAAGCTGTCCAATTGTACTTTTCCCTAATACGTCTGATGGTTTCGTTAATGCCACGATGGAGGTTGTTTTTACCAGAGTGGTATTATTATAGGAATTTCGTCTTGTGTAGGAGTTGTAACAATGTTTTGGCAGATTTTGAGTTTGATTTCTTTGTCGGAGAGAATGAAAGATAGAATTTCAAGAATGGGAAGTTCTATGTTATTTTCTCTGCAGTATGTTTCGGAGTCGTTGAATTGATCTTGGTTGTTATAAATAATTTTGAAAAGATGCGAGACGATAGTTTCAGGGTCATAGGGCAAAGGTACAACTAAGTACTTTCTATGCCTGACTGTTTTACTGGCCATGATGATAAGAGTCTCATTACTGAAATTAGGTTCTTCTTCGAAAAAGTCATCAATAATTTTGTCGTGTAAGTCGTTAGTTTTGTTTTGCCAAAAGAATGTAACTATGCGTTTGTGGGACTTGTCTAAAAGTTGAGAATTGGATATTTCAATTTTAGAGTAATCGATTATTGATTTAGTTTTGTAAAGTTGAACAAATCGATTAAACTCAGCGATAATTCTTTCGTCATGTTCGTCGTCATTGTCAGAGTTTTCAGGTTGTTCGGAGTCAGTTTCGTTGTTAGCGAAAATTTTGATTTTGGAAAGGAAATCAGCACATTTGCATCTGCGTTTTGGTTTACCTTGCCGGGCTTGTACTCAATCTTATAATTGTATTCCTCTAGCTTAAGGCGCCATCTGGCTAAACGACTGCCAGGATCTTTGATGGAAAAGAGCCAAGTAAGCGGACGGTGGTCACACAGGAGTGTAAACCTTCTCCCAAAAAGATACGGTCTGTAGTGCTTAACAGCCCAAATTAGGCCAACAATTCTCGGTCGATGGTGGAATATCGTGTCTCTGCAGCACAGAGGGTGCGAGAAGCGTATGCAACAGGATTGGGTCAGATACAAGCGCTTGCTTCAGTTCATTGAAGGAAGACTTGCAATCTGCGTCAAAGATGCATTTGACGTCTTTTTGTAGTAGTTTAGTCAGAGGTTTAGAGATCTTCGCAAAATTTGGTATGAAGCGTCTGTAATACCCAGCGAGACCAAGAAAAGATTTAATGTCTTTCGTAGTTTGGGGTTGCGGAAAATTCTGAATACATTCAACCTTTGAAGGGTTTGGTTTTACACCTTCTTGTGTGATAAGATGGCCGAGATAAGCCACTTCTTTACGAAGAAATTCGCACTTATCAGGTTGAATTTTGAGGTTAGACTTCCGAAGTCGTTTAAAAACTTCTGTTAACCGGGAAATATGTTCATGGATGGTCGGAGAGTAGACGATGATATCATCCATGTAGACGAGACAATGTTCATTCTGGATACCCAGAAGAATATTGTCCATGACCCTCTGAAAAGTAGAAGGTGCATTTTTTAAACCAAATGGCATCCGAAAGAATTCGTTATGACCATTTTCGACAGAAAAGCCAGTCTTAGGAATATCTTCCTCTTGGATTTCCAACTGGTGGAACCCGGAAGCGAGATCCAGTGTCGAAAAGTACTGACACTTTCCAAGTTGGTCGAGAAGATCGGAGATATTTGGCAGAGGATATTTATCGTCTACAGTCAATTCATTTAATTTCCTGTAATCGATAATAACTCGCCACTTTTGTTTACCAGAAGCATCGAGCTTCTTGGGGACGACCTATACAGGGGAGGACCAAGGAGATGAGGAGTGCCTAATGATACCTTGTTCAAGCATTTTTCCAATTTGGGTTTTCACTTCCTCTTTATGAACTTGAGGATATCTATATTATTTAGTGAAAACGGGCTTTGCGTTATTCGTATCAATCGAATGTTTAACCTCGTTAGTGAAAGTCAAGACGTCACCTTCAAGATAGAAAATATCTTGAAATTCCAAACAAAGATCAGTGATTTGTTCGCGTTCTTCGTCATTTAGATGTTCAGTTCTAATTTCTTGTCTAATAGTCAAGTTTCTGTATATGTATTGGGATTTATGGTAATCGTCTGTATTGAAATTCAGAAGAGGGTGAGTTTTGAAGACGCGAGATGTAAGACCGTCAAGTGGTTCCAGTGTTAAATCAGAAAAAGTTACTGTTTTGGGCATCGCGTTAGCGTTGATGATGGAAGTTAGAAATTCGCCATTTGCGTTAATGTGTACGAGTGCGTTTGGAAGTCGTCAATTTCTTGAGTTGGTAAGATGGCGTCGATGTCAGAAAGATCGCATTTAAGTTTAAATATCTTTTCTGTTCGTGCCTCAATAGTTATTTTGTTTTGTGTGGGTGTTTGTGAGTTAATATTTGGCTTAACATTGGGTGTATCAGGTACAACAGTCAAGGGTTGATCGTTATCGGGAACTTTGTGTAAAAGGATGGTTTTAAAATTTGTTATTAGCTGTTTAGATTTTAAGTCGACTATGCATTCATAGTGTTCGAGAAAATCTAATCCTAGTATGCCGTCAAACTCAATGTCCAAATCGTATATAAAAACTTTATGTGGGTTACGTGGAGCGAATGGAATTAAAGTAGATTGTGAGATGGGGATTTTTCGTGGGTAATTCCTTGAATAGTTACCCTTTCAGGAGATCTTTGGGTGAAATTCTTTAGGGTATTTTCTTTGAAGATAGAGATACCAGCTCCGGTATCAATAAGTAGTTTGAATTTAGAAGAAGCGTCAAGAATGTAGTAAAGGTTTTTAGAATTAACGGTAAGAAGGGGGCTTAGAGAAATAGTTGCTTTAAATTTGGGTTTCGACTTCGCACATAGTTGTTGTCGAATCGGGAGGTTGGTCTAGGCTCGAAAGCGCTAGAAAATCCTGATAATCGTGACAATTAAAAGGCTCGACAGGGGTATCGTCAAAAGTTTTTTTCGAAGCCAGAATAATTTTGACTATCATCCTCGTAATAATAGGTGTTGCTTTTATCACTATAATAGTTCGAATATTGAGTGTAATCATCATTTTGGTGTTGATTAAAATGATGAGTCCTTTCAGGACGGTTATTGGGATTGTTCTGTATGACCGAAGGTGGAGAATAATTCGGGTTCATTTGAGACCTAAAAGGGGGTCTCTGGAAGTTTGATGGACGAAATTGTTGTCCTTGTTGAACAACGGGGGATTGTTTGTAGGAAAATTTGGCCTTGTTTGTTGATTAGGCCCAACAGGAGTTGGTCTATAGTTTGGGTTAAACGTTTGAGAACTATTTTGTGTTTTCAAACGGCAATTTGCGGCTATGTGTCCTAATCGACCACAATGAAGACACTTAGAAGGTTGTGTCGGCTTTCGTGTTTGAAAGTTGGGTTTGAGAGGAACAGATTTGTTCGTTTTCTGGTCCTCGAAATAAGAAAGTTGAAGTTCTCTCCTAATCCGGGAGTGTGCTTCTAGAAGGTCTTTTGGGTTACTGGCACGAATTACCTGACCTAAACGGGGTTCTAATCCCGTAAGAAGGGTATTCATCATCATTGAATCCACTAGAGTGGTCTGGGCGTCTTTTTGTTCTGGACTAAGCCCAGCCGTTTTGTGGATGCAGGAGTGCATTTTCGTACTCAATACCTGGAGTCTATTGTAAAACGTTAGTGGAGACTCATTCGAAAGTTGCTTTAGACGTTGTAAGTCGTGAATAAGGGAAGAGAGATCACGATAATCTCCGAAATGCAATGTCAGTAGTTGTTTGATTTCAAGGTACGATCCGGAGTTCCTTGAATTTATCAACTGCGCCGCTTTTCCTTTTAGTCTGTTTTTGATATGTATCACTAACAAATACTTTTGGTCCGCCGTGGACATATTATATGCGCAATTACACGCATCTATGAAGGTTCCCAAGAAAATTTGGTCGCCTTCAAATTCGGGTATAACGGAAAATATTTCCGTTAACCGGTATCTTTCTGTTTCAGGGGTACCTGCATTTGGCGAAGCTTGTGCCATGTTTATATTAATCGATATAAAAGAATTGGAAAAATGAAATATTAATAGGTATAGAAAATTAATAAACTGTAGAATACGTTAATGGGAATCAACGATTTTTTGAACGATAGAACAGTATAGTATCCAATTAAAATAGTAAACTCAAATAAATCAGTTATCAAAAAAAATCAATGAAATAAGTAAATTAAATATAACAATATCAATAAAAAATCAAACAGATATATCAATAGAATAAAATAAATCAGTTAATGAAATACATCAATATTTCATTTGAATCAAATATATAAAAATCAAATAATAAAATCAATAAAAATCAATGAAATCAAATGTATTAAATCAAATTATTAAAAATCAATGCTCAATAAAATAAATCAAATAATATTTACTTAAAACGAATGACGATTCACCATTACTTACATCAACAGGAACATTAAAAGCGCCGTGTTCTACGTTTGATTGCAGTGAGGACTTCTTCCAGGTTCGTTGTTCCGTTGAGGGATAGGAATCCGCCGCTACCAGTTAGAGTACTCGTGTTCTGGTAACGTTAGACGGATCCTACTGACTGCGCCAATTTGTTATATCACTCTTTCAAAATTTCTCTTTTTAAGAAAGATTTTATTTATAGTTGCACAATACTTTTAATAAAAATAATAACTTGAAAATAACAATAAAACTTTATAACAATAAAAAGACAAAATTACATGTTAAACTAACTAGACAGACTTTGTAAGTAATAATGAATGATGTTACAATGAAAAAGTATAACTTATAAACTAAGAACGCTGACTAAGGTGTCGCATCACTTGCCGTTCTCACGGATGTTCGTCTGCGGGTAACTGGAGACGACACGTGTTATGCTGACTCAGCTTGGGAACTGTTGCTAGGTTGTTTCATATAAGTCGATGGAATAACTTATATAACATATATATATATATATATATATATATATATATATATATATATATATATATATATATGTTTTTAAGTTTTCGCGGGCACTAAATGTATTGGGTGGTTTCCGGGAATTCATCCGCGTAGTTGATAACTGATCCCTGTCGGGATCGATGGTAAAATGACGACGTTCTAGTTAGTATTCGAGTAACTAGAAGTGAAAGCAGAAGGCTACGAGAATTATGCGAACCGACCTGAAGAGGGCAGATGTGACTCTGCCGAAACGTCGTTACTTTACCATCGATCCCGACAGGGATCAGTTATCAACTACGCGGATGAATTCCCGGAAACCACCTAAAACATATATATATATATATATATATATATATATATATATATATATATATAATGACGTAAATGGCAAAAATCAGGGAAATAGACATTTGCCCCTTACCAACCCGCACTGAGGCAGCGTGGTAAGGTATGCCTCATATCCCCTGTAAAATTCTAAGAATATTCTTCGTCTTCTCAATCCTTCGAGACAATTCTTCTTACAAAAGACCTTAAGCTCTTTATCTTTTCCCTCAAGACTTTAAGTGTCTCCGATTAGCTCTTCAGCTTTCGCTTCATTAATACATTCCGTTACGAGTCTAGTTATACAAAGGCCAATTCCTCAACCTCTAGTCTTGAGTTTCCGATAAAAACTGCCAAAATTATGTTCGTCTTCTCAATCCTTCGAGCCAGTCCTTCAGTTCTTCAGTCCTACACTTCTTCTTCTTCATTTCAGTTAGTAAAACCGACCATTTGCCCACCTACCTTCAATTCTCTTCAATACAGTCCTTCTCACAGATCTTAAGATCTTCTTCTTCTTCCTCTCTTCTCAAGACCTTAATTTCTCCATTTCCACAGCTCTTCAAGTTCCTCTGCAATCTTTCAATTCTTCAGGGAGGCTACACCATGAAAAATTGCTTGAATATAGCTGCATATGAAGATGATATATATATATATATATATATATATATATATACATTTACATGCATCGGTCACTTTTCAGTTTCAACCCCTAAGCGGAAGTGAATATTACTTCTACAAGTTTAAATACAAAGGGGTATCATGTAATAACTCTTTTTAAAGGTATCTTTTTTGCCAATCTTTTGATACATAATTTTTTTAAATCAGACTATTTTTTACAGAGTAATGACCTAGAAATCGAAAAAAATTTTTTTGAAAATAATTGCGAATTACCAAAATTGGTTTAGGGTCTCTGATCACGAATACGAGGTCAGATTTGCAAAATTCAAAATGGCGGATCAAAGATGGCGATTGACAATTTTTCAAATTAACGTACATACGCCAAAACTGGTATATAGGGGTGTTTGGGTTCTCTGATTATGAGTCCGGAATTTACAAAATTCAAGATGGCGGACAAAATTTTGGCCTCATGGGTTATTCTCATCGTTCATATTGCATCCTCCATCTTGAATTTTGTCTATTAGATTCGTGATCAGCGAACCCAAACCCCCTTATAAGAAGTTTGGTGCAAAACGATTGATTGTTTAAATTTTCATTCGCCTTCGTGGATCGGCCAATTTGAATTTTACAGATCTGACCTCAGGTCGTGATCAGAGATCCTAAAAACCACCCTAAACCAATTTCTAAGTCATTACTCTGTAAAAAATAAAGTGATCTGTCAAAAGATTGGCAAAAAAGAGACCTTTAAGAAGAGGGCTCACATGATCTTTGTATTTAAACTCGTAGAAGTGATATTCACCCTTGCTTAGGGGTTGACCGATACGTGAAATTTTTTTTAACTTGTATTTTTTAAAGATATTTTAAAAGTTACTTTGGGTGGCTAGTTTTGAAATGAAAGCCCTGTATATGTAGGAACTTAGTTATGCTATGGACACCCTTCTACAAATATTTTATGTTTATTTATTTTTAGTTGTGTTGTTTTAATATCTCACACCGTTCATACATACCTAATAGTTCGTATCTTTCTCTATTTCTCAGTGGCACCCGTGAGGGTCCTTTTCTCCGCTGTATACAAGAAGAAGTTGTTCTATTGTTACCAATGACCATGCAATTAGTTTAATTCTTATACAGGGTGAGTTTTTTTTGTTGATCAGTATGGGGATCTCGGAAACTAGCGGAAAGATTTGCAGTTGTGCTGGATTTTTGTAAAAAGGCATGGCTTACTAGATATTTTGAAAAAACGAAATTCTGTCAAATCCCTCTAGCTCCTTTGTTTTTGATTTTATAAAAAAGTGTAAATATCAAAATTGAAGGGAATTGTATCCCGAATATGATTGTCATGTCCTCGTTTGCGTGACAGCTCTCGTTTTCGAGATATGACACAAACGTATCTTTTTTTCAATGCAAACCATAGTTGGCTATGACCTCAATATCTCGGACATTTTTAGAGCTGTTCAACGATATAATACTAGATATAGTTATTCATAAAAATAACGGAGTTATGGATGCTTTTCTCTTATTTTCACTTTTAACGTAGGTAGCCATGAAAAAGATTGACAGTCCATATTGATAAGTTTTCGTGATAAAATGGAATATTCTAACGAAGAAAAACTGAATATGGTGGAATGTTATATCATATGCCATAAAAATTCAGTTCTTGCAGCTGAGGAATACTTTCATAGATATCGTTGTCAACCTGCTCTATGTACATTTAACAGGTTTTACGATAGTTTACGTAGATATGGATATTTTACTAAAACACCAAAGGAACGTAATCAAATTCACGAAGCAGCACAAATAAATGTTTTGGCAATGGTATATCAAAATCCATCTACATCAACTCGTGAGATTGCGGCAGAAGCTGGCACATCTCAACGACCTGTAGTTAAGTTACTGAAAGCGCACAAGTTCCTCCCGTACAAACTTTCAGTTTCCCAAACTTTGCATGCTGGTGACGAACATCGACGTATTTTGTTTTGTACATGGTTTAGAGATATGTGCCTTGACAATCCACAGTTTCCATTAAAGGTGTTATGGTCAGATGAAACTAGATTTACTTACAGCGGTATGTTCAATAGACACAATGAGCATATATGGGCTAAAGAAAACCCTTTCCATGTAGAACAAAGACGACCCCAGATAAAATTTGGTTTTAATGTTTGGTGTGGTATCATAGGGTCTACTATTCTGGGGCCTTTTATCTATGACGAATCACTAATTTGAATTTGAGAGCTCGTTTAGAAATTGAGTGGTTCCAACATGATGGAGCACCTGCTGTTAAGTCGTTATTAGTAAGACAACACTTAGACAATATCTATCCAAACTCTTGGATAGGAAGAAATGGCCCACGCGAATGGCCACCCCGGTCTCCCGATTTGGCAGTTATAGACTTCTATTTATGGGGTGCGCTAAAAAATACATACAAAAGAATGTATGAGACAGTTGGTAACCTAAGGGTGGCGATATAACAAGCAATTGAAGAAATTGATAGGCGGTCTGTGAGGAAAGCGGTAATGTCAATCTTAAAAAGATGCAATTTTTGTCTAAATAACAATGGTGGACTTTTTGAAAATAAATTGTATCCATTATTTAGTATTTTAATTTCTTAAAAGTTTTTAGTAAGTACCTACTTATTTTAGCTTTTTCGTTATATCTTCTATACCTAATAAAACAATCGTTCAATGTTTTTTGGAATAATTATTAATAAATCAATCTATTTCATGACTAACTACGTTAAAAGTGAAAATAAGAGAGAAAAGCATCCATAACTCCGTTACTTTTATGAATAACTATATCGAGTATTATATCGTTGAAAACCTCTAAATGTGTCCGGTTTTTTGAGGTCATAGCCAACTATGGTTTCCATTCAAAAAAGATAAGTTTGTGTCATATCTCGAAAACGAGAGCTGTCACGCAAACGAGGACATGACAGTCATATTCGGGATACAATTCCCTTCAATTTTGATATTTACATTTTTTTTTATAAAATCAAAAACAAAGGAGCTAGAGGGATTTGACTAAATCGACAGAATTTCGTTTTTTTCAAAATATCTAGTAAGCCATGACATTTTACAAAAATCCGAAAGTGTCATTAAATTGGGCCAGTAAAATTACACATCTTTCCCAATTTAACCATTGCTCTATCTCGGCTAGATTCCGAGATCTCCACACCGGTATTATTTACTTTTCGCCACAAGGCTATTAACTATTTTCTAGAGACCCTCTAATATGCCTGCATTTGTTCCACCCAATGCTTCGATAAATATCTTCTCTGAGTATATGGTGAAGAGTAGGGGACCATATACATACGAGTCTTACTACTCCTTACAGTTTATGTTTACAGGTTATGAAGAGTCTCCTTCCACGCGTACTTTTGCTATTTTCTAATAAAGGTTTATAAAAATATGGCAATATCTTGTAGTTTTACACTATCGAATGCTTTGTTGTAATCAATAAAGCATGCATAAATGTCACTTCTTACACTTCTAAAATAGAACCTGTATACACAATAAAGCCTCTCTCGTCCCAATAGCATTTTTGAAGCCTAACTGCGTTTGCCCCTTATTTCAGTTTCGCACTTTGTATAGAGATATAAGCTGATAATTTTGAGGAAAATTTTCAATAAGTGGCTCATAGGACTGGATATACTGAACATTTTTTGGCGCTTGGCATTTTAAGCAGAGTTATAAAGGTTAGGATAGTCCATGAGCTGGGAATGTTAAATTGTTCTAAGAGAGAACTTCAAAAACTCTCCCTAGAGCTTTTCCTTCTTTAATGAGACTATAATCCTCGAAGTGTTTCTATTTTTAGGGTTCCGTATATACAATATACGGATACCCTTATAATATCACTCAGGATTTCTGCCTCTGTCATATCACAGCCATTTTCTCCTAAACTACTGGACGAAAGAGGTTGAAATTTGGTATCAATGTATAGTTTGGTGACCCGATCAGGAGTACATATCGTAAAAGAAAAAAATTTGATTTTAGGGGTACTTCTGGGGGAAAAACTAAAAAAATCGACCGCCCCCTCCCTGATCTCCGAAACTACTGAGCCTAAAATTTAGAAAAAAATAGGAAATATAGAGCGTTGACCGAACTTTACAGGAAAATTAAGAAGAAACCATTAATGTTAATTTTGGGGAGCAAATTATAGAATTAAATAAAAATTTAAAAATAAAAAACTTTTCAAACGCATCATGTAATATATCAAATGAAAGGTCTCATTCTGAGGAACACAAATATATTTTTTTCATATTTAAAAAAATATATATTTAAAAAGATATTAACGAAAATATACCAAAATTTACCCATTCCCCACCCCCTTATGTCCGAAACTATAAAACGTAAAGTTTTGAAAAAAAAATAGATTTATAGGTTCTGACCTGAAGTTTACTGGAAAAATAAGGAGAAACCTCTACTTTTAATTTTGGGGGGCCAATTACAGAATGAAATGGAAAATATAAAATTAAAATTGTTTCTAACTCATCATGTTATATATCAAATGAAAGGGCTCATTATGACGAAAACAAATATATTTTTTTCATATTTTTAAAATAAATTCATTAAAAGATATTAACAAAAATATAAAAAAGTTTACCCATTCCCCCTCCCCTTATCTCCGAAACCATAAGCTGGAAAGTTTTGAAAAAAAATGGAGGTATAGCCCCTCACCTGAACTTTACTGGAAAATTAAGGAAAAACCCCTAATATTTATTTTGGGGCGGCAAATTATAGAATTAAATGGAAAATTAAAATTGTTTCTAACCCATCATGTTATTTATCAAATGAAAGGGCTCATTATGACAAAAACAAATATATTTTTTTCTTATTTTTAAAATAAATAAATTAAAAGATATTAACAAAAATATAAAAAAATTACCCCCCCTAGCTCCGAAACCATAAGCTGGAAAATTTTGAAAAACAATGGAGGTATTGCCCCTCACCTGAACTTTACTGGAAAAATAAGGAAAAACCCCTACTTTTTTTTTGGGGGGCAAATTATAGAATTAAATGGAAAATATAAAATTAAAATTGTTTCTAACCCAGCATGTTATATATCAAATAAAAGGGTTCGTGATGAAGAAAACAAATATATTTTTTCCATATTTAGAAAATAAATTAATTAAAAGATATTAACAAAAATATAAAAAATTTTACCCATTCCCCCCCTTATCTCCGAAACCATAAGCTGAAAAATTTTGAACAACTGAAAGTATAGCCCCTCACCTGAACTTTACTGGAAATATAAGAAGAAACCCCTAATATTCATTTTGGGGGGCAAATTATAGAATTAAATGGAAAATAAAAAATTATAATTCTTTCTAACGGCTCATGTAATATATCAAATCCCAGGGCTCATTATGACGAATAGGTACAAATATATTGTTTTAAATTTTAATATATTTTAAAATATATTAAAAAATATTTTAAAAAAATTACCCATTCTCCCCGTTATTCCCCAACCTCTAAGACCTCTTTTTTTTGTTTATAGGAAAAATATGAAAAAAAATCCCTAATTCTATTATTTGGCCTTCAAATAATAGAATTAAACGGAAAAAAATTACTAGAACACCCCCATAGTAATTTTAGGGACAAATTATACAATTAAATGGAAAATAAAGATTCAATTTTCAGACGCATCATGTAATATATCAGATAAAAGGCTCATTATGTGAATTACAAATATATCATATTTTTAAATCATTTGTATAAAAGATATTAAAAATATTAAACATCGACTTAATTCCCACTTTAGAAACTACACCATTTAAAATTTGAAAAATATATTTTATTTACATTTTTAAATAATTTGAATAACAGATTTAATAATTTATAATTTAAACTTTGACCTATTTTGCCGTTTTTCTTCCAATCTACAGAGCCTCAAAACTCAGACAGTAGATTATAAAAGGCATTTCTGAAAGTTTATTAGCAAAATGAAACTCTAATGTTACTTTTTGGGTGCCAAATTAGAAAATTAAATACATGTGTATTGTGATAAAAATCAAGCGAATCCTAAAGCAGATAAAATAAAAAGTCTATGTGTGGAAAAAAGTGTATATTTTTTATAAATTTAAACGCTTCCTTTAAAAGATATAATGGTAAATATAAGAAAATGCACTCATTCCCTGCTTGTCTGAAATTGGAATATTCGAATCTTGAAGGTGGTACGGAACCCTAAGTATGCGAGTCCAACTCGCACTTGACCAAATTATTTTGTCTATAATTACTACCTCTCTTTTATTTAATAACCTTCCGCTTGTCGCCTTATGGAGCCCAGCTGCTTCTGGTATCTTCTTGTATAAGTTAAATAGGTCTTGCCTTTTTAATACCTTCTATTACTTTTTCATTTAACCATTGTTCTTTGGCTTATCTAATTCCTTTGTTATATTTTGTTTAGTAATTTCTTGTATTTGTCCACGTCTTTGGTATTCACCTTTCTTCCTTCTCCCATTAATTTTTAGATGTCTGTGACTATTCACGGTTCTTTCATTTCACACTTTAAACAGTCTTCTTTGCCTCCGCTATAATTATATTTGCCACATGTTTAAAGTTCGTATCGATTTCTTCTTAAATTTCTTCCGATTTACAAGGATTTCGCTTGATGACAACCTGAAAGACCTCGTGGTCATCAGAGATACCTTTCCTGCCGGCTATTTGTTTCCGTGATCCGCTAGCAGTAAGGTCTGTTGTTTAGGGATGTGATACCATTATTGATTGTACTAAAGATATTCTAACGGATCTTTAATACAGTGATTTCCCTCCATCTTCTGTGTTCTAATGCTGCTAATATTTAACGATCATTCCGCCATCGGGGACAAGTTCTTAGCCCCAGGACCATAGAGTGCCCCAATACTTTCCAGTTAGTCCACCAGAAGCGGTTGGCCAGAAAGCGGAAAGTGCTTATTCCGGCAATTACTTGCTCGACAGAGCCCCATTTGTAATCTAGCAGGTAGTATCACATGCAGGTGGCCATTTAGGTTTGTATATTTATCTAGCATCACTTCTTGCATCCCAATATAACACATATTAAGTCTATTTTAAACACAGATTTCAACTGTAAATTTGAAAAAAGAGGCCAAATAGGAATAAATTTTCTAACCAAAAATTGTTAAGAAGTGACTAAGAATATTTTAAAATTATAAATAATAGCGGGATACATGCGGAAAGATTAAAGTAAATTATTGGGCTTTTTCTATTGATGGAGGATGGACTTGTTGAAGCGAAAGCGGGGGCCCACATTTACACATATGAAAATAGATAAGCAAGAGAATGAATTGCATAACTTGAAATTTCATTTATTTCGACACCTACACCACACGTGTGGTGATCTTGAAATAACCATACAATTCAGTTCATTGTGTAAGAAACAGAGACCAGGTAAATTACATGAGTTTCTTCTTTTATAGAATATCAATAATATTTAGGAAATAAACTAATATAAGAATCCAATTAATTTAGAAAACCTGCACAAAGTTTGCCTTTCTAATAAACAGTCCCATTCTCTCTTTGCCATATATTGCATTACGGACTTGACATATGTCTGAAGTCAGAAAGAACGCTATTAATTTTATTGATTTTGTTGATATTTTTGCGGCATTTACAATTCACCGGATATGAGCTTCAACTTGCAAATAATTCAATAAATTTTATTTGGCAGTTATAGAAATTTAAATTAAGAATTAAATTATATAATTAGGATTAATACTTGAGTCATTACAATAGTCATAATTAGTTTAATTCTCCTGAAATTTATAACCATTACTAATGATAACACAAGGAAATAGAAACAGAGACAGGAGATAAAAAGAGACTGCCGCTCTTTCTTTTTCTATTTATAAATTAAGTATTCAACTTCAATATTTAATTATTTATTTAAATAAAACAAATATGTAATTAAAAAGTTTGCTTGTTTGGGATTCGATTTCATAGCTTTTAGTTTTGTAATCTAAAGGGTTGCCGTTACACTTTGAAAATTATCGTTGGTTCTTTTATTCGTAAGCATTAAAATCTTGCACTTATTATGAACATATCGTAATAAATTATAAATTTTAATCATAATAATTATTTACTTCAGAAGCATTTGGTTTACGAACACTCATTTCTCAATATACTTTTTTGAGTTATAAAAATTCCAGGAGTTACAAAATTGTATTTTCCACATCGAGAAAGAGTGTATTGTTTTATACTCCGTGGGTTCAATTAAAATTTAATAATATATAATTTACAAATATAGGTTCAACAATATTTATATTTATAAGTAATGCAATTATATATTTACTCATGCATTTAAAACATTTATGTTTTGGAAATATTTAAAAAAAGGATTTTGACCAATTCGAAATACAATAAAATTTTAAATTTCGTATCATTGTGTAAAATCATCTTGAAACCATGTGATATTTACACACTTTTCACAGTTAACTGGTGGCAGCAAATGATTTCTTTGGATTAAAGTCCTGCTTTTAATGGTATCAATCTTGGCATACTCGATCTTGCTCTAGACATTCAGGCTTGGTCTTGCCATGGAAAGTATTCTACTGGTTTTGTACTTATTCTTAAGATTAAAACTGATTTCGCTCATTACTATGTTTCTCATGTTATACAGACTGCTATTTACGTTGAATAAAGTATTAGAAGCCATTGCGGAAGTGTAGGAAAACTTTTAAAAGTTGTTATTTTACGAGTGCTTTCCTTGAGATATTTAAAAACTTTTTAAATAAATTTATAAAACAATTGATGCTCTGTTAACAATGGGTTTCAGACACAAACAACAGCACCAACTTTTATAAACCATCCAGTATATTTTATGTCGATGTTATTAGAAAATAAACTATTTACAATATTCTTATTAAAACTTACAAAACTATTCTAAAGTGGATTAGTTTTTAATACTTGACAGACGTTGACATGATAACACATAAATACTGAAAACTAAAAGTAAGTTACAAGCTTCTTGCATTAAAGCGTTCTCATTGACAAGATGACAGGGTTAAATATTTCCATTATTTATACAATATACTTGAAATCTCTGAAATACAAACTCAGAACTCTTCAGTTACAAAATTCTTCAGCTACCTGCGAAAAATTATAATGGAATTAGAATAGGGTTTGACGTTTTTTTTTCGCGCAACCCAATTCGATTATATATACGTTCAGAACTAAATTAATAACAACGTTTCATGCTTGCATTCGAAATTCAATTGATGGATGAGTTGGATCCAATTTCGGACCCCTCGCATCAACTCAGGTTTGAATTATTTTTACATTTAACGGCTTCACGTGCCATTTCAACAAAACGTCAGAAGTAATAAACAGTTTGTCGATGATCTATCTGGATAATGCGAACTCGCCTTTTTGGGAAAATGATGGTAAAACCATTTTCACAAACATTATAATTCAACTCGACAATATGAAAGGCAGTGTTGTGTTTCCCATTTCGAAAATTAATGAATTAAAAATAAAATGAATAACAAATTTCACTCAAACATTTGTCATATACATTCATCATGCGAAGATGGTTTCAAGTGAACTGTTTAATTTCTAATAAACTTTACGTATTTAATTATATCTTTTGAACTTCAAAAGCAGTTTGAAATTATTGTCCATCTTATCCCATCCTATCAGATAATAATGCATGAAATGAAACACAATCATTTAACATTCAGGGATTTTGGAATAGAATCACCTATGTTGTATATTATTTTTGAATTTTGCATAGAATTCTAAGGTATCGTATACTCAAACTGACAAATTATCCAAAAAGTTTACAATTCTACATATAACAAATATATGTTTTAAATTTTGAGTTATAAAATTAGATGGAAATCCTGGGGAACATTTGGTGTGTCACAAATGTAAAAACACACTTTTGCACCTTAACACCAAAACTTTATTTAAAACACTCAACGCCGTTTCAGCAACTCTAAGTTGTCATCATCAAGGAGTAAACCAAACTAAACTTTTTGGGTTACTTCCTTCATGATGACAACTTAGAGTTGTTAAAACAGCGTTGAGTGTTAGGGTGCAAAACTGTGTTTTTACATCTAAAATTAGTGTTTAACTAATAAGAACTTGTTCCAACGGTTATAGAAAGTCGACTAGCTTAATTCAATTAAATATGTTAATTAAATTAAAAGTTAAATGATTTGCAATAGGTTTAAAATATTGATATAAATTTTGTGTGGGTTCTATATAAAATTTTACACCAAATGTAATCATCTTTATCCTCTCCGAGATAAGTCAAAATATGTTCTACTAGAAACATATTTACTTCAACAGTCGATGACAGCATCGATCAGATACTTCTCTTCTTTGCCATCCACGCAACCTCTATCGTGCTGCACGTCAGCTTTTTATACTATTGCTATTCTCTAGAATCTTCCAGTTACGATTCCTGCCTTTTGACGTAAATAATTTCGTTTATCTCGAAAAATGAGAATTCCAGTAGGAATGAGTAACTAGAAGCAAAAGCAGAAGGCTACGAGAATTATGAGAACCGACCTGAAGAGGGCAGATGTGACTCTGCCGAAACGTCGTCATTTTACCATCGATCCCGACAGGGATCAGTTATCAACTACGCGGATGAATTCCCGAAAACCACCTAAAACATATATATATATATATATATATATATATATATATATATATATATATGGGTGTAAACGGTTTGAGTGCAAAGATTTTGAGGATCAATACTTCAGGTCAAAACAAATCAAAAAGCTTTATAACATTTTCAGAAATAAACTATAGTTTTGCCAAAAAAAAAAATGAAAAAGATAGAAGTTCTGTAGCCTTTATTACAGTGAATAATAGATTATTTCCGGCTTCAAAATGATTGTAAAGCTAAATATGTAAATACTCAATAGCTTATATACCTTTAATAACTGTATTAACACAGAAAATTAATATTTAAACTCTAAATATTCTGTTATAATTTGCCCTACGTTTCGCCGATCAGATGTGGCAACATAGCATATACTCAGAACTACAGCTGGCCGCTGCCATGAATGCTTTTTTGCTGCCCGGTTCTTTTAAGAAAGTGAAAGTGATTTTTGCGTGACATTCGACATAGCGTAAGTTATTTGATTTTCATTTTAAAATATAAATTGGAAAAATAAATAAAATCTATTGTGAATTGTGAGTTCGAGTGTATTATTTTGTGACAAACAGTGACAATTATACAATTAGGTAAAGACCTGACATGCTATTAATTTGTGGGGAAAGCAAATGTAATAACAAGAATTTTGAATATTTACTATAAATAATCCGTTTGCTCGCCAGAGCTCTATCATAATGACATCCTGCAGGTCAAAGGTTTTTATTTGTCTAAGATAAGTAATATTAATTTCTTAGTAACAATTATTTCTCGAAGAATTTAACACATAAAAGAACTACATATAAGAAATGTTTTGTTTAATATAGTTTGTATCGCATTATTTTTGTATCATAATGTAAACAACTTTGTATCCTCCCTTCTTTAACTTGATGCATAAAATAAATCGCCAAATATAAATATTCATTTCAATACATAGATATTAAAAGGATACATTTTTGAAAATAATATTTCATAAAATTTTATGTACCTAAATAAATCTACCGGCACTCGAAACTATGAAATTATTTAATACAAAAAAATAACAGGATTTAGTTTTTTGTGGTGACTCATTCCTTTATTATTCACGCTACAAGCAAATCTCATTTTTAGCGCGACGTTGCCACATTAACAATAATTTACTTAACATGTATTTCAAATTTTCTTGCTTATTAAGGCCTTTAGACCATAGTTTTATAAGAGTTTTTTGTTTTGTTTGGTGGGTACTATCTGCACCTAAAATATATGCAGTCAAACTATTTACACCCTGTATATATATATATATATATATATATATATATATATATATATAAAGTTGAGTTCTGGGAAACTGCTCGATGAAACTTTCCTATTTGGTAGTTTCGGTTGATAGAAATCGATTGGCGAGGGTCTCATCTTTGGGAAAAATCGTTTTACTGAGAAATTAAATTATTAAAAAATTTAGTGACAGTTTGTGACAATCAAGGCGGCTGCTTTGTAAGTTCAAAGCGTTCAATATAGGGTGATTTGGTAACCTACGTAAGAGTGAGATTCCTGCTGTAAAAATTCTTGCAATACATGGTGATTTGGTGACCTATTTGAGAGTGTAACTGTTCTTGTAAACATTCTTTCAATACAAATTGTATTTCTATGTTCCGAACATGTAACTATTTTATGCCTCCGTCATATTTTCCTAGCATTATATTTTTATAGCTAGACATTTCAAGTATTCATGGTGAAAAAATTGGCACGGTTGGCAATTTTTGGATGAGTAAGATCTCATGACTTCGCACGTTAAGTTGATGAATATAATATGAATTGGTGATGTAAAATTATAATTATACAGGGTGGTTCAAAATATGTTAGCTGGTCTATAAGAGTTGCTATGCAGGATGGTTAAAATATAGTGTCAAATGGAATCATAGTATAGTTAGAAAAAAGCGAGTAAAAAATAATTTTATAGGGTACCCCATAAGCAGTTGGAAATTAAATGATGGCGGACATACAGGGCGGAGTAAATGTATTGTTATGCAGGGTCGCTAAAAAAAGTTAATACAATGTTATACCTATAGGGCAGCTTATTAGCATTTGCATTTACAGGGTAGTTGCAATATAGGATGTATTGGAATTATAATATGGTATTTGTATGTTCCGAACATATAACTATTTTATGCCTCCGTCATATTTTCCTAGCATTATATTTTTATAGCCAGACATTTCAAGCATTCAAGGCGAAAAAAGTGGCACGGTAGACAATTTTTGGATGAGTAAGATCTCATGATTTCGCATGTTAATTTGATGCACATAATATGAATTGGTGGTGTAAAATTATAATTATACATGGTCGTTTAAACTTAGCATTTGCGGGGATATTGCAATATAGTACTGTAATTATAGTCATGCATGGTGGTTCAAAAAGAATTACAATAGGTGACCATAAACAACTGCATATACCGGGTAGTTTAAAAATATGGTGGTGTGAAATTATAGTTATAAAGTGTGATTTAAAATATGTTATATTTGGTAGCCTATAAAAAGTTGCATATAGGGTCGAGCGGAATTATAGTTATAGAAAGTGTTTACAAATAGCTTGCAAGGACTTGCATATATATATATATATATATATATATATATATATATATATATATTTAAGTTTTCGCAGGCACTAAATGTTTTTGGTGGTTTCCGGGAATTCATGCGCGTAGTTGATAACTGATCCCTCCAGGGATCGATGGTAAAATGACGACGTTTCGGCAGAGTCACATTTGCCCTCTTCAGGTCGGTTCGCATAATTCTCGTAGCCTTTTGATTCCGCTTCTAGTTACTCGAATACTAAGATTTTCAGAAGCGCTCGTGCTGTTATATGTTATATATATATATATATATATATATATATATATATATATATATATATGGGTGAAATATAGGGTGAAGTAGACCAAAAGCGATCGCATATACAGGGATGTTGGAATATGGAATCGAGTGGATTTGTAGCGTGATTAAAAAAATGTTAGAAAAAAAATGTTTGAATGAGTTTTTTATAAGAAGTTGCATATATAGGGTGGTTGAAATATAGGGGGCAGTAGAATTGTAGTAACGCCATGTAAATAAAAAATGTAAAAATATATGTTAGGAAGTTTAAATTAATTTAAATAGCAAATGTCCGATTATTTGGATATATGTACGTTTATGATAAAACTTTGAATTTACGACTGAAGCTCAGTCACACAGGTATTAATAAATTGAAAAGCAAATGGATGGGTTCGGCGGGATTCCGAAGTAGTCCCATATATTTTTTCAATAACATAGCGGGTACAGTTTTTTAAGAAAGTCCCTATTCTTATATAGTAATCGTTGGTGGCGATGCTGGTTTTAAAAAATATGGAAATGTTTCTGTTCAGAACTTGTGGTATAATAAGTTTAAATGAAATTGGATTAATCAAAATAAATGTCAGTTAATCACCTCAATTGGTCTCTGTATACAGTGTATCTTCATGAGATGGATTCAAACGGAAAACGTTCGTATGAATATTATTTAGAGAAAAAGTTATTCTTCAGAAAAAGATTTGCATAGTCAGAAATGTATACTTTCATTTTTCCAACTGTATAAGAGGTCTTTATTTTTGATAATATCTAAAATTCTTATCAAAAGGGAGTAATTAGAATTATAAAATGCATCTAATTATGCCCCATCTTGGATTTTTGCTCAATTGTTGTAAACATGCTTTTAAAGATTTCATTTAACAAGGAAATACTCACCAGATGGAGAAGGACTCTTACATAGGGGAGGTCAGTTTGATCAATACTGATTTGGCATTAATTTAATGCATGTTTTAAGTAAATTTTGATGAAGTACTGAAAAATTCTTTTTTGATTTTTATTCTCAAAATATAAATTTTAAACATTTTAATATATTATAGCTAAAATATTAAACCCAAGCGTAATAGTTTATTGTTTGCTATATGTAATGTCTTCGATGGCACATTACATATAATATCCAAAAAAAAATTACGAATTAGGTGTTGCGGTTTTAGTTCAATGCTGGTTCAATGCAAGTATGTAATTGACGAAGGACCTTTAGCGGAACAATCAATAAAACACGTGACATCGAGTAAATGAATCACCAAATAAAAGATAATTACTGACCTTTTACGTCGAAGCTCTGCAGGCGGTGTTTTCTTGGTTCTTCTTTCTTCAGTGGCTAGCCCCGCAACAGCAGAAACTGATTTTAGAGCTTCGTCTGGACAACACGTTACACAAAAAATAGCGACAGAATGTTCATTGATTGAGCAAACAAAAATGCGAGTTTAACAACAAATGATGCGCTTTTGTAAACACAAAAGAGACAAAATGAAAGCGGTTTAGCGGTTGTTACGACCGGAACTATAACTCGCGAAATCGTAACACAATAACAACAAAAGCGGCCGTCTTAAGACGGAATCAAAAAAGCGTCCAAATAGCTTGGAAGTCAGTACACGAATCACGAATACTCTCTATATTTTACACGCAAAAAACACTTAAAAATAGCATTAGCGCGACGGAAGGTTTTGGAAAAGGTGCAGAACTTTAAAAATCAATGAAGTAATACAATCAAATTTAAACAATACACTAAACAAATTGCGGGAACGCAACATTCCGCCAGCCTTGAATTACTAATTTCAAAACTAAGAGGTTGCTTTAAAGTACCATTTGCAGTTCTAACTGTAGCAACGCCTACATCACCATCACCTCCAGGGTGTACGTCGATAATGCGCCCTAATGGCCAATTCAAAATAGCACGAGTACCTGGCTTAAGAACCTCCGAGGGATCAGTCCATTTGCTCCGTTGATGAAGAGTATGTAAATATTCTTGCGACCAGAATTCCTGATGCAATCGACGCTGTAACTGCCATCTGTTGAGACGATTAGGGGGACAGATAAGAAATCAGATTGAAGAGGTTCCATTGTAAGAAACATTTCAGGACTCAAGGCGGTAAGATCCGCTGGATCGTTGCTACAAGGGGTTATAGGTCGCGAGTTTAAAACTGCTTCGACCTGCGCAAATACAGTAGAAAGTTCTTCGTAGGTTAGGATTTGATCTCCAACGACACGTCTTAAGTGAGCTTTAACGGATTTAATTCCACTTTCCCATAGTCCTCCAAAGTGAGGAGCCGAAGAGGGATTGAAATGCCAAGAAACGGTTTCTCGTGCAGCAGTAGCTCTAAAAGCTTTCACGATCTGCTTGTGAGCACACACAAAATTAGTACCACAATCATTATAGATATGGCTACATCGACCACGACGTGCAATGAATCGTCGCAAAGCTGCCAAGAACACATCAGCAGACAAATTTGATACGAGTTCTAGATGAACAGCTTTCGTTGAAAAGCACTTAAACAGGCACAGATAAGCCTTTAAAGTTTTCGAGCCTCTAGTTTTAGCCATAGTTATAGTGAAGGGACGAGCAAAATCTACTCCAACATGAGAAAATGGTTTCATTTGTGAAACGCGGGAAATGGGCAAAATTCCCATGAAGGGTTGGTAAGCAGAAGGATTAAGCTTCCAAGAAGAAACACATTTAGAAATGACACCACGAATTACTTTCTTTGCGGATAGAATCCAAAATCGTGGCTGCAAAAGAAATTGAACGGTTTGGATTTCTGCGTGAAGATTGGTGACATGACAATCTTCGACAATTAGATTAGTCAAACGACTTTTACTTTGTAGCAGTGCGGGAAATTTAGTATCAAACGGCAGTGGTGCATTTGCCAATCTACTACCAACTCTAAGAGTTCCCTGTTCATCAAGAAACGGCGAAAGTTTACGAAGCAATTTAGGCAAAAAGGGAAATCTCTTTAGAAAAATATTGATCTTGAACATATCGAACAATGCGAAGCTGAGCCTAATATAACTCACCAGCCAAAAATGATCCAGAGCCCCTAAGGTATGGATGGCGAGCGTTATCAACAAAGCGACAAATATAAGCTATAATGCGGGTAATGCGATTAATAGAAGACTGTTCTTCTAACAAAGTACCAAATAAATTTGGTGAAGCGGTGACTTGAAGCGATACTATACGGGCTTCAGTCATAACTAGCGGTGAAATGCTTGAGTCTGAGTAAGCATGTGGCAAACACGCGGTAATCAACAATTGTGGGCCTTTCCACCAAAGTGTATTGCCTAATAACTCTGTAAACCCAATGCGAAGAAGGAAATTTTTCCTGAATGTAAGTAACTCGATTACTGACAAATATCTTCCAACGGCGCGGGGAAGAACTAAGCCATGAAAGGACTACCATGGAATCTGACCAGCAACGAATCACCTTGCACAACAAACGACTATTGAATTGCTCATAATCATAATGAGCCAACTTAGCGGTAAGAACTGAAACAAACAGTTCCAATCTGGGAAGTGACAAAGTTTTCAAAGTGGCAACTTTCGATTTAGACAACACAACAAAACTTTGACGAAATCCAGAAGCGGCATAACCTCTCTCAGAAGCATCACCAAATGCGTGAAGTCCACAACTAAAAATTTTTCTATAGCAAGCAGGCGAGGCAAAACTAAATTGTGCAAGGTCAACAAAATAGCGATAATGTTTTGCTGCAACTTGGAACCGATAAACAAACAATCATTAAAAGATAACCGATGAGGTATCTTAGCGGATGCATTAAACACTACACGAAGTTTGGTTGTGTTACTATCAGGTATCAAAACACAATGATGCGGTATGTAGTAACAATCAGCAGAAGTAGATGGATAGGGAACCAACTCCATATGATCAAGCTCTAAATACTCTTTGTTGAGAAAATCACAATATTGTTTGTAGAGCTCAGGTTGCTTTAGAAGACGTCTTTCTAAAGAGTAGCAACGTTGTACGGCGAGATTATACATTTCATCAAAAGCAGGAAGTGTATTTCGAAAAGGAAGAGGCACAACGAATCTACCTGAATCCAATCTCCTGCATTCCTAGGAAAATATTTTTTCGCAGATCATCAGGGGACTGAACCAGTGCGGTTGGAACATCTTCAATTTTACAAAAAAACGAAGTTTGGTTTATGACTGACTGAGAGTGAGAGTTAACAGAACTCGAAGACACTCTACACATAAGGATGTAACCAAACACAGTGTTAATAGCATCAGGAACACCTTCATTTCCCAGAAGGCGTTCATCCAACAAAATTTGAGAGAATATGTCGGCATCTAACAAAAGGTTAATAGCGCCTGGGCTATTGAAACCAGGATCAGCAAGTTTCAAATTGGTTAGATATGCCATATTAGCGATGTAAATGGGCGCAACAGGCATATCATTGCAAATGCGGGGTAAAACAATAGTATCAACAACAAAATTGCACTCACGCTTTACTATAGAGCGAAGAGAAAGGGTAAGAGAGCCCTAAGCAGAGGTACTCTGCATAGAACCTAGCCCGTTGAGTTGAATCGAAGCGGGCATAGGTCGGAAGCCAAGGCGTTTCACAGTCTTGCTCGCAATGAATGATGTCATGCTACCAGAATCTAGCAGACATCGCAAAGTTTGATAAGAACAGTGCTTATCTAATACCTCAACTAAGGCGGTAGATAACAACACATTTGAATTGTATGACAAAAGTGAACTATGACAAGAAGTCTGCGGTAGAGAAGTTTCGGGACTTTCAACAGTATTAATGGTACTGGATCCACCAGATGTGGTAGCCAGGTTTGCGGGGGAGCACTAGATTCAGACCGAATGTCTGAATCACCACGACTTACAAAATGAAGCAATGTGTGATGGCGTTGTTTGCAGTTGCGGCAAGTGGATAAAGATTTAGAGCGATTCGACTGATGAGAATCGCCTAACCAATTAAAACAAAGTCTAAAATCTTTTACAAACTTAAACCGCGCGGATACTGATTTGTTCAAGAATTCAGAACATTGGTAAATAGCATGAGCGGATTTACAGACTAAACAATTTCTATTCTTAGTGACAAACAAAGATGTAGTGAAATGGGAAGAATGTTGCTTTGAATTCATTGGTAACTTTTTGTCAACACTTCACTTTGCCTTGCGGGATAATTCAACATGTTCAAAGGCATCGTAATGCTTCGACAAAAAACTTCCGAGCGGATCGGAAAGTCATCTTGAGCTGTCACACTTCCATGGTAAAGTTCAAATTTAGAGGCTAAATTCTTTGGAACTCGTTTCAACATCATCTGAACGATACAAAAATCCCACTGATTTACTGGTAAACCCAAATTTTTCAGTGCTTCCAAATTATCACTGAAGTCATCCAATAACTTCCGAACCTCTGAAGGGCTATCTGAAGTTAGTTGGGGAAATTGTTCTAAAGCTGACCAATGAGACTCGGCGATTAAACGAGTTCGCTTGAATTTTTTCAAAAGTGTTTCATAAGCACTCACGTAATTGTTTTGTGTTAGTTTAAAATTCTTAATAGCGTCAAAAGCAGGCCCTTTTAAAGCTAACTGTGAATATTTGAACTTCTGCATAGCTGATTATTGTGAATTAATGAATCAAACAAATCAATAAAAGTACCAAATTCCAATATGTCTCCACTAAATGAAGGCAAATCAATTCGCGGCAAAGCAACACTTTCCTGTTCCCGAGCTATATTTTGTGGCGTAGAATTCTGAACAGATTTCATTTTATCAAAAATAGACCTAATTGAATAAAACAATTTTTCAAATTTATTGCTTATGTCATCCTCAAAGTCAAAATCATCGTTGGCTTCTGAAATTAAACCAACAATCGAATTGTGATGTTTAAAAAATTCTGAATGAATTGAATCAACAATAACAATTCAACGTCGTCACCTCTTAAGGCTTTCTCGGCAGCAAAATTATTATCTTTTAATCTTTTAAACTCCGATTGTCGATGATTTTTAAATTTACGTAAATTTTCAGCGGTTTTTGACATCTTAACAATAAATTAAAATCACTGTAACGCCATTGAACAAATCTAACACGATAAAAAGAAACAACATATTATTCCAAAAATCTACAATTTTTTACTGTTGAAGTAGAAAATATCTGACCAAATATCAAATAAATTCAAAACAATTTAGCTCTTGTAAGTTTTTTAACGCGGCAAAAAATATGCGAAATTTATTTCCAACGGAATGAATGAATATCCCGAACTTGCTTTCTCTTATAACAAATAATGAAAATTCAATGCGGTTTTCAACAATAATTGCAACGAAAAATCAATGGTTTGATCGATAAACTTTGCACGGAATTAACTCAAATTGCTTCCGGCTGGAAGTTGGACCAAATTATGTAATGTCTTCGATGGCACATTACATATAATATCCAAAAAAATGTATGAATTAGGTGTTGCGGTTTTAGTTCAATGCTAGTTCAATGCAAGTATGTAATTAACGAAGGACCTTTAGCGAAACAATCAATAAAACACTTACCGTCGCGTAAATGAATCACCAAATAAAAGTTAATCACTGACCTTTTACGTCGAAGCTCTGCAGGCGGTGTTTTCTTGGTTCTTCTTTCTTCAGAGGCTAGCCCCGCAACAGCAGGAACTGATTTGAGAGCTTCGTCTGGACAACACGTTGCACAAAAAATAGCGACGTAATGTTCATTGTCTGAGCAAACAAAAATGCCGGTTTAACAACAAATGATGCAATTTTGTAAACACAAAAGAAACAAAATGAAAGCGGTTTAGCGGTTGTTACGACCGGAACTATAACTCGCGAAATCGTAACACAATAACAACAAAAGCGGCCGTCTTAAGACGGAATCAAAAAAGCGTCCAAATAGCTTGGAAGTCAGTACACGAATCACGAATACTCTCTATATTTTACACGCAAAAAACACTTAAAATTAGAATTAGATCGACGGAAGGTTTTGGAAAAGGGGCAGAAGTTTAAAAAGCAATGAAGTAATTCAATCAAATTTAAACAATACACTAAACAAATTGCGAGAACGCAAACCTATATTTGAAATAACTGTAATTACGATATTATGTGTGATTAATAACAAATTCATATTTGTAGAATAGGAAATGTGGATGTTATTGTGATTTATCCAGCCTTTCACCTACTTAAATATGAAACATGTATTTATTTTTAAAATATGGGTTTTCGATTTGTGTAATGAACGAAAACGAGTACAAGAGTATTAAAATAAGTACTTGACTTCAATGAAATAATAAAAAGTTTTATTGTCGGTTATTTAACTGAGTATTTATTAATTTGAATAAAAGTATGTATATTTTCATCCAAAACTCTTATATCGTATATATTTGTTATTTGTTAATAAAAAATAAAAAGGCTAACAAAATTAATAACCTAATAATGCTTTCTATTTTTACCGTTAATTTCTTAGCAAAGCTACATTTGACTTATTTGATTTAATAAAGTGAAAGTATAAACTTATATACAAATTTATAAATCCAAAGTGAGATTTTTTCTGTATAAAAAAAAGTTACTTGCCCAATGTACAAACCCTATATCTAAATAGTACTTGACACCTAGTAGTGAACAACGAGGCCTACACGTGTCAGTTTCCTTACTGATAGCTTTGCAGTGAACTTAACATTACTTCGTTTCCCCACCTGTCACTTATTTTTTAATGCAATATTTACAAATATTTTTAAAGAAAATTGAAATGCATTATGTGAATTTTTAACAGATCTCAGGAACATCAATCGAAAGACATACCTTTATCTTGTTTACTATTTTGCAAAAACTAGTCTATTAATCTTGATACTCATAAACTATTGTTTTGCGGAATATAAATTTTATAGTTTTTAGTACAATAATTATGAATTTTTGATAAAAAGTCTATTTATACGGGTTTTCCGACTTTCTTTAAAGTCCATAATTTTTTTGTCTAAATAAATTAGAGCTTGTTGTTAAAATCATATGTCATATACCGTCTCTGAACTATTACTGAAGTAATAGAATAAGGGGTTTGCTAATCAATTTTCTGTCCAATCCAGGTTATTTCCCTTTCTTGGTAGGTGTCAATGGCATGATTTTTAATTATTTCCAATATCACTAATTTATATCATGCAACACATTACCTAAAATTAAAAAAATATTATATTATAATGACTGCTATTAAACATAAACAATTAAATAGGTACACATAAGGAATCTATTGCATCATTTTGTTTTTAAGACATTTAACTTATTATTGCAGCCTAATATATCCTGTCGTAGTCAATATTAATGGATACCCCCCTGAAAAAAATATATGTCGTACTAAACGATATTATTTTTAGAAGACATTTTTCATTGCTGTCACCATATGGGGGTTATTTAACCGTAAACATTAACTGTTGTAATGCCAAAAGTTTCCTGCCTCAGAAGTTATGGCATTTATGTGAAAAGTTTAGTTATATAAGTTATATATAACTATGTCAAAAATACGTATTGTTCCTTGCGGGCTATATAACTAGAAGTAAATGGAAAACTTTGAAATAAATTTATAATTTCAATGACAACTAGTATATTGGTGTTTTTTAAGAAGTTTTTATATTACACACGCATTATGTAAAAGTTATACAATATTCAAATTAAATCTAGAATCAATAAGTAATAAATGTATGCTAAACCTATAATATAATTAGGCTTATGAAAGTATAATTTAATCGTTTAGTACATGAAATGATAGACATTTTCGACAAACTTCGTTGCTAAAGCTATTCCGTTCAAAATTGTGATATTGATTTTGAGTAAAAAAAATGGTGTGTAATTTTAATTCAAATATTGTAATAAAATCATAGAACCCGATTGCAGCGCGTCTATCGTGTGCATTTGTGAATCTATACCTTCCAGCTATAAATTCAAATTTCATTAAAATCAGGTCAACCGTTTAGCAAGAGTAAAATCCTAAACCCTACTGCAGCCTCTCATAAAGGGTCAATTTTTAAATCTCACCAACTCAAATACACAAAAAAACACTCTACAAAAAAAATTCGTACAATTCGATTCTAGCAGCACCTACCTGGTTAAATTATAAATCTTACCCTATCAAGCACACCCAAAGTTTCATCAAAAAGGGCACAACCGTTTAGATAAAAAAATTTACTACCCAATCGCTTTGCCAACTACTGAGTGAAAATGTAAATCTAACCCGCTTAAACACATACAAAGAGTTTTATCAAAATCGACCCAACTATTTAAGAGTTTAAAAAATACAGCGCTATATATCGGGTCCAACTGTGAATGTAAATCTTCCAGAGTCTCAGTCAAATACACAAGAAATTTCAATGAATTATCAAAAATAATTTAGATATAGAAAAAGTGAGACTTTCACATTATTGGCAAGAGGCCTAACATATTGAGATATTCTGCACTCTCATATAACTGCCGCCGGAAAAGTATAGCAGCGACGTGTTGATAGCACAAAATTGTAATATTTATATAACACAAAACAATTTTGAACCAAACTATACTTATAAAGCTTCCTCTTGAAATACCCTATCTATTGATGAAAACCGCATCAAAATCCGTTCCGTAGTTTACTTGATTTGAACTTTTGGTTTAAGTCAAATTGGATATATTAAACACTACTTATATTATTGCTAGTAATTATTAGCAGCACCGCTTGGGTGCAGGATGAGCCACGGTTCAATGTCAAAATCTCTGATGCTAAAAAAAACGTTCAAGGGCAACACTCATACAATATACACTAATCCTATTTGATTTTGATTAACTTACTATATCACACCGACAGACACATTCAAATAGCGATCTCAGTCACTGTTTAAAGAAACAGTGATGTGCAAGTCACCTTTACCGGTTTACTGGTGACATAAAAATACTGGTAAGCTCATCTCTACTTGATTAATCAAGTGCCATTAAGGTATACCCTGCATACTTTCTGTAAATACATACTGCTACAAATGCTTTACACTGTGTACATACACCCCGTAAATTTATATCCGTACATTCAGTTCGGAACTTGGGGTAGAATAAATTGAAAAGAAATTGGATTAATCAAAACATATGTCAGTTAATCAACTTCAAGGTAAAGATTCTCAATTAGAGTCTATATATATTGTGTTTTCATAAACCAACTGATTTTTTTATGAATAATATAAAGAGAAAAAGTTATTCATTATAAACAGATTTGCATGGTCTAAAACGTATACTGTAATCATTATATGTCACTTTTTTTAACAATAGATAAGGTTTGTTAGTAAATAGGAATTTTGCTTAATAGTGAAGTACCGTTATTTTTCTTAATATCTAATATTGTTATCAAATAGAAGTAATTAGAATTAAAAACTGCATCTAATTAGATTTCACAAAAAAAAAACTGTATAATAGGTATTTATCTAACTTTTCAAACTCTATTCTAGGTTTCAAAAATATATCAATTTTGGTAAAAAGTGATGTACCTTAATATTTTAATAATCTCAAGTCGAAATAAATGTCAGTCAATCAACTTCAAGATGGATGTTCTCAGTTAGTCTCTATAATATACAGTGTGTCTTAATAAGTTGGATTCAAACTGGAAACTTTCGTATGAATATTATTTAGAGAAAAAGTTATTCTTTATGAAAAGTTTTTCAATGTCAAAAACATTTACTGTAATCATCAGATATCACTTTTTCAACTGTATACGACTTTTCAATGGATTGAAAAATGCCGAAAAAAGTTATTATCGTAATTTCTTTGACATGTTTCATTAAACCTACGAATTTTTTCGTGTGATTTCTATCCTAGGAATCAGAGGGAAACGGCATTACACACAGTACGACTCACGATTTGGAGACTCTGTGAGCTAGGTTTTCCTGAAACCCCTGGATGCCGGAATTCATTTAGCGATAAAATATTAAATTCAATCATATACAATAAATAATTATTCCAGATTTCAATCAGTTGACGGAAGCGCAACTGATGAATGTTCTTGACTAGAAACAATATATTGTCATGCGTTCAATGGATTGAAAAACCTCGAAAAGTTAGTAATAGACTATTAAATCAATGTCAATATAATTAACACACCTTAAAAATTATGATACTCAATTCGTCTACAATATAGTGGATCCACCTTAGTTGAAATCATATGCAAAATTTTCTTAATACATATACATATTTAGAAAACAAGTTACTATTCTATTTAACAGTAAACGAGGTTGATCAAAATAATAAATGTTGCTTAAAAGTAAAATACCTTACTTTAGGCAATATCGAAAAAAATAATTTAACATTTAAAAACTGCATCCAATTAAGCCATTAAATAACTAAGAAGTGTAAAGTAAATAAATTTAAAAAACGTACTTCAAAAAAAGTAACTTAACTAAAAGCATGAAACGATTTTTTACTGCAAAAATTAAATACTTTTTCTGAAGTCGGTGCCCAGCTAAAGTGAAAATAATTTGGGAAGTACATTTATAAGTTCCCAATTTCGCTGTTCAACTGGCACCGTCTTTAAAAAAAGTATTTAATTGTTGCAGTAAAAAAATATTTCATGCTTTTTCGTTGAGATACTTTTTTTGAAGTCGGTTTTTGTGTTTTTTAATTGTATTTATGAACTTGAAGTTCTCGAAATCTTCGATACCAATTTTCTTACAAATTCTCGAAAATCCATTTAAATTTTAATGTTATTACAAAATTTGTTTTCAATTTTATACCCACCAATGGAAGTATTAAAAATTCAAACTACTACAACTTACATAAAAATTATGACAATTAAAGAATTTTCAGATGCGTATTCTACCCTGAAATACTTTCTGAAGGAGAGTAATTTAGGCTTTGCTTTCCATTAAAAAATTACTTTGTTTGGCGTCGAGCCGTCTTCAGAGATGTTAGTGCCGCCAAAATCAGTCAGAAAAGTATTAAACATACGGTATAATATATTCTTATCCTGTCTCAGATAGTTGAAATAATTAGGGTGAGTTTTTAGTTTATAATCTTACAGTACACGACGTACAAAATGATTATAAAGTAAATACGAGCAAATTATTTTGCATACTGCATCAAAAGCGTGTGCAACTTCAGAGTTTCACGATAAATTACATAATTGTTTCTGTTGTGAGTTATTGTTATGATATACAACCAGAACTCCACAACAGGTAGTAAAGTTCTCCAACAAAATTATATGAATTTATGGCTTTTATACTTAGCTAAATGTATTCATGTTGCTTTTAGTGGGATGTTATCGTAGCACAGGGCTTGTTAATGCTTTTCCATTAACGTTTTTGAACTCAGCTGTTGTCTTAATAAAATAACATTCGGTGGAATCCGTTTCCTTAAAACGATTGTTGATAAAGCGTGTTATAGATTTTTTTAGGAAATATTCTCAATATTTATATTTTGTGGTTAGTATGTGTTGAACATAAGGGAAAGCGTTTAGCTGATTCTGATTTTTCCGGATTTGGACCGCGGAATGTTACAAGTTTAACAAAGTGAAGTTCCAAAGTGTGTTTGTCAGAAAAAGAATGTGTTCGCCCTAAGGTAAGTAACATTTGTATTTTCTCACCCTTGAAAAAGCTCCTTGTAAGTGTGGGCGAAACGTCTGAAAACTTTGTTGATATGTTGATTCAAATATATCAATAAATTAATTCGAAAAAAATACGCTTTCCAAATCCGGAAAAAGCAGAATCAGCGATGACTCTGGCGGAGAAAACCTACGTTCTCAAGAGAAAGCGTTTGTTTCTTAGTTATAGTTTTTTCCCCTAAAATAGTATCTTTGAAAGCCTGAAGATGCACGTTTTTTATGAGATAGATATATCTCATCATAAAACATTTGTAACACAAACTTTTTTTTTCAGCAATTTTTATCAATAAAAGTGAAAGGATATAATAACAATGGATAGAAAATATGTACACTTAACCTGTAATGGCTGTTTTGATGGTAATTATACAGACATTCAAAGAATTATAAGGTTGATCCCTAAGGAGCACTTAATTTTCCCAGAAAATATTAGAATTGCCTATCGACAGAAACTTTTCCACAATTATTTTATTGAAAATTAACATTTCTGTTTGTATTGTTCTATGAGACTTACACACAAAATTTTGTGCTAATAGATGGTAAAAAGCGATAATTGTGCAATACAAAATAAGTAGTTTTTTCATGATTGAGGAGGCAAATAGTTATTTTAGATGTCCATTTGGGTTTTTCACTGCTCACAATGGTTTCTGAAAAATAAGTTAAGTAATTGAAAATCAAGGTGTAGTATCGAAGAGCAGTTCTTATAGAAAAAACTCTAGGAGGATGAACTGTGAGAAAGCAGGTCTGCCGATTTGCCGAATTGTTTTCTTGTATAATATAATTGGATGTATTTTGTGTGATACTTCTCTGTTTGATGTGAAGTTTTGATTCTGTATAAGGCATCGTCGAACAATGTTTTTTGAAGCTATTTATACAATATTCGTGGGCTTGATTTCAAGCAATTGACATTGCCAGAAAAGTCAAGCCTACGGATATTGTAAAAATAGCATTGTTCGACAACGATTCCTGATAAGTAACAACGTCACATCAAACAGATAAGTATCACACATTATTATATAGGAAACCTACTTTATATATCCGTAGACCTACTTTCTTTATTTTTAATTACTTAACTTATGTGTATTTTTTAGAAACCATTGTTGAGGAGTAAAAAACGTTTGTTTAAGTACTTCTTGGGAAATAACACTACAGTTACGAAAATTACTGTATATTCCAAACACTTCGGGGTCTAGGTCAGATCCCGTTGTCAATGGTTAAGAAACTACGATAAAAAAGGCACAATTCTAAGATGTAAAATTAAAATATTTGACATATTTTAATTTCTATAAGAAAAGCCTTGATCTCAACGGGTCACTAAAGAATGAAATGGCTCCGTTCAAGATCATAAAGAATAGCAAGCTGGAATAAATGTTCCGAAAAGTATCAATCACTTCTGAAGGAACTAATGTATACAGTAGTGACCTCAGCGAAAGAAATAGGTGGAACACAACAGCGAAACCAATACCATAATTTCTACTAAATTACGCTGATAGAGAAAAGTTGCGAATCGAAGTAAATAATATCAAATACCACCGCTTTGGCCTTCATCGCCCTCGAGAAAACATTTGACACTGTATTACCGACAGCAGTAATTAGTGAGCCTGGTGTAAACAAGCCATCTATAAAAACATGTCAATATATTCAGGAAAGTTAAAAAAAAGGTTACTTGACTTCAGGTCAGAATTTTCCAGAAAAGTTGAACAGGAAGATAGCATTTTTCTAAAACTATACACAGGAGGTAAATAAAGTATATTTCGAAGGAAACACAAGATATCATAAAAATCATCGGAAATTTGCTGATGTCCTATTTCCCTAAAATTGAGAAGAAAAATTAATAATAAAATTGGCCTAAATATAAACATCAAGAAATCGAAGATATTTTTTAATCTTCTTTATTTTTATCAAATATTTACGAAATGCTATCATCTGGTATACTAAACCAAACTACCTCGCTCCTCGATTTCGGAATCAGGTCAATCTTACTTTTTACATCAATAATTTTTTCGGGGACGCCGTTGTTATTGCTCTTTTTTTATTTCAGCAGGTTTTTTTATTATCGTAATCGCAATCTTTTAATTAGAGTCATTAACTTCTAGAAAGTTTCTTAATTTTTGGCGGCGAAAATGAATGTTATAACAAATTTGTATAATGGACTAGTCGGTATAGAGATCATACTGAATAACACAACCCTGGATTGAAGGAATATGGAATATGGAAAATTTGTCAATGCATGAGCGAAGTAATAAGTAAAGGCCGAAAAGGAATAAAATGACTAAGAGATAAACCAAGATAATAGATGTCATCAACAAAATTAAAAACCTACAATGGCAATTGGCAGGGCATTTGACAAGCTGATAAGATAATAATTAACAATAGTAAATGCAAGTTGCAGATTAGAGCAACGCAATATTGTATTAGAAAATTTAAGGACAGGTCACAGTTGAAACTACTACAACAACAAGCTCGAAATGAATAAGCATTAGAGCACATTGTTCCAATAAGAGCTTATATCTCACGAACAAGACAGAGTTGGAAATGAAAGTGCTAGGATCTCTATGTCACAAGTGAGACGAGATATTACTATCGACACATACATATTTCTAAAATCTATAAATGCATATTGTGATCGAATGTTTGAAGATACTATCCAAACCTCAAGAATTGGCATGCAACCCTAGCATTATGTTAGAAGACCATGTTAGCAATTTAAAAAGGGGTAGAATTGGTCTTTTTCGAGATGTTGATTTGTCCAATCGTGAAATTGATGGCTCTGATAATATTATTGTACATCAATGACGGTAATGTATGTGTGTCATATATGGACTGAAGAAGAAACACGAAAAGGAACGCTTGGTCAACCGAGGTATATTACAGTGGATCAATACCATTTTGCTACTACGCGTCAAATCGCTGACATATTTTTAGTCCAAATCTCTTAAGTTCTTGTGGTGTTTTCGATAAAAGTAATTAATAACGGAATGATTTGAAGATTTAGAAACAATTTATAAGTTTAAAAAAAACTTTATTAATACTAAGTAATTAAAAATTTTGGAAATCTCTTACATCATGTTGCCTTTGATCACTTGTTATTTTTAGGAGAACAGAAACATCTTTTAGGTGAGTCACAATCATTTTGTTATAAAATATGTAGACATTTTCTTCTGCTCCTCTGTGAAGTAGAGGCTCTCACCCAGCAGTCTGAGGCTTCAATTGAACTTTAAATTCGAACTTTAAGGCATTTAGTAGCATAAATTGTCCATTCGTGAGTGGTTTTTACTCACTTCGAAACTAACCATTATTTAATGAACTCAAAATGTCTCTGAATTCTGATTCAGCGAGTCAAGAAACTTACAGTTAAGATAGAACCTCCTCATTTAGAGGTTCTAAATCATTCAGACGTTAAAATGACTTTTACCCTGACTGATTGAAGTCAAGTAGACTTTGAATTCGAATTGTGCAACCACAAGATTTATAGAGACGTTAATGGAATTCACTGAAGGCAATTTTGCACTTTTTTATTATGCTTTTAAGCTTATTCTGAATATTAATGACCTGTAGCCCAATTCTGACATCAGATCCGTATAAAAAGAAATAAATATTTAGAAAAAGTGGATTTTCATAAGTCTTTTTGAGATTCAACCATTAGTTTTTCTTACCTTAAGAAGTTTCAGAACATTTTCAGCATTTTTCTGAATACAATGTGGTGACCAAACAATTCCAGCTTTGGATTCATGTTCAGTATATCAAAATCCTTCGGACAAATATCGTAATTTTGTAAACATCTTTTTTTGTGCATGTGTTTTTTAAACATCGAAGACTTCTTACAGTTTAAATGGTTGTTTTAATGAGTTACAAAAGCAAAACAAGGGAAGATGTTTGATCATGTGGCATTAATTGATTTTTTTATGTGAGCTTGAAAAAGTATAGTCGTGTTTTGTTCATTACATCTGAATTTCAGTGACATGAAAGAACCGATGAAAAACGATTTTAGGTACTAGAAAAGTTAATCAAATTCTCCTCAAGCATTCTCCGATATTACTTTTTAGTCCGTTCAGCGCTAGACAGAAGAATTTTATTGACGGCAGACCTTTTACCAAATATCAAATTTCCTTTCCGACGAAGCTATAAAAGCCATGTTTTCTGACTTTTATGCCTTAAAAATTAAGTTATATTCTTTATGTCTCTTTTGTTTTATGTTAGACAGAATGGTGGGTGCGTTTGCATAATAAAATAATGAAATACTAGATTTTGAATTACGTTTTGAGATATTAAGGCTTTAATTAAATATATGGGTACTAATAAATTACAACATATATTTTTATAGTATGAAGGCACTTTGAAATAACCAAATTCAGATAAACTAAAAAAATAAAAATAATTTATATTTAAATAAGAACTGACTTCAACTGGCTTAAAATAAAAAGCGTTTAGAAACAGTGTGCAATCAATAACTATTTTCTGCCAAATATTCGTATTTTTTATCTGTTTTAAGGTACAATTCTATTGATTATTTTAGCGTATTCATATCTTTCTCCCCCCTCTCTTTCTCTCTCTCTCTCTTTTTCTCTCTCGCTAATTTGTATTTTATTCTAAATTATCGACAGATATTTTAACTTTTTTATTTGTTTTATTATTTGGACTACGACGTTCTATAAGTGTAACTTTAATTCACCTTATATTGCAACCACCCTGTACATGTTTCTGTGTATTGGTCACCCAAAATAAATTATTTATCTATATTTTTCTGTACAACTATAATTCTATGAGTATGAGTGTTAATCCTCTCCCCCTATAGACAGTTTAAATTTTTCTATTGTTTAAATCACCCTGTATACCTATAATTTTACTTCGCCCCATATGTCAAGTATAAGCAACTACTTTTAGATTAAATAACATTATATACCATTTTTGTAACCATCCTGTTTAACTATAATTCCACTCCAGCTTATACGTCAATCATGGTATGTATGCAACTTCTTCTGGCATTTATTGAACCCTCCGCCCTATAACTCGAATATTCTTACTGCGTATGCTTATTTAGCCATTTTTAAGTTTTTTGGTCCACTCTGTATAACTATAGTTTTACTTCACTCTTATTTCGATCACCTTGCAAACACTACTACTTATGTGCCACCAAATACAACATTTTTGATCTATACTGTATAACTTTAATTATATTCCACCTTATATATCAACCATCCTATATCTGAAACTGCTTATGTGACATCCAATATCACATTTATTTGTAATTTTTTTTTAATCCACCTGTCCAACTGTAATTTCACTTTGCCCTATAATTCACACTATCACCGTATACCTATCACCGTATTCCGTGTAGAAAAGATCGCTCACCTATAAATTTTTCTTTTCCAAGTCCCTTAGTTACCGTTTTTTCTGATTTTCTGGAAATCCGCAAATCTCTCGTTATAGAAAATTATATGGAACCTTTCCGTACAATTCCATTTAAATCATCAAAATTGCCCATGCCATTTTTGAATAATCACAGAGCATACATAAAAAAAAAGGGCCGACCAATTGAGATCCTCCTTTTTCAAAGTCGGTTAAAAAAAACATTACCACTTCGTCTTCGTTTCGTGACTCTAGGTTCTGCTGAGACGGATAAAAAGCTATGGGAAAGTTAACAGATTTATCTATATATAAATAGGCTAAGACAAATCGGTACCATTTTCTCCTCTGTCTCTCAACCGATTTTCTTCATTTTTGTTTTGTTTAGTACTGACGACCTTCAGTGCAGAATGCTAATATTAATTTATAATATTGGTTCATTCATTAAATAAAATATAACAAAAATTCATTATTTACGTCCATACTGTCAACGCCAAACAACTGAGAGGGCCGCCTGTTTGATCTGTGCCGCCGCCGCCGCCAAACGGTCAAAACTCAAAACATTGAGTAATTATAGATGAAGGCAGCCATCGTTAGAAATATTCTTAGAGCATGTACTTCTCGAAGTGGCATGCAAGCGTTGTTATTGTTTAGTGGTGAAATAGTGAATGTAGATGTAGTAGAACATATTAAATATTCTTTTTTAATGTGAATTTAATTCTTATTATTATAATTATTATCACAACATTCCCGAAGCGGACAATAGAGAATGTATTAAATATTTAAGTTCTCCTAGGGTTGTTGATCATCTCTTTTCTTTAATATTCCTGAACTTGATTGAAACCGCAAATGACGAAAAATTTTAGGTTGCAAAGATCAATCTTCCAATTATTATATCGAATATTTAGCCAGGAGCGGTTCCAGCCAAAAATTTGAGGGGTCATTCATTTGTCAAAAATATTTCGAATACCAATACCTATTTGATTACATTTTTATTTTATTTTTATTTCAATATATTTGTCAATATGAGTGAACAATTTTGGTCAATACATCTACTTCTCAGATTTCTCCACAATCTGTTTCTTATAAAAATATACTTTTTACAATTTTATGAAATAGGGTCGAATTTCGACCATTGGGCGACAACTAGTAAACTTAAAATCGCTTTAACTTGGCAAAAAAAATATTTGAGCAACCTGAACGCCATTCCAAAAATAAATAAGAATAATAATAAGTAATATTTTAAGATACTGTGTGTATTGTTTTGTGAACAAAAATCTATAATATCAAAAATGTGCAAAAATGGTGTATTTTTCACATTTAGGTTAGGATATCTTAAAATTGACGTGATAGAGCAATTCTACCAGATTCGAATTCAGCGCATTAAAAACCTTTAGGAAAGTATAGTCTAGTTTCAGGACAAAAATGTTGTCGGCCTGCAACATGTATTAACACATTTGAAATGAACTAAAACTGAAATTTTAAATGTTATATTACCATAGAAACATTTTGAGAATTAAAATTTATATGATTAACAATGAATTAAATCAAGTATTAGAAAAAAAAATGTTAATATATTATGTATATTCCATAACGGAACGGAAAATAAATAAGTTCACTTTTCTCGAATATAGAAATATTTTCAACCAGGCAAAATAAGACTAAGTGACCTTAACATATTCAATATCTTTTTTGCGGAAATGGACCCAAGTCGACAGCTGACAAATTCATATCCGAAAATTCAAGATGGTCCTTAAAATTTCCAATAAATCATTCAAATGGAACTTGAATAGGTGACGTTTACGATAAGTTTTTTCTTTAGGCCTTATTTACATTCCCCTCAAATCGATAAATCTCCCTGTTCTCGGTCAAATAAAGACCAAATCCGCTATTTGTGTGACTAAATTCGAAGTCAGCACTTTTTGTGCATAATGCAGATAAATTGATTTGCCGTAGATTTTCAAAGGAGCTGACGACTATATATGTATGCCCTAAACTGTTTGTTTGTTTCATGACGAATCATAATGGGTTTTATCTATTCCCTCAAACACTTGTTGAATGTCTTGGAGGAAAAAGGACGTATTATAAAAACAAAAATTCATTGACTATAAAAAGATTTCGACTTTGTATGATTCGGATTATTCCATTCTGTCTTTTAAACAACTTCTATAGGGGTGTAACATAACATATTTTGGTAGATGCTTATCTCAAAATCTTTGCGGTTTACAAAAAAAATGTTCAAAGTTGTCAACCAAAGTAAGCACTTAAGTGCATATTTGACCACTTATTTGCAAATCTACAACAAATTTATTAGCTGAATAGTACAATAAACAAAATGTTCTACGATACATATCTAATGAAGGGATATTTAAAGAGAAAATAAGTATATTGAATTAAAGAAACAGAAATGATGGCAACATTAGATTAAATTTAGTTGTCTTCAGTAAGCGTAGTTGTTAATAAAGGAATTATTCGGAAGGTTTTGGTTCAATATTGCAAAAAAATGACTGTGATATTTGTTTGTTTTTAACCGACTTCGAATAGAAGGAGCTTCTCAATTCGTCTGAATCTATGTTTTTTATGTTTGTTCGGCGACTACGGCTCAAACAACCGAAGTGGTCCCATATTTTTTTCAATAGCATAGCTTGTACAGTTTTTTAGATAATTTATTGACGTGTTGACAGCGTGGACCATACAAAAACAATTTTAACTGAAACCATTTAAAAGCTTATGCTGAAGATGCTTGCACAATGCAAGCGAGACATGTACACACAGTACAGTTTATATGTACCCTGTGTAGATATTGAAAGCAATGATTTACGTAGTCCTGACCTCTACCTATTCCACTGCAAGCAATATGGACTACTATGACAAATTTCATAGTTATAAGCTTTTATATGGTGCTGTAGATACTACTAATACTTATCTCTACCAGCTCCATTGCAAGCAATATGGACTCCTATAACAAATTATCATCTGTGATCTCTAATGAACAACAATTATATCGCTAAAGGACTATCCAAGAACTTAAGTGCAGAACGGTTATTTTTTTCTGCACATACAATTCCCGTTGCAGTTAGAAATGCATCGGCAGAATATTTTATTTAATATAAAGGGTGTTCTGTAGAAGGTTCGCCAAACTTGGAGGGCAGATAGATGGGCTCATGTGCTATATTATGTATGCCATATAACATCTAGGTATCATACGGCTTTTGTTTTTTTTTTAATTTTTTACATTTGAACTGTTGTAACTTTTTTAGTTATCACTGCATCTTTACCAAATAAACTAAAATCTAATCTGTGATATTGTTTTGCTCATCTACATTTGATATTTGACACAAATAATTGGTTGAAAAAATTATATGAATCCACAATCGGCGAGTTTCATAAAAAAGTGATTAAGTTAAACACTTTATCATCACAATATAAAGAAAAAATTAGATGCACACCAAGAACTTCGAATACTTACAAAAACCTCACTACTTCAACCCCTTTCCAACAATACAGGGTGTTCCTAAATTGGAGGAACAAACGAAAAGGGGTCCGCAAACGTTTCGTTTTCAAGACACAGGGTGTTAAAGTTTCAATTTTTTTTCAAGTTTTTTTCTCATAGTATCTGCACTTCACAAGATATTCGAATGAAATTTGGCATAGATATTACAATTAAGAGTTTACACCTTGTGACATGCCAATTTCGATTGCAAATCTACAGGGTGATATTTCTTCGGGAACACTGTCCATTGTTGTCCTTCAGAACTTTTTTTTGGTGAGCCACTGGTACTTTCAAAAATTGTAAGGAAAAGCTTTGTTGTTATACCAAACTTTAGGTTCTCTTGTAGTTTTGTCGTATCTACTAACGGTTTCGAGAAAGAAAATTTGAATTATTAAACTAGCAATGATTCTTAAAGATTCGATAAACTGGTATAATCATCAAAAAAATGTATTACTGCAAGAAACGTACAACTCAAAAATTAATCATAATAAAAAAACTAAATAACAACAAAGGAACTAAACTATAGCAATTGTTGAAAATGTCCTCCCCCAACCCTTATACAAGCTTCTGTTCTTCTTCTCATAGACGATCGAACTCTTTCAAACACTCCTGGAGTATTCCTAATTGTATCAAACGCCCCTATTATACGATTTCTCAGTTCGTCTACGGTATTCACTGGCGTTATGTACACTAGAGATTTCAGATGGCCCCATAGAAAGAAATCTAAACTATTTAAATCTGGGGATCTGGCGGGCCATGGCTGATGTTCACCTCGTCCAATCCACCTGTTTACATAATTTTCGTTCAAATACTCCCTAGCCAAAAGTTAAAAATGAGCAGGAGCACCGTCGTGCATGAACCACATTTCAGGTCGCATCATAAGAGGTATATCATCCAATAACAAGAGCAAATCGTTCTCTAAAAATGTATGTATGATTGACCAGTAAGTCGCCCTGGCAAGAAGAAAGGACCAATCAAATAATCGCCAATATTACCACCCCACACATTTAATGAAAATTCCTCTTGAAAATAAGCTTCTGCAATTTCATGTGGATTCTCCTCAGCCCATATGTGTTCATTATGAAAATTTATGGTTGAAGTCCCTGAGAAACAGGCTTCATCAGTGAATAGGATTTGGCAATCAAAAAGAATATTGTTCAATAGTCTGTTGATGTACCACTGACAAAAAATAATTCTTGGATGACAATCTCGAGGCAAGAGCGCCTACACCCTCTTAATGTGATAAGGATAGAGCAAAGAATCCCGAAAGATCCGCCAAACAACTTGATGACTTGTATTTAAGGTAACACTAATTTTTCTTGTACTGTTTCCTGGATGTTCTTTTATTGCGTTCAGCACTAACTCTTCGAGTCGTGATGTTCTCACACGTCGTGGTCTACCTGGATTAATATTTTTCGCAGAAAAAGATTCTGAAAGACGCCTGTGAATATTAGAGAACATCCGATGACCAGGCATCACTCTATTGGGATAGCGTTCCATGTAAAGACGCTTGGCTTCTCTTGAATTACCATTTGAAAGACCATACATGAAATGCATGTCAGCTATTTCGGAATTCGTAAAATTCGGCATGTTTTGATATTAAAATGCAACCATCTTTAATTTTCAAAACACAGGAGTTTCATTTGATGTGTGAAAACTAACAATAAATTTATTCATTCACCACAGCCTACTAGGTAGGTAACTAGATTTCTATGACAATTCGGAATTTTCTGAGGATTTCAAGAGAATCAGTCAATTTTTTTTTCTCGAAATCGGTAGTAGATACGACAAAACTACAGGAGATCATAAAGTTTGCTATAACAATAGAGCTTTTCTTTACAATTTTTGAAAGTACCAGTGGCTCACCAAAAAAAAGTTCTGAAGGAAAACAGTGGACAGTGTTCCCGAACAAATATCACCCTGTAGATTTGCAATCGAAATTGGCATGTCACAAGGTGTAAACTGTTAATTGTATTATCTATGCCAAATTTCATTTGAATATCTTGTGAAGTGCAGATACTATGAGAAAACAACTTGAAAAAAATTCAAACTTTAACACTCTGTATCTTGAAAACGAAACATTTGCGGACCCATGTTTATGAGACTTTTTCTTCCTAAAACTATTCAAGGAATCTCCCCTTTTCATTTGTACCTCCAATTTAAGAACACCCTGTATATCACACGTATTGGAAAGTAATCAGTATCATCATTAAATTGGAGATTGTAACTTACAAGGTTAGAACTACAAGAAATATAACATACATTAAGTTGCAATAATTTGTTATAAATTTTGTTCAAACTAGCTTCTACCGCTACTTATGCAAACGCGGCACCTCTTTCTGACTCCTACAGTGGTAGTCTACCGCATCTCATCCCATATTATTTCAAAAGCAACATTTATTCTTTCTCTTAACTGCTCTTTGGTTTCTATTTTTCTCTCATAAATGGCTTGGCCCGTCCACATACAAAAAAATCAAAGGGAGTCGGGTCTGGCGACCTTGGAGGCCACAATATAGGGCCAGTTCTCTCAATCCACGCGTTTGGGAATGAAATGTCTAGGAGCTCATTGACGGTTAGTCTATAACGTAAATGACGAATTTTTAATGAACGATTTATTGATATTATTAGATGAAATCTCATTGGAAGACAGACCAATAATATTCAAAAAAGTTGGCTGTCCAGCACATGATAGCCGAACTGTCAGAGAGCTGGAGATTACTTTCCCAAACGCGTAAATTGAGACAACTGGCCCTATACTATGGCCTCGAAGGTCGCTAGACCTGACTCCCTTTGATTTTTTTGTATGTGGGCGAGAACAATAGAAACCATATTGCAGTTTAGAGAAAGAATAAATGTTGGTTTTGAAATAATATGGGATGAGATGCGACTACAGACCACCACTGTAGGAGTCAAAAAAAGGTGTCGGGATTGCATCTGAGCGGTAATAGCCGGTTTGTACAAAATTTATAATAAATTATTGCAACTTGTTGTATGTTTCATTTTTTGTAGTTCTCACCTTGTAAGTTACAATCTCAAATTTTATTATTATAATGATTACTTTCCAATACGTGAGATATATCGTTGGAAAGGGGTTGAAGTACAGAAGTTTTTGTAAGTTCTCGATGTGCTTCTATTTTTTTTTTGTAATGTGATAAAGTGGTTAACTTAATCACTTTTTTGTGGTCTCATATAATTTTTTCAACCAATCATTTGTGTCAAATATAGAATGCAGATGAGCAAACAAACATCAAAGATTATGTCGAAGTTTATTTGGTGAAGATACAGTGAAAAATAAAACAGTTACAACAGTTTAAATGTAAAAATCTGAGAATTAAGAATGAAAACCTATCTGCCCTCCAAGTTTGGCGAATCTTCGACAAAACACCCTGTATACTCCGCAGAAGGTGACTGGTTTGTCAAGATTGCATTTATATTAAAAGTTGCAGTTGTTCATCATACGGCGCTTACCCAATCATTTCGTTAGTGTATGTAGATTAACAAATATTTTTGTACTATAAACTTTTTTTACCAACAATAAACAGAGCTTATATTATACAAGAACATCGCAGATTGTTTTAATGAAAGATATCCTAATGATTATCCCTAAAATACAAACATATATTATTTCTTTATAATACCTAGTCCTACTTTATTGATCCTACAAGTGATTATTATTTTTTTACTTTAATAATGTCTTAATGTGAAATGGTGGTTTTGTTCGACCGTTGTGACTTGTGTAAAAATATCACCTAAATATTACGTTAACTCAGTAATAAATAATTTTGAAAAACTTCAGAAAATAATCTTGAAATTTATATGAATTTACCTCATAATTTAGAGTTAATATATTTATGTAAACTGTGCATATACTTCCGCCACAAGTTTGTTCTCAGTCTTTCGTTTAATGTCAGAATTTAAACCCATATTATTCAACATAATGGAGTAAACGGCTACTTTTAGTGAGTCCGAAACCAGCACTATTCGTTATTTTATGCCCTGATAACTCCTATCTACGAATTTCCGAGATAAAGTGAGGGTGAAACTACGTTTCCCACAGAAAGACGGAAAAAAGTTCGTACGTGTCAGCTCCAATAAGTTAGCGATTTGTCAGCAGAACAAATACATGGGTGAAAATGTGCTTTCTCTTTGTCCCTGTGTGCAAATTGGAAGGAAAATTTGATATATGTTCTACAAATTTAACGTCAACAAAATTTTTATAAAGGTTTAAAATTTATGCACATTTTACTCTAGGACTCTTGGAATGGTACTTGTAGAACCTTTTGCTCCAGCAGCTACATCTTATATTGCATCCGATTGTATTTTTATTCACATATATTACTTTTTATACAATTTTGACAGTTTATGGAATTGACAGATTTATGTCTTCCTTCCTCTTGCCATTCTATTATAATACATTTCTTTAGCAGAATAAGACATTGCAAAACAAACATTTTTATTAAAAGTTTATCAATTATATGTTATAAATGCCTAAACGAATTTTATTAAATGACAAATTATACTACATAAATTATTTGATCAAATATTGTCATTTTATTTGTTACACAATATGAACATTTTTATGCTGTGTTTTTAGCATTGTGTTTCCATTGTCATATTTCTAATACTAAAAACTCAGAATTTAAGATTTTCGATGTACAATTCTGCAAATAAACTTAACAGCCGCAATTTTTTATTTTCATTCACAATTAATGTCAAATCTTTTATGAAAAATAGGACGATGGGTCTAAATGTCATAAAATATATATGTTAAAGGAATATTTCATAAAATTGCCTTTGACAAAGATACTTTATCAAAGCTATTTTATAAAAGATTTGACAATGAAATATCGCCCTGCGGGCCTTAACAGAATATAGATCGGATGATGACTCCATAACCGTTGACATATTTAAAATGCACTATATATGGTTTAGGACCATACAGCTCATGGCAAACTTCTGCACAATACTCATAAATCGGGCAACTCTCTTATTTTCAGGTGATTATTTTCTTTACGCTTCTGAAGACATATTTTAAAAAACCAAAAAGCATATTGGTTTAAGTGACCACCTCATCGAATGCCTGGCCGATTATTACAAATTTGTGAAAACTGTATGCGACAATTAGGGTTTACAATCCGGCAGTCTTCTTTTCCAGCTGGAAATTTTCGGTTAATCCGCCTTTACAGCAGGTAATTCCAGCTAGAGATTTAAAAGTATACTTATATATAAAAATAATAATGCTATTATTGTGGAATGTTTTATATTGAATCAAATGAAATATGAGTAATTCTTAGTATTTAAAAATCAAGCAAATAATCCATAAATTAACAACAATAATATATTAATTTTGTTATTTATACGTATGTATTATTATATCTCTATTTACTTAACGTACTTATTGCTGTTAAATTAGTAAACTAAACATCTAAAGAAATAAAAAATTTACAGAGACTAGAAACCATAGAGATTAATTCAACCTACAAGTTAATATTTAGTTATTATTCATTGGTAACATTTATTTAGACATACTATAAATACTTAATGAATTTTTGTCGTGTATTTAACTGTTTAATGTATAAATAAACATCTTTTAAATCAGAGGCGACTTCGTAGTTAAATAAACTAAAAAAAATCCACGCTTATAGGGGTGAAGGTATTAAGATATTTTTGAACAATTACCTTTTATTTCCCTATTTGCACATTCAGTAATCTCAACATTCATTATTTTTTCAAAATTTAGACTTGTTGAAACAGTCTCTGTGCAACTTTAAATTTTTTGTTAATCTAATTGCATTTCTTGTTCGGAGGTGGGGGGGTTATGGAATTTTCTTGCATCTTTGGATTTTTTTCGCTTTGCACAAGGCAACCTTCACACTTTAAATGTCTAAATATTTTTTTAAAGATATCAGGCTTTGAAAACTCGTTAATTATTCTCTTCTATATCATAATGAACCACGTCAAACTTTGTAAACTTAAAAAAAAATAATTTTATGTAAGCATAATGTATATTTGAATATTGGCTACTTTTTTTAAACTACATGTAAGGATATTAAAAATATTATGATTACAACTGACTATGGCATAACTCACTGCTTAACAGGGGAAATATTTGACATTATCCGACCAACTTATTTCCTTATTACAGAGACCTATTTTCTTTTTTCTTCTTACTTCAAAATTATATTTCAATTTTGATATTATGTATAGTCTGTAAAACATATTTCCTTGTAGTTAAGTTAGAAAGATATCATTGAAAAATGTTTGATATTTTTCATCAGTAGTTGAATAAAATAAATTTTGTGATTTTTTACATTTTACTTCTGAAATTATATGTATTCCATGTAAGTTATATCAGCAAAATTGTAAATATTTTTGATTTACTTCTGGATTTTCTTTCCGGTATTGATTTGACTAAAATAGTACTTCCCATAGATGCAAGATTTCTCCTTTTTTTCATTATTTGAATATATGCATGACCTAAAACAATTTGTGCAAATAAGACTTTTTCGGTTTATTTATTTCTCAGTTATTCCTGACTCCATTAAAGTATTTTCTACTGCACAGACTAATCATTTTTCTGTGATATTGATATTTTCAGAAGAAAACTTCTCTTTTCTAACTAATGTTTCATTCTAGCTAGGCGAGGTAATGTTCGGATAGGTTCGTGTCATTTATTTGAAACGTCAGATTGAATTATTCGGAGGCAATGTCAAATGTCAATACTAGGCAATGTACTGTATTACAAAAAGTACCGTATTGGGTAACTATTGCTTAATAGCACGCGTTAAATAATCAAGAGAACAGGATGTAACACACTCAAGTAAAGCGGGGTATAGTGCGGCTCGGCACGCACGATTTTTCCCAAAATCCCTGACTAATCGATTTCTATCCATCGAAACTTCCAAATGGGAAAAGTTCATCAAAATCATTAGAGCCTTTTTCCAGAACTCAATTACATATATATATATATATATATATATATATATATATACAAACCTTGCCCGTATTATAGTATTAGATTAAAATGAAAATATAGATATCAAATAAGGTAAAATATAATACATTAATTTTTTTGTTTAAATGTAATTTGAACAAAATGTTTAAAAATTTTTAAAGGAAGAATTATTTATACTATTTATAGATATTCGAACTGTCTCTTACTGTTATCGCTCCATGTATTTGGTCTTATAGATAAGTTATTTTTATTTTTTATTTTTATTATTGGTACTTAAACTTATGTAATTGATGTAGATTTCAAATACCAATGCACGCACTGAACAGTTATTTAAAATTTTATAAAGTCGTCTTTAACTTCGGAAGGATTTGACAGTCGTCTCATTATAGTCCGTAGTCAAACGATTGAGTAATTAGGTAATTAATCTATGATCTAACATTCGTACTGAGCAGACATTTTATAAAACATTTAAAAATATATATAACCGACTTCTACCTATAACTAAAAAGCTAAAAATAATTATAGCAAAATACAACTCTAGCAAATAGATAACAAATTCAATGTTGTTAGGTACCTACCCAAGAAGTGAAAAATGTAAATATTAAAAGGTGCTCATTCTGTACCAATCTAGTATATTTTTGAAGCCAGTGCCAAGCAAATCTAAAATCCTTCATTGCATACTTATCTACTAATTCATCAAACTTGATTGTTGCTTGGCACTAGTTTTCATTCTTTATTTTTTATTTTTTATGTATAACTTTAATAGACAGAACCAGGTAACATCGAAAGCCTCAACATTACACAATGATACTTTCCCATTTAAATTGACAGGTAAATCTTTACGAACAAAATGTACTAGTACGCGTTGACTTAATAAGCCCAAAATATATTTATGTCTTATAGACTACGCCATGTAACTTTTTTTAACTTTTTTGACAACCCTGTATAACTATAGATAATTCCACTCCAACCTATGTACCAACCATCCTGTACATACGACTGCCCACGGACAAGCATATATTTGTTAGCTGCCTTCTGTAAACTATAGGACGGAGTAGAATCCATCCCATATTTACGGAGTCAAATCCGTCCTATATTTCAACCATAGTATATAACTCTTTGTGGGCCACCCCATAAATTATTTCATTTTTAACATTTTATATTATTGCCCTTTGTAATATTAATTTCTCCACACTTTATGCAACTTCTTATGGGCTCAAAAGAAATAATTTTTTAATCACACTGTATAAATATATTGCACTCCAGCATATATTTCAACCATCCTGTATATGATTTGCTAATGTCCACATCATATAACAGTTTTTTAATCGTCCTATATAATTTGAATTTCACATTTTGTTCAACATTTTTATACCACCAAAATTCCAGTCCACCCTATATTCCAACCATCCTGTATATACGGTTGCCTACGGACCACTATGATTCTAGTCCGTCCTATATTTCAATCTTCATATAAATGCAACTCCTTCTACCACTTTACTTTGTGATTTTGTTTGCTATAACTAAACACCCTGTCTACAAACGCATCAAACAGCAGTTTAAAGTTTGACATGTGTTGTCACTGAATTTTCTATTAGGCAGGGAGAATGTGGCAACCAAAAGCACTGTCTTCGCAAAATGGAAAAATTTGCATTTAAATAGGTATTTGCCTGCTATACAAACAAAACGAGCTTGGTACTCATTAATTTAAGGAACCGAAAATACTATGCTTTACTACCTATATGCTTGAGATGTACATAGAAAATTTTCAAATTCGCAATTAAAACTTCCAGTGCCTAAAATTACCGCACTATTACGTTGGAATTAAAATATTTATGAGGAAATGTCCGTTATGTCATTTCGATGAAATTTTTGATAAGAATTTTGGAATTTTCAGCGATTTTCTGCAAAACTGCAAGTTGCACGTCGCAGAAAAGTATATGAGATCATCTAAAGATCTTCCTTAATAGATTAAACGTTAAAAAACTATACACATCCATAAGGAGTTATCGAAAAATCGACTAAAATATTAGGGATATTGGTCGATTTCCATGGACGCATGTGATCATTCACAAATTGTATCACTTTATTAATAGAATTTTTTCCAAAATTTGAAGTTTCACCAATCCGGATATATACTCTATTAAACAAGATCATATTCATTCAAAACGGTGCACCACATGAGAAGAAATCAGGTAACACATATACAAAAAAAAGCGAAAAAAATATACGCGACGAATTGATAACCTCCTCCTTTTTGGAAGTCGGTTAAAAATACTGGCAACAAATAATTGCTAGCAGGTTAAATGAGTTTTTATATACAATAAATTCAAAAGAGAATTTGTTAGGTATTGCAGAGAACTAAGGCAACCAGCACATGTAAATGACTTATTTGTAGATGCTTGTAGCTTATTTAATAGAACAAAATTTAGAAATTATATGGAAGAATTATATTTTGACGAAAAAACCTCAATAATGTTCAAGCGTCGCAGAAGTCACTGGTTCACCAAAATGGGGTTTGTTTGGCAACCTAAAGAATTATGATGATGTGTAGGGCAGTGAGTCCTTATGGAGTTTGAAAGGAACTCTTCAGATGAGCTTATAACTCTTGAATGGTGGAACAGAAATTTCCTACAGAATGGAAAAAGGATAACAATATCTTGACCCAAAGAGGAAGGTAAATTAGTATCATCCCATAACACTTCGAGGTAAAGCCAGAAAAGTGTCCATTCGAAAAATTTGTCCCTACGGGGGTTTCTTGGCAAAACAGTATGGTTTTAGGGCTAAGCGTTTCACAGTGGATGCTATTATCTATATTTAGTTCTGATAAATGAGATTTAATTCTACTAAGGGCGGTTGAGAAGGGAATAATCAAATGCATGGGTGACTTTTTAAGGAGTTATCTGAGCGAGAGGAAGAATATTGGGGCGAAGTTAAAGGTTATAAGTGACTGTAACCCCAACACTGAAGCTTGGGCCTACGTTTTTGGAATATTTTATGGAATGGTGTTCTCTAATGTGGCCTTCTGTGCACGTTTACTATGGCGTATGCTGACTAACGCCGGATCATGTTCAGGGTAAGCAGTGAAGAACTCGGTTTAATCAATAGTGGGAGTGAAATGTTAGAAAAACAAATGGTGTGGTTTGTGAAATATGTTCTGGAAGTCGCGATGGACAATTCTATGAGTATTAGCCCCAAAGGCTCCAGGAAAAGGGGAAATATAAAGTTCAAATGGGATACTGAAAGCATCTCTCGAAAGAGTAATGTGAGGAGATTGGGAGTGATTTTAGATGATCTAACTGATTAAGGTACAACACAAGACGGATGCGTCTAGGGGTTGCACTCTCGGTTTTGTTGTGTGTTAGCCATATTTGGTAAAAAGACATTTTTGTTGGAACGAGTGTATATAGAAAAATAATTTGGTCAAGTGCGAGTTGGACTCGCATACTAAGGGTTCCGTACCACCTTCAAGATTCTAACATTTCAGTTTCAGACAAGCAGGGAATGAGTGCATTTTCTTATATTTACCCTAATATCTTTAAATGAAGCGTTTTAAATTAATAAAAAATATACTCATTTTCCACACATAGACTTTTTATTTTATCTGCTTCGGTATTCGCTTGATTTTTATCAGAATTCATATGAATTTAATTTTCTAATTTGGCCCTTAAAAAGTAACATTAGAGTTTTATTTTACTAATAAACTTTCAGAGAAGCTTTTTATAATATACTGCCTGAGTTTTGAGGCTCTGTAGATTGGAAGATAAAGAGCAAAATAGGTCAAGTTTTAAATTATAAATTATTATATCTGTTAATCAAATTATTTTAAAATATAAATAAAATATATTTTTCAAAATTTAAATAGTGTAGTTTCTATAGTGAGAATTAAGTCGATGTTTAATAGTTTTGTTAATATCTTTTAAACAAATGATTTAAAAATATGATATATTTGTAATTCACATAATGAGCCTTTTATCTGATATATCACATGATGCGTTTGAAACTTGACTTTTTATTTTCCGTTTAATTGTATAATTTGTCCCTAAAATTACTATGGGGGGTTTTCTAATAATTTTTCTTATAAATTTCAAGTAAGCCCCAGTACCCCCAATTATTTTCAAAATTTTAGGTAGTATGGTTTCGGAAATAAAGCCAGAAATGAAATTTTTTTATATCTTTATGTTAATATCTTGTAAACAATTAACTAAAAAGTATAAAAAGTATATATTTGTATACCTCATAATGAGCCCATTCATTAGATGTATTGCATGATGCGTTAAATTTTTTTTTTTATTTTCCGTTTAATTCTATAATTTGGCCCCCAATATCAGTATTAGGGATTTTTTCATATTTTTCCTGTAAACTAAAAAAATTAGGTCTTATAGTTTGGGGAATAACGGGGGAATGGGTAATTTTTTTAAAATATTTTTTTACTATATTTGAAAATATTCATTTAAAAAAAATTAAAAACATATATTTGTATTCGTCATAATCAGCCCTGCGAATTTGATATACTACATGATCCGTTAAAAACAATTTTAATTTTATATTTTTCATTTAATTCTATAATTTAGCCCCCATGATGAATATTAGGGGTTTCTCTTATTTTGCCAGTAAAGTTCAGGTGAGGGACTATACCTCCGTTTTTTTCAAAATTTTCTAGCTTATGGTTTCGGAGATAAGGGAGGGGGATGTGTAAATTTTTATATATTTTTGTTAATATCTTTAAATTAATTTATTTTAAAATTATGAAAAAAATATATTTGTTTTCGTCATAATGAGCTCTTTCATTTGATATAGAACATGATGGGTGTAGAGAATTGAATTAAGTGGACTGTAGTTTTGAGTGGTTCTATTTTGATAAAAAACTCAATTGCCCTTCATAAGAAAACTCTTAGTAAAAGCCTCGGAAAATCTGCCATCCATGTATTTGTCTGCATTCGTCGTGGGTAGCATGCCTTAACGCTAGGTTTTTAGGCACAACTAGAGAGTTTATGCTATTGGGCAATGCGCACTCACGAGGGAGTTTACGATAAGTGAGTAATAGCGGCACACGCACTTTGGGGTTGCACTAGCGAGAATATAGGGAAACGTTTTCCCTTGAGAGTTTCTTGGGAGAGGTTCGTACTGGACGAAAGCCAAACAGCGAGTCTTCTTTTCTTCTTACTGCGATTGCGCTAAGGCAGAGTTTTTTCCAAGCAATTGAGAATTTACATATGTAAATATATAAAGGCTGTCTCATTTAAACCCAAAAAAGACAGAGTGTTCCGAACATACCGGCCACCAATATGGTACATTTTCAAAACACAAGTGAGATATTAAAATAAAAAAAAATTTGAGAAAGAGAAAAAATATATATTATCTATGCAAAATAAAACAGTTATGAGGTTGCGAGCCTAGTTGTACTCTAGAGATGAGTTTAATCTATATATATATATATATATATATATATATATATATATATATATACATATAAGAGAAAATAGCCCTAATGGCAAAATGGGAGTTAAATATAAAGAGATACAGAGAGATTTAAGTAAATGAGGAAAGAGAGGGAAAGTTAGGGAATATAAGGAGTTGGTTATGAGTCAGATGGTAGAGGACACACCTTAGAGACAGGACGCTTAAATTGGCCCTTTTGTGTACGGACATTTACGACTCGAATTACGCCATCCGCACCAGGATGGACATCAATTACACGCGCTAACGCCCACTGCAAAGGTGGTGAATTATCTTCCTTCAAAAGGACAAGAGTACCAATATTAATAGGCGTGCTTGAGTCACCACACTTACTCCTTTGTTGAAGAGTGTGTAGGTATTCCTTATGCCATCTGTCCCAAAAGTGCTGATGCATACGTTGAACTAGCTGCCAACGAGAGAGATGAGATAATTTCAGTCCTGATGTATCGGGATCAGGAACTGTGTTTAGAGGAGACAAAGGGAGAAAATGAGAAGGTGAGAGTGGTAGTAAGTCATTGGGACTAGTAAGGAGTTGGTCACCAATAACCCGACCTAAATGAGTTTTAATAGATTTAATTCCAGCTTCCCATAATCCACCAAAATTAGGACTATAAGGAGGAATAAAATGCCAACGAATGTGCTCTTTTGTAGCTGCGAGTTTGGTGAGTATCTTCGATGATAAGTTGTGTTAGGCGGTGATTACCAGGAAGGAGAATGGAGTGTTTTTGAGAAAATGGTATTTGGGCCTGCACCAGATGCCCACCCACTTTGAGTAAACCGTCTTTATCCAGAAACGGACTGAGCTTATAGAGAACCTTTGAAGGTCGAGAGCTTTTCTTAAGAGCCGCAATATCTTGAGAATAATGTTGAGTCTGAGCAAGTTTAATGAGAGTTGAAAAAGCTTTATCCAAATCAGCAGCTGAAAATGAGTGATTCTGGGCAGATTGAGGATGACGTGAGTTGTGAATAAATCTCATAGAGTAAGATATTATTCGGAGAATTTTCTGTAGAGATGAAAACTTATTAAGAAGATTTTCTAGAAAATTGCACTGAACTGAGAGAGTGCATACAAGTTTACGTTGCTCTAAGGTAGTTTCAGGTATAGCATCGAGACATGGGAGAAACTCAGGAGACCACCGGGATTCCGGAAGAGAGAGCCATGACGGTCCCAGCTACCATAAGGAACTCTCGGCAAGAGTTTGAGGTAATAGTCCTCGAGAAGCAGGATCGGCATGATTTTCTTCAGATCGCACATAACGCCATTGAGATGGATCCAGTCTTTCTTGAATTTGAATTACCCGGTTGGAAACAAATGTAACCCATCGGTGAGGAGAACTTCTTATCCAAGCCAAGGCAACAGTAGAATCCGAGTAGGCCGTTATCGACGAAAATTCAAGCTTTCTGCCTTGAGAATCTTTTACGACGACTAATAACTCTGAGAGAAGTAAAGCAGCACACAATTCTAGTCGAGGAACAGAAATTGTCTTGAGTGGAACAACGCGCGATTTACTACATATAAAATGACAACAATATTTGTTGGAAGATGAGTCAAGATGAAGGTAAACAACTGCAGCGTATCCCCTTTCCGATGCATCAGCAAATCCATGCAACTATGCGGAACAAAGGGGAAATGTGAGAACTAGTCGAGGAATGTGAACTTGAGAGAGAACGTCTATCTGAGAACATATAGAATGATAGAAGCATCAGGAGTAGCATCCCACTCGATATCACTCGCCCATAATTGCTGAATAATTAATTTCATAGAGAGAATAAGGGGTGTTAGAAATCCTAATGGGTCAAAGATTCGTGCCAATTCTGAAAGTATTGAGCGTTTGGTGCATAAGTTATTAAATGCATGAACCTTAAAACAAAAATGGTCTTGAGAAGGATTCCATTGGAGTCCGAGAATTTTTACTGTTAAAATCGAGATCGAAATCCAGAGAAAGAGCCTTAGAATGAGTCTGCGAAGTGGACAAATGAGAAAATAGAGCAGGTTTATTACTAGCCCATTTACGCAGCTCAAACTGACCTTTTTGGAGTAGAGATATTAATTCTTTCTGGAATTGAAGAGCATGAGAGATAGAATCTGCACCAGTACAGATGTCATCTACATAAACATCATTTGATATGATCTCAGATGCTTTGGGGCAATCATACTTATACATATGAGCAAGATGGAATAAAGTACGTATTGCTAAATACGGAGAAGAACTGACTCCATAAGTAACAGTCACTAATCGATAATCCTGAATAGGGGTATCCTGAGAGAAACGCCACACAATACGTTGGTAATCTCGATGATGTTCAGCGATGAGAATCTGACTGAACATCTGCCTTATGTCGGCTGTGAAGCATGCTGCATAGAGTCTGAAGCGCAAAAGAATCGAGATTATGTTCTGCTGTAACTTGGGACCGGAGAGTAGGATGTCATTAAGAGACACTCCTTGAGTATCAACAGCAGAAGCATCGAAGACAACTCTAAATTTGGAGCTAGTAGGAGCTATAACATGATGCGGAATGTAATAACTGGCTTGAGATATTTCGAGGCTGGGTATAAATTCCATGTGGCCAGAGTTCAAATAATCTTGCATGAAGTCTTTCATACAGAACAGAGTCTTTTAACATCCTCCGTTCCAGGGACAAGAATCTTTTGAGAGCTACATCACGAGATCCTTGGAAGTGAAAGTGTGAATGTTTAAAGGGTAATTCGACAGTGAACCTCCCTGTGGAGATACGAGAAATTGTACGAGAAAAGAGGTCCTCTGCCTGTTTATCCTCCAAAGGAATTGCTGGCAATTTTGGAACCTGGTCTAAACCCCAAAAGCGCTTTACAGAGTCTTCTAGTGAAATACTAATTATAAGAGTGCTCACTGAGACGGAAGGAAAGTCTACCTTTCCCATGAGAATCCATCCCAGAGTAGTTTCCAAGGCTACAGGGCCACCGAGTCGGGGTTGCCAGGTATTACCCTTCCACAATGCAACAAACATATCAGCACCTATGAGCATATCTACTGGACGACAAATATTAAACTGAGGATCGGCAAGTTTTAAATGATTGAAATCTTTGAAATAGTCCAATGGGATATCCGATGAGGGCATATCAGAGGAAATTTGAGGTAAGACCACAGCTTAAAAATCGAAAACTGGAGTCAAAGCTCCGTGAGGCCGAAGCATACAAGAAACAATATGTGAGGGTTGAGTATTTATTCTGCTCACACCTCCAATACTAAGAGGTGTAGTGCGCTTGAAAAATCCCAGTCTCTTACAACACTTACTGGTTATTAGATTACATTGGCTTCCACTATCTAGAAGAACCCTAACCTGTTGAAAATGACCACGAGCAGTGAATAAGAGAACGGTACCCTGCACTCCTGTGAGAAGAGAAATATTCGAAGTGCTGGGTTGACAATTAATACAAGGATCTGCTGAGGCAATCTTGAGAGTGTGAGATGAGGTCTCTTCCGGGCTAATACTAGGAGGGAGCTGAGTATTTGATAAGCCCGAAGGCGAGTGTGAGTTGTGCAAGGCATCAGTAAAATGCAAAAGAGAACAATTTTTACAGCAATTTGTAGAGGAGCATCGAGAAGATTATATCCTAAGCAATTTGAGCACGATCCTTGGGTACGAGTGAAAGCAAATCTATCATGACGAGATTTTGAGAGTAACTCAGGGCAATTATAAATACGGTGTGCGGTTTTACATAATTGACAGATGATGTTACTAGAGAATTGAGATTGAGAATTTGTGACATATGTACTGGCCGAATTAATTTTTGATGGTTTAAAACGGGGAGAATGAACTTTAGCTTTACTAACAGCACCGGGGGAAGTGTGGATAATATTGAGAAAATCCAGAGCGGCGCATTGACTTTCCAAATAATTCAGCAAAAGTATAGTTCTTCAAGTTCCGAAGCGCAGTCTCGCTCAAACCTCAGAGCGGTATCTGAGTCGAGTCTTTCGAACATCATTGTGAAGAGAATGAAGTCCCATTGCTTCACAGGAAAGCCCCTATTTTCCAACACAGAAAGGTTTTCACTAAAAACATCAACTAGCTCTTTGAGTCCTTGAGAACTGGAGAGTTTTTTAGATCGAGAAATAGCCTGCCAATAAGAGTTAGCAACTAAACGCTTATTCGCATAGCGCTTGCGCAATGCGTTATAAGCAACTAAGTAATTATCACCTGTCAAGGGAGAGGATTTTAAGAGTTCAAGTGGAGCGCCGTGAACCAAGCCTATTAAGTAATTAAATTTGTCGACATTTGAGAGCGAGTCATTATTATGAATCAAAGAGTCAAACATATCAAGAAATGTTTGCCAATCACGGAATTCACCAGAGAAATATGGCATTTCTATTTTTGGGAGTTTTACATTAGTGCGGGGGATCCTAGTGTTATGGGACTCAAGTGAGTCTCTAGAGTTATCAAAAAGCTGCATGTGAATAACTTTCATAAAAACTTGTGTAGAAGGCACGAGCTATCTCGATTTGAGCATCCAAATCGGCATTATCTTGGGGAGACATAAGAGTTTGAATGGTTGCTTCTAAGCGGTTGTACCTACATTTGAAGTTATTATGCCTAGTTCTATCAGTAAGAGATTGCTTCGCAGTGTTCAACAATTCTTCTACCATTACAATTTCAGCTTTGCTTTTAGAAATGGCAAGATTTAATTTTCTATCAGCCATTGTGAAGTATAAATTAATATAAGCCAAACACAAATAATAACTCAAACTGCTGAACTAAGCGAATCAAATTAAAAAACAACAATTATTGAAAAATAATACGTGTTAATTATTTGAGAGCAGCATTTATGAACTCCACTGTACACTAACATTACAATTACTAGATTTAAAGAGAAAAATATCAATAAATGAATATTCATAATATTAATAAACTACACGTTTATAGAGACAGACTGTATATCTGTATTATAAATACGATGCGAATGAGTGGCAAATTCCTTAAATACTCTCTTCGAGATGTCATTCCTTTGTACGCAAGACAATATATATTATATATTAATATAATATATATTGTTTCTGGTCGGGAACCTTCATCAGTTGCGCTTCCCACAATTGAATGTCCTCTCGAACACTTCTTTATGCATTTGATGCATTTCGTTAAATTTGAACACGCGAGATGTAAGACCGACATCTAGGATTTTCAAGAGAATCAGTACACAGAGGTTCCGAATCTGGAACCGTTCCGTGTAATTACTGTTCTCCCTTAACTCCTAGGACAGAATGTCACGATAAAATTTTCAGGTTACTTCACCTGTCAAAGATATTGAATACTCTCTTCGAGATGTCATTCCTTTGTACGCAAGACAATATATATTATATATTAATATAATATATATTGTGGGAAGCGCAACTGATGAAGGTTCCCGACCAGAAACAATATATATTATATTAATATATAATATATATTGTCTTGCGTACAAAGGAATGACATCTCGAAGAGAGTATTCAATATCTTTGACAGGTGAAGTAACCTGAAAATTTTATCGTGACATTCTGTCCTAGGAGTTAAGGGAGAACAGTAATTACACGGAACGGTTCCAGATTCGGAACCTCTGTGTACTGATTCTCTTGAAAATCCTAGATGTCGGTCTTACATCTCGCGTGTTCAAATTTAACGAAATGCATCAAATGCATAAAGAAGTGTTCGAGAGGACATTCAATTGTGGGAAGCGCAACTGATGAAGGTTCCCGACCAGAAACAATATATATTATATTAATATATAATATATATTGTCTTGCGTACAAAGGAATGACATCTCGAAGAGAGTATTCAATATCTTTGACAGGTGAAGTAACCTGAAAATTTTATCGTGACATTCTGTCCTAGGAGTTAAGGGAGAACAGTAATTACACGGAACGGTTCCAGATTCGGAACCTCTGTGTACTGATTCTCTTGAAAATCCTAGATGTCGGTCTTACATCTCGCGTGTTCAAATTCCTTAAATGACAAAAAATATCCGGTAAACATAGACAAACTGAACAAGTTTTTATTATTGAACAGCGATCGATTCAAAATTAAACTAGTGCAATGTTAAGATATTACAATTATTATTTTATAGTTGCGAGTAATGTATTTAATAAATATTTGAGGATAATGAGAAATTAATATATGAGGGAATGATTAAATAAACAGAGTAAATTAAAGGCCAAAATTTTAGAAAGAAATGCTATTCTAAATTAACCTTTTCTTTGTGAGTGACGCTTGAGTGTTGATTTGTAGACATGCGTATTATCTAATGGTCTGTGGAAATACGCGGGAAACAAATAGGATGACTACTATTTATGAATGTAATTTTATTTTTTGAGAATTTAAAAAATGCTCCAAATTGATAGCGATAAATCAAAATAAATCAATCTGTCTCGATTGGGCCAAAAAATGTAATTGGGCTCGATTGGACCAAAAAATGTAGAGAATTGAATTAAGTGGACTGTAGTTTTGAGTGGTTCTATTTTGATAAAAAACTCAATTGCCCTTCATAAGAAAACTCTTACCTTGTCTACGAGTTAGATCTAGTAAAAGCCTCGGGAAATCTGCCATCCAAGAATTTGTCTGCATTCGTCGCGGGTAGCCTGCCTTAACCCTGGGTTTTTAGGCACAACTAGAGAGTTTATACTGTTGGGCAATGCGCACTCACGAGGGAGTTTACGATAAGTGAGTAATAGCTCCACACGCACTTTGGGGTTGCACTAGCGAGAATATAGGGAAACGTTTTCCCTTAAGAGTTTCTTGGGAGAGGTTCGTACTGGACGAAAGCCAAACAGCGAGTCTTTTTTCTTCTTACTGCGATTGCGCTAAGGCAGAAATTTTTCCAAGCAATTGAGAATATACATATGTAAATATATAAAGGCTGTCTCTTTTAAATCCAAAAAAGACAGAGTGTTCCGAACAATGGGTTAGAAACAATTTTAATTTTATATTTTCCATTTAATTCTGTAATTTGCCCCCCAAAATTTAAAGTAGAGGTTTCTGCTTATTTTTCCAGTAAACTTCAGGTCAGACCCTATACCTCTAATTTTTTTCAAAACTTTACGTTTTATAGTTTCGGAGATAAAGGAATGGTTAAATTTTCGAATATTTTAGTTAATATATTTTTAACTAATTTTTTTTAAACATGAAAAAAATATATTTGTCTTCCTCAGAATAGGACCTTTCATTTGTTGTATTTTATGGGTTTGAATTTTTTTTATTTTTACATTTTCATTTAATTCTATAATTTGCCCCCCAAAATTAATATTTAAAGGTTTCTTCTTATTTTTCGTGTAAAGTGCGCGCAACGATCTACATTTCCTATTTTTTTCAAAATTTTAGACTTAGTAGTTCCGGAGATCAGGGGGGAACGGTCGATTTTTTTAGTTTTCCCCCCCAAAAGTCCCCTAAAATCAAAATTTCTTCATTTACGATATGTACTCCTGATCGGGTCACCAAACTATATATTGATACCAAATTTGAACCTCTTCCGTCCAGTAGTTTAGGAGAAAATTGCTGTGATGTGACAGAGGCAGAAATCCTGAGTGATATTATAAGGGTATCCGTATATTGTATATACGGAACCCTAAAAATATTGTTAAGGTATAGAAGAGTTTCTACGAAGGCGCTTTATGCCATTTGTGGCAAACTGCCTACAGATTGGCAGATTTGGGAGAGAAACAGGTTGTACTAAAGATTGAGGAAAGGTCAAGTGGCGAGAGGAGAAGACAGTAGAATAAGGATTCAATCAAGGGTCCTTAATTCAAGGACTTTAGTACTTTATTACATTCGTTATATTACATATTATCAATCCAAAAAGTGTATGCAGATGTGAAATGGACGACCAGTATGATATGGTTTCTGTTATAAAAGGTGAACATTTTTTCGGAAAGGAAAGGATAGAGATGAGATTCAATGGTGGATGTGTGTGTTTATTGGGAATATCTTTAACGATATGGAGAGGGAGAAGCAAGAATTTATTGAGGTGTAGAATATAGAGGCGTTCGAAGGGCTAAAGGGTATCCGAAACGATATCTTAGCTGGTTATTAGATGGTTCCAGGTCCGTTCAGAATACTACGGACGTCTACTAGTGAATACGTACAGTGCCTTTAAAATAACCGAGAATCTCACATACAGTATGGCGTGAGAGAAAAGCAGCTCTTGCCAGTTCGGAAAAGGATTTCGCCTCGTCAAAAAGTCCTATATCGTCCAAGATAAACAATAATATACTGAGGCAAAACTGCAAATTCTAATAATACTATTGATAAGGGAGTTTTTGAAAAAAAGCTATTTTCGAAGAAGAAATTTTGTGGATGCACGGAGAAAGCTTGAAAATATGTTACAGAAACATAATTTTTCGAAGGATACTTATTGCTATGTTGATAATGTACTAAATGAGGTTCAATACTCAATAATAACAACAAGGAAGGCCTTGGGAAATCTGTTTTCACAGCACACGAAATAAAACAAGAAACTTAGTTCTTCTGTACATAAACTTGTAGGAAAGGAAACGCTTCCTAATTTTCTGCATAGCATGAGAGGAGGTAGTACAATCTGTTTCTCATTTAATTAAATTTGAGGCACATTGTTTACAATCAAGCATAAATATAAATAGACATAAATTCGCACGTGGCCAAATTATTGAAATAAGGACGTTATCCTATAACGACCAGGATTGTATGATTTCGGAAGAATGGAAGTTAATATGATAAGTAAAAACATTAGAAAATCGCCACTACTTTGATTTTCATAGCATTTGCAATGCGCCTAGAAACAAAGAATCGGAGGCGCTAGAGCAAATAGCATAAATTCATGTGAAATAATAACGCAACAATATTAAATTTTTAGGCCATTTATCACTTACTGTTATTGCAAATTAAATTAATATAAATTAATATTTATCCGAATTAATTGGATACAATGTATAATCGGGAAATTCTATATACGTAAAACACTAAACGTTAACTTCAAGCCTAAGACATCACCCTTCACACAATTTTATAAGGCACAAATATTTCTAAAAATTATAATTGCTGAAATAAGTTGTCATTTTTTAATTTAAAATGGTTACAGACTACATTGTTCTGTATATCCATCCTAATTTTCACTGAATCCGTAGGAGAAGTACTATGAGAACAAGAATTGACTTACCCTAATAGGCTGGCCTTGATGTGTTTGATGAAAGGAACACACTTCAATCATTTTAAGAGCCATCCAAGCGATTTGTTGAGCATGTGTTTGAGTTTCTTTATGAAGCCCTCCTGCTACACAATATGCATCTCCAATTGTTTCTACCTGAAACAAACTTCTTATTGCAGTTTTGTATACAGATTTTGTTAAAGGAAGCAATATATATATATATATATATATATATATATATATATATATATATATAAATATTGCTAGACCCTAGACTTGCTTTATAATCGCACAGATACGAAATGTACCGATTACCATGAAACAAGGTTTACTGACTGATAATTCCGCAGAACCGACTTCAATAATATACGAGATAGGTAGGTAATTAAGTTCTACATATCATAAGCACCTGTTAGTTTTTGAATTTATTGCTTTTATGAATAGTAACCTAACAACATTAGTAGTTGTTGCAGTTGTATTCTGGGTTTTTATTAATTATTCTCAACATTTCCGTTTTTAGTTAAATTGTTTTCTACCAGGCTATTATTTTGCCGAGTATATGTCTTTCTTGAAGTATACTTGAGAAACTTGAGTTAAATACAAGCAATACAAAGGTAATTGTTAATTCGCAGAGAGAAAATGTGAGCCAATTCACTCTCCACATCGGATATGGTTCGAATGAAACAGAGCTCTACAGAAAATACCAGATTACGTCTATCTCACCAAGATCTTCCAACCTTTAGACCAAACAGTACCAGGTATGGCCTAAAGGTACACACACAAACAAAGCTGGTTAACCCGCGCCTACTTTCCTGTGCCGGGTTTATCGCTGGTGCGTTCATAAAGAACGCTGGTTTCACCAGTAAGTAAGCTAATTTTGTAAAGGCAAGTTATCGAGAATAAATATATATTGTAGTTTTCATTAAATATTGGAAATTATTGATAATAACGGAAACTTACAATGTATTTTTATTTCATGTGCTATTTTATTTCGCAAACTTTGTGTCACGTTTATGTTGCTGTTGGACTTTAGCCGTTAGTCCTACAGCACAAACTTTGTAAAAGCAGCAAATATCTATTGTAAATACAAGTCTGACATCCAAAAACCAGCGACAACGAATTATAAATTCATACTGGTAAAATTGTCGGCGCCGATACGCTCTTCTAACAGGGGCTGACAAGTTTTGTCTATGTTCACTCTCATTTAAAAGCTAAGTAAATTCTCAGTGCTTATAAGCGAAGTAAACAGCAGTCGACTGTATGGGTGTTTCCAGATGAGCCGAATCCAACAAAAGTTGTTCGCGCACGAAGCACTTCCAACCAAATGATTGCCTGTTTTTTCGGAAAAATTGGACAACCGTACCACTAGAACAACGCAGAACAGTCAATTCTGAGTGGTACACAACCATTTGTTTGCCTGTGGTCTTCCAAGACATGAGGAAAACCAACCGCCCAAGACGGATCACTCTTCACCACGACAATGCGAGCTCTCACACATCGGCTCAAACAACTGCATTTTTGACCACTCAAAACATCGATTTGATAAGTTTCCGCCTTATAGTCCTGACTTGTCCTCAAATGACTTCATTTTATTCCCGTACGTAAAAAACAAACTGAGAGGTCAACGTTTTTCGACACCTGAAGAAGCGGTTGCTGCGTTCAGAATGCATGTTTTGGAGATACCTCAATCAGAGTGGAAAAAGTGCTTCGACAATTGGTTCAAACGCATGCAAAAGTGTATAGATCTTCATGGGGATCTTTCGATGATTAATATTTGTTTTTGTTCTCTAATCCCGAAATATAAAAGGCAGCCCTCGTAGTTTGGCGCTTTTTGAGATTTGGTATTAATTTTGACACCAAAAAGTCTTTTTGTTGTAAATGACCTGAACTTCTGCTTAATTTATTCACTCAGAGAATACTTTTTGTTGCTGTATCTAGAGGACCAAAAATATGGAAAATTGGTAATTTTGCGCCCTTTTCTTCAAAAACACTCAGATTCGTGACTCTGACGTGTGACGAAATATGCTTAGACGTTCCTAAAGAAGCCTTCAACCGAATTAGAGCAATAAGGTGATTAAGTTATAACGGTATACACGGTGATACATCTACAGTAGATACAGGGAGAAACAACTGGATTAATATATAGGGAAGATATCGATTGCGTGTTACTATGCTAGAATGCAGGTTAGTGCATTATGGTACCATACAGTCTTCATGCGAGAATATATGTAGAGTTGTTGCTTCATTTTCAATGTTTACTAGAAATAATGCAGCACTAGTATGCGAAGAATGAGATTGAATTAGTTGAAAATCCAACCAGATTGCTAAAATAGGTTTTTCATTTTATGTGAATCCTATTTCAGCCATAAGTTACATCTTAGTTAATAATTAATAATTAATTATATAAAGAATGCAAGGCCAACTTCATGGCAAAATACAAGAAGAGGCGTTATATTAGATTGCAGAGGAGATGTTATGTTGGACCACAAGGATAAAATAAAAAACGAACGTTTTCGTTTAAAATATTGTATACATTATATTTAAGTTTTCTTGGGAATAACACCACAATTGAATTAAAAAAGCTGTATATTGAAAGAAAATACCAAACGTTTCAAAGTCGATTCTGACTTCGTTGTCAATGACTTTAAAATATGTAATGAAATTGGAAGTTTAATTTGTGACATTTAAGTTGACATAAGATTTTTGTTGTTTTTAAATATACAGGTAGCACAAAAATTCTAAAGATCATCTATTAAGTTAAACAGCTTTCAAGTTGGAAGAATTTGAAAGAGTTGTCTTTAGAATTTATAAGTGACGTTCTACGGTATTAGATAGCGCATTCGCGAAAAATGAGATCAAAGAATTCTGCTATTTCAGTGATCCCATTAACGTCATAAGGAAAAAACCTAAGAAAAACCTTATGAGCTATCCCAATACTGGGTTGTTCAAAAGGAGATTACCATTAATAATTTCTTCCTTAATTGTCGATAACCAGATACGATTGAATTCTACAGAAGTAGAAGCAATACAATCGTCTTCATTCAAAAGAATTAAGGCAGACTCTTTTATTTTTCGTTTTGTGTTATGTTGTTATTTGTGAAGTATAGTTGAATTCTCAAATTGTATGTTATGGCCTAGGTCCCATGTTCACAAATTTTCGATTTTTCAAATTCTCGATTCTTTATGAGATTCTTGTGTTCATTTATTCTTATGTTTAATGGTCTCAATGTTTCTCCAATATAAAATTTATTGCATTCGCAAGGAATCTTGTATATGCAGTTTTTTAAGTTCTGAGTTTTGTTGGTTGGTTTTGTTTTCGATATTAGTGATTTCAGTGTATTTCTTGTTTGGAATGTTGTTTTAACATTAAATCTGTTGCCCACTCTTTTCAATCTTTCTGACAGACCCTGAATATATGGTATAGTTGTAACAGTATTGTGGTTGTCTTGAGTAGCAGTGTTAATAGGAGAATTTCTGGGATGATTCGAAACGTTTGTTCTTTGTTCAAGTGTGTTTAACTCTTTGTTGATAAATTTTGTGGGGTAATTGTTTCCAGTGAGAACATTTTTTATAATTGTTTTTTCTTTGTTGAATTTATTATTATCGGAACAGTTAGTCTTTGCTCTATCATATAATGATTTAATAACACCTTCCTTTAGTGTATTCGGATGATTTGAATTGAAATTTAGGTATATGTTAGTATTAGTAGGTGTTCTATAAACTTCTGTTTCAAATGAAGATTCTGTTTTTTTATTAATATGTCTAGGAAAGACAGTTTGTTATTTTGTTCAATTTCTAGGGTAAATTTGTTAGTTGGTTCTTTGTTATTTATTACAGTTAATAATATATCTAATTCTTTTAGCCATTGACATCGAAGTCAGAATCGACTTTGTGAAACATTTGGTATTTTCTTTCAATATACAGGTTTTTTAATTCAATTGTAGTGTTATTCCCAAGAAAACTTAAATGTATGCCACAAATAACATTTAGAAGGCAATATTGTATACAATTTGCAACAAAAATGGATACATTTTTAACTCAACTAAGACACGGGCTATGATGTGTTGGGGCACCTGCTTTCGGTTGTCTGAAAGTATTGTATCAACAGACAAGATCCAAGAATAAAATATAAATGCCATCACTCAGGACTTTCCGGAACGAAATTTTAGGGCTATTACAGTCGTCACCGCCATTCCAGTCTGCTGATGCAGTCATGCCAGACAACAGACCTTAAGGTTTTAACAGCCAGACTTCAGCAGAGTTATTAGTTGAGGCGGCAATATAAGAATACAAACAATGTTAGTGTTGCTCGAAAGACTAATAGCACATTGTGCTACAATGACCAAGTGGGGAGAGTCGATCTTACCCTTCAATAATTTTCATATGTCCTCTACAGCTTTTAACATTTTTCTTTATTGCAGACCTCTCATCAACCTTTAAAAGTTTTCCAATCAGATCAGATCATTCCTATTGTGACCATGTGAAATAAACACTACCGATAATGAGACTTAATATAAGAGTATTCGGTTTTAAAAGAACTACTTTTCCGACAGGTATTCACTAAATTTTGGTGTTTGAATTTTTAGGGAATAGTATAAAATCTAATGTGAAAACTTTTCAGAGCAAAAACCCTGAATATATTAGCAGTCGAACAATAATTTAAAGTTAACATGCAGGCTACAATACTTTATGTAACATTCAACTTCGAACGGCAGCAAATAGTCGTATATTCATCTGCTGAATAAGCGCAGCAGTAAAGAAGTTTTTAAAGTTTTTACCGGGGCCGAAACTGTTCAGATCGCTCGAAAATTAATGAAGATTCTGAAAGTTTTAACGACACTTCGGAAAATCAAACAATTGCTTGTAAAAAAGTTTTCCACACATTCCTGGTTTTGGTAAAATTGAAAAGAAAAAGTATTTTATTTGCCTCTTGGGAGAGATAAAATAAACTAAATGTGAGTTTTATTCAAATTTCAAGGATTTGGAAAAGAAGCCTCTTGAAAAGAATTGATCGTTCTTATTTGTCTCGAATATTTGCGTTTAAATTATATTTTATTATAATTATTTTTGAGATGACATGTTTTAAACTCCCTTTTATATATATGCATTAGTTTATCGAGCAAAATTTAACTCATTTTCGTGCATAAAATTCAACAGCAAGTCGCTTATACCATCACGACAGTAACAGTTTGCAGATATTTATTGCTAAGATTTTAACAGTAAATTCGTAGAAGTAAACGATTTAAATAATAAAAAGCCGCAAAAATACGAATTTCGTTTGGTTTTTGCTTATATAATGAAAATTAATGGAGCATTTATAATGCCGTAAGTTGTAGAGAATAAGAAATCCTTCTTAATTAGTGTTTATACATCCTGATTGGATCATTTTTTACCGAGTTAACTCAGAAAAACTGTTCAAAAGTGGATTTTTTTCAAAAATGTATAACTTTCTGTTAACTAATACTGGAATATTAGTCATCCTCAAAACGACACTCTATGATTTATAGTTTATATAGGCTCATGATGGATACCTACTATTGAATAAGTAGTTTTTGAACAAATCGAATTTAAAATAATTTAGAGAGCTATTTTGCACATCCCATCGTATTAAGGAGACTAGTCCGACCGGGATATACTAAAGATTTTTGAAAGTTCATTAATTCCACTTCAATTTGTCAATCTTGGTTTTTCGCTATATTGCCGACAAATTGGTTTAAAATAATAGTAAATATTGCATTAAATGTACGAATATGCCAGCGGTGCACTGACAATAGCTGTCAATGCACATGGACGGATCTAGAATTTTGTTAAGGTGAGGGCACGAGATAAAAATTATGGTAAATTGTATTATTATATGCTATATGTTTTTACTTACTATACTATTGCCTGTTCATATTGGTCTATTTTTTGATTGGTTTATTAAGTTAATGGTATTATATATAGAGGTCTTGCATAAAGATGGCGGGTGTTGATATACCTCTGTTAACGTCGGAGTTAAATAAGTTGAAAAAGAACGAGTTATAGACATAATTTTGTGTTTTAAAGTGCCAGTGACAACTAATGTTATATTGACAAACTATATTAATAAAATTAGTGCAATAGTTAAACGTAGAAGTGAAACATTTCAAAATGCTGACGAAGACATAACCTGTAGACGATGTGTCAAATTATCTACTACAAGTGAAAACGATCGGAAGCAAATAGAGATCGTGAGTAAGCTAAACTATCCTTTAGAAAAGAGGTGTGAAGAGCAAGAATCGTTAATTTCATTATAAAAAGAAAAAGTAAATATTAATTTATATGCTGCATCAATAGCACCATCTACTAGAAAGAACTCAAATCCAAGAAACACCGCAAAATCAGATTCCTTAAACTCCACTAAAAAAATTGAAAACATAAATCGGAGTAACTCAGAAGAAACAAAAAATATTTGTGGCAAAGAAATTGGTATACAAAGTGATAAGCACCTGCCGATAAAAACGTATGGGAATTCTTTGCGGAATACCCCAAATAAAAACAACGCCCATAAATTTAATGCAATATTTGGAAACAATGACGACAAAAATTTTAAAACTGTACCAAGAGTGGGACATTTACACGTTTCACGTGGGATGAGGTTTATAATCCATTAATTTGGCCTAAAGGTTCTGTGATTAGGCGTTTCCATTTTAAAAATAATTTGAAAAAGAAGGAGAATTTTATGGTGAACAATACGACACAAGAAAATGCATAACAGTAACAGAAACGGACAACAATAACTTAGATGATTATTTGTTAAAGTTAATGAACTGTAAAAATTCGGTGAGTGTATTCCATATTAACACCCAGTGTATGTCTAACAAAATTGAATTATTTGATATATTTTTGTCTGAATATAGTTTTGATGTTGTAAGTGTTTCTGAGCACTGGCTGAGAGAATCAAATCTTGTCAATCTTAATCTTGATAGGTATGTTCTTGCACACTTTTTCTGTAGGAAGATCAAGGAAAGGGGTGGTACGGCAATATTTGTAAATAATAATTTAAAATTTAAGCATGTAAATTTAGACGAATTTAATTCAGAACAAAATGCCGAGTTTTGTGAAGTCGAATTACTAAAAGTAAAAACTATTGTTATATCTATAAGCAAAAAAAAAAACGAAAATACCCTATATTTTTTGGGGCTTTTAAGGCTCAAATAATTTACTTCTACGAGTTTGCTGTTAAAAATTATGTCAGTTATGGCTTATTCTATTATAACCATTATTATTTACGTGATGGCTTATGCGGTTTGCTGTTGAATTTTGTCCTAAAAACCTCTATTGACTGGTGTAAAAGAACTACTAGAAAAAATTCATATAAATCGTTTAGTATTTTATTTTTATTTTAGATTGGTAATCAGTTTTTCAAGCACATCTTGGTATTTGACTGAATTGAAATTTGGCAAACTTATGTAATGTAATCGACTAATATTCTGCAGACATGGCGGCAGTATTGCTACGACCTCATAAACGACATCAAAGAGAAATGATTACAGAAATAACATTTGAAGGAGGTTAAGTCCACTTCACCTCTAGACAGTATTCCAAAGACTTGCATACAATAAATCAAAGGAGCAGGAGATCATTAAGGCTAAAGTAGAACCAGCTATCGTATTCAATCTTCAACAAAGTTTATAAAACCTGCAACTGACTAAATGATTTTTATCAATTTATAGTTCAAGAAAAGACGCTTTTTAAATTACAGAACTATTCTTATACGCCACTCCAGTAAGGATATGCTATATATAATACAAGAGCACCTAAAGCCTTATCTTCTCCCTTATACACCAAGATGGGGTAACAAGTCTAAAATTATAAATTGCAAACAAATGATTTAACAAAATTGGAAAAGGAGTGAGAGAAATTTGCGTTTTGTTAGTGCTTTTCTTTAACATCATAAAATCCACGGAAGACTGAGACAATGTGGTGCTCATAGGACGCAGAAACATCCCAAATCTTCGATATGCGAGTGACACTATGCATCTGACAGGAGTAAGTATTAAATGGCGTTACTACAACAACGTGTCACGTGAGGAAGCTCCTTGGAGATTTTTTAGGTCATTATGGTCGAAACGAAACTGGTCGTTATGTCCCATAATGCAAAAATCAATTCTGAATCACAAAACATTTAATAACTATATACTGTTATAAAATTTATTCGCCGCCACTGGAGTAAACATTAGTCATTCCGACGAAAAACAAAACATCAATCTCTGAGATAATAAAAAAAGAACGGCAGTTTGGAACTTTCTGTGGGACAAAAAGTATTGAGATCGAACGCTGAGCGAACAATGAAATACCCATCCAGAACGACACGAAGTTTCTATGTTAGGTAGTTTTCGGCATCAGTGGTTATCAGTGGTTGTAAATATTGGATTTTTATGTGTAAATGAAGTTCTAGAAAATGAAGTGAATATTAGTTTCTAAAAATTTAATTTGAACCCACGAAGTTTCCTGCAATATTCATTACAAGCTAGCCAAATCGGACTACTCGCTAGTTGGAAGATTTTCTGAATGCTTTGGCTACTAAATTAACCGTTGAACTACAGGTAGCAGTTTAAGCTATTTTTTAGTCCATAACATTGAAATATTAACTTTATTATATGGTAGGAAAAGACCCCGACATATCCTTATGGAAAATGGATTTCGGTCAAATTAGCTGAATCTATATTATGACATTGTTTTTGATGAGTTGAACAAAAATTCAAATTTGCTTCGTTCTTAAGAAATGAAATGTCAAAATTTTGCTGTCTGACTTTCTCTTGCTAATGCGTAAACTCTGACCCAACATTGAAGGGAAATAAATATCTATGAAGATGAGTTGAAGCTTTGTAAAAATTACGCAGAATAATGAAAAATAAGTTAGTTTCACAGACGAAATTTATTATCCTGTGCCTTACAGATGGTTCTGTTTAACTGGAAATCTGCACTAAAAGATGATGTAGTTTTGTAGACTTTAAGGGGACATTTATGACTATTTACTACTCGGGAGTTACTTCCTCTAAAATTGAAACAATATGGTATCGGTTAATTGATCCTGCTAGGGTTCCAGAAATATTTGTGTGATCGCAAAAACGTTTTTGCAGTTTTTGTGATGATAAACTCAAATTGCGACCATCAACTTCATTTTTTCATTTTGAATGTTCATATGTGATTTTCTCTCCTCGCAATGGTTTCTGAAAAATACAGATAAGTTAAGTACTTGAATATGAAGGTGTAGTATTTAAGGGCAGTTTGTGGAAACTGCCCGGAATACTAGTTGCCCTCTTATAGAAAAAACTCTCCAGCAGGATCATCTGTGAGAAAGTAGGTCTACAGATTTGTCAACTAGTATTCCAGTAGAATATGTTGGGATGTATTTTGTGTTGTACTTATCTGTTTTTTTGTGACGTTTCGAGTCCTTATCAGGAATCGTTGTCGAACAATGTTTGTTTGAATGTTTTGCACTATATTCGTCTCTTGACTTTTTTTGGCAATGACAATTGACTGATTAATTGACTTTGAAGTTTCCACAAACTGCCCTTAGATACTACACCTTGATATTCAAGTACTTAACTTAACTGTATTTTTCAGAAACCATTGTGAGGAGAGAAAATCCCAGGTGAACATTCAAAATAATCATTTAGAAACTACTTCATTTTTTCAAATGGAAATATTTTTTTATTATTTTATTTTTGAATTCTGCATTGAATTTTAATTATTTTTCATTTACAATGTCCTATAACTAAAATTAATAGTTATTCAAAAAATTATATTTATTTCAAAATTGAAGAAGGAAATCATCAACATATCAAATTATATGTTCAAATTGTTGACCCTTAACTTTCTGGCAATACCTAAGACGGGTTTCAAATTCTCGTAACACTTTATTTAGCGTTTGTGGCAGCATTCGTTGTATTTTGGCCCTAATTCTCTTCTTTAATTCCTCTATATTTTCCAGCTTATTGAAGTACACTTCCGATTTCACGTAACCCCAAAGATAAGTAAGCCAGTATATTGGGGTTTTCACCATTCGGGTAAAGTTCTGTTAAACTACTAAAAAATGTACCACAAAACAAATTGTTTATGACAAACTTTTAACTTTCGAGCCAAAACCTGCTAAACACCAAACAATTGGTGACCTTTTCAGGACTATAAAAAAAATGAGCAACCTAGGAAACTAAGTGAAAATGGTGAATCAGGCAGCAATGATGGTGAAAATAAAGGATTCATTTCAGCTAAAGAATTGTTGATTGAAAAAATGGTAATGCCAAAAGTGGCCAAAAAAGATCACTTCATTTTTCAATTCCACAAGTTCTACAACTGTAAAAAGCATAGATGAGTTAGAAGAAGAAGAAATTGCTGAAAATAATGAAGAACTAAATGAAAATGAAACAGTAACTCTAAAATACAAAGTAGATCAGTATGAAAATATAAGCTTAAAATCATTTGAAGATGCAGATGAAATTTCTGGTGAAAAGAGCATTCACAGTAATAGTGCTTTTCGTTACCCGGCGAAAAAAGTAGAAAATGAAAATGCCGGTGAGGATGAGAAGACTACCAAAAGAACTTACAGAAAAAAGAAAAAAGACAATGATGAAAGTAAAAAGCGTAAAAATAAAAGTGATAGCAGCTCTGACAAGAGTGTAACGAGTCAAGTTAAACAAGCCGTAGCAAATCAAGTAATGAAAGAAAGTCTAGTGACATCTCATCAAATAGAGATAAAAGATTTAGTGGAGATCGAAGCAGATCAAGGAATCGAAGTAGGAATAGGACGAGAAATTCTAGTCCCTTCAGAAACAGAAACCCATTGAGGAATAGAACACCTATGAGAAATAAAAGCCCGCCTAGGTATAGAAGTCCCACCAGAAATAGAAGTCCTGTAAGAAATCGTAGTCCACCTAGGTATCGAAGTCCACCCAGGAATCGAAGTCCACCCAGGAATCGTAGCCCCTCATGGAATCGAGGTCCTAGGAATCGCAGTCCTCTTAGGGCTCGGATCCTCCTAGGACTCGAAGTCCTCCTTGGAATCGAAGTCCTAGGACTCGCAGTCCTCCCAAGAATCGCAGTCCTCCCAGAAAATTACTACTACTACTAACTACTTTTCCGCGTTAGGTGTTGTTACGTTAACTTTCTTGGAAAATTGGGTATAACTTTCCATAATCCAATCTGGTTTTCTGATGCCCAATATCGAAAATTTTGCCTGTTTACTGAACCACTTAAATCAAATCTTGCCTCGTCGAAAAAACGATCTTACTTGAAAAGTGCGGGTTGACATTGCATATATCCATCATTATTTCGCAAAATTCTACTCTCTGGTCTAAATCATTTTCAGTAAGTTCCTGAACTAAATGAGCTTTGCAAAGGTGCCATTTATTTCTATGCAAGTATTTTTCGAACAGAAGATCTACTTATTGACTGTTCTGCGGCTATTTGTCTAGTGGATTTGTGAGGATTTTCTTGTAACTCGAGCAAAACAATTAATTGTGTATCTTCAGGAAGATGTTTGGTTATGTAATTGTCTCTTACGTGGCCAAATTCTAGAAACTTTATTAACTACCGATCGTGTAATAGGCCGCTCCGGGTACTTCATATTAAACAATTCGCAAACTCCAGCTTGTGTTCGAGTTCTGTCGCAATATCCTACCATAGTCAAAATTTCTATTCGCTGCTTCGCCATACTTTGAAACTTTGCAACTGCACTTGACAACTACTAGTTTGAAGTAAAATTATAGTACAGTTTCTATGGAAATAAACAAGTGTTAAAAACTCCAGCATTAAAAAAAGGGTTTCCATTCATACGACTAAAATACCGTCAACAATCATAAAAACCAGACGTAAATAAATAGGTTCAAACCAACAAACACCTTATATTTAACTTTAGAAAGAAATGTAATTTTTGGTATAGGACATTGTACATGAAAAATACTTAGAATTCAATGCAGAATTCAACAATAAAATAAAGAACAAATGTTTTCATTTGAAATAAAACATTAAAAAAATATACCTATACACCTATAACTAAAAAGCTGAAAATAATTATAACAAAATACAACTCTAGCAAATCAATAACATATTCAATGTTGTTAGGTACCTACCCAGGAAGTAAAAAATGTAAACATTAAAAGGTGCTCATTCTGTACAAATTAATTACCTACCAATCTAGTATATTTTTGAAGTCGGTGCCAAGCAAATCTAAAATCCTTCATTGCGTACTTATCTACAACTTGATTGTTGCTTGGTACCGACTTCAAAAATATATTAGATTGGTAGGTAATTAATTTGTACAGAATGAGCACCTTTTATTGTTTACATTTTTTACTTCCTGGGTAGGTACCTAACAACATTGAATGTGTTATTTATTTGCTAGAGTTGTATTTTGTTATAATTATTTTTAGCTTCTTAGTTATAGGTAGAAGTCGGTTATATATTTTTAAAAAATGTTATATTTTCAACTTTTTAGTTTTTCTGAACTCAGGTAGTTTTCATTCTTTATTTTGTATGTATAACCTTAATAGATAGAACCAGGTGACATCGAAAGCCTCAATATTTTCATTTAAATTAACAGGCAAATGTTTACCAACAAAATGTACTAGTACGCGTTGACTTAATAAGCCCAAAATATATTTATGCCTTATGGACCATGCCATGTAACCTTTTTTCAACTTTTTTTGTCAACTCTGTACAACTATAGATAATTCTACTCCGCCCTATATACCAACCATCCTGTACATACGACTGTCCACGGACAAACATAAATTTGTTAGTTGCCTTCTGCAAACTATAGGACGAAGTAGAATCCATCCCATATTTACGGAGTCAAATTCGTCCTATATTTCAACCATAGTATATAACTTCTTGTGGGCTACCCCATAAATTATTTCATTTTTAACATTTTATATTATCGCCAGGTGTAACATTAATTCCTCTCCACACTTTATGCATATATTTTAACCATCATGTATATGATTTGTTTACGTCCACATCATATAACAGTTTTTTAATTACCCTATATAATTTTAATTACAAATTTTTGTCAACATATTTATACCACCAAACGTCCACTCCCCCCTATATTCCAACCATTCTCCGTCCTATTTTTCAGTCATCATATAAATGCAATTCCTTCTATCACTTTACTTTGTGATTTTGTTTGCTATAACTAAACACCCTGTGTATAAACGCACCAATTAGCATGTTAGAGTTTGACCTGTGTTGTCACTGAATTTTCTATTAGGCCGGGAGAATGTGACAACCAAAAGCACCGTCTTCGCAAAATGGAAAAGTTTGCATTTAATTAGGTATTTGTCTGGTGTACAAACAAATTGAGTTTGGTACTTATTGATTTAAGGTGTGTAAATGAAGTTATCATCACAGAAATCGCAGTCCAAAATAATACTGCCGTGTGTGAGCGTTTTTCCAAAAAAGCAACACTAGAATTTTAAATGAATTTGTTCCAACCCACGCGTCCTCACTGCATACATGTCAATAATGAAGAAAATAAAATTTAACATATGTTTTTGAGTGTCTTGGTTGTATAATACATGAACATTTTACTTTTTGCGAGCTTTATACATAGACTGCGAACGAAAGTGTAAGAGAAACTATGTTACTGCTATGGTATTTATTTACATATGAGTAATTGATCAGCACCTCTTAAGTAATAGCAAGTTCTTACAATATATACACACATATAATACAAGGACAGGAAATAACTTCTATTTAAACACACCAGATAGTAGTTTTAGTTAAAATAGTTTATTCTACAGAGGGTTAAGTCAATGCAATGAATTACAAGATAATGTTAAAAATAGTAAAAAAACTTAATTCCTTTAACATAATTTGTACTAATTATATAAGACCGACTGTAGTTTTGTATTGCTAGCCAAGTGCTAATTAAATATGGAATATAATGAATTATTATGAATTTTAATATTGATTTTAATATCGTAATTTCTTTGTTAGGTTTTAGTAAACCTACGAACTTTTTCTTGTGATTTCTATCCTGGGAATCACAGGGAAACAGCGTCGTTACACACAGTACGACTCCTGATTAAGAGTGTCTGTGAGTTAGATTTGCCTGATACTCCTGAATGTCGAAATGCATTTCGCGATAAATGAATGAATTTTAATCTCGAATTAACTGTTACAAATGCGCTGCAAATATGAAACAAATCTGAAACACAACAAACGATAAACTTATGTAATATTTGTGCATTCAGTAAAATAAATGTTACGAAAGAGAAACAAGAAATGAGGCTTTACAGTGAGGCAGTTTACTTAAAATATCAAAGAGAACTGGCAGTTGCCCTTGTAAAACAATTCATCAGAGCGTAGTTTTGTTTACAATTCTTTATCATACATAGTTTTCGGTGTAAATTATGAATTCCTGGCATTTAAGCTGACTGTAATATTTTCGCTGGAAATTTTCTGGCTACAAAACTATTTTATATAATTAATTATCATTTAATAACTGGTAATATATCATGTTCGACAACAAATGTCGTAGAAAACACCATCGTTAAACGCAGTATTTTGATGCAAATATGATTGGTTATGTTCGTTTCAATTTGCAATCAAAATTAATTTAATGTGAAAACATATTTTATGATTTATTGTACGAACTTACTTTATAGACATCGATTTGTCCACAAAATACGTCGAACTGATTGTACAAGTTTTGCAGCATATTGATGACCATCATCGGGGTTGCAGTTGAACAAATTGATGTGAAACCGACGATATCGCTGAACAGCATTGTTACGTCTTCATGGGTTTTCGCTTCTATTGTTTCACCTCGAAACAAAAGAAAAGAGTTGATTAAGTTGTAATGACTATAGTTGAATTTGTGACAAGATAAAACGAAAAAACCTTTTCATATTTTAAAAATAATTATATGAAAGTGTACTGAAAAGTAATGCCTAATTGCTTATATAACCCAAAAGTAATAACTTCCAGAAGCGCCAGATGACGTTCAGTAATTACTTTCAACTTCTATGATAAACAGCAGCACTTAAATAAGTTATCCAGTTTTTATTTCCTAAAAAAATGGGTTCTACTGAAATTAATCGTCGTGAATATCGACACATAGACAATTCATTTCAAAACAGAACCATTCACATGAACTTTCTTTGCCTATGTCCTGTTGGAAGCAGCCTTGGGCTAATAATCTTGCAACATGACCACTTCCACACACACGCTTCAATCACTGAAATCGTTCGGCAGTTACATTATCACTAACAGACCCACTAACCTGTTTTTATATAAAGATTCATATAACAAATATATGAGATGAATATGAAGCATGTTGCTTTATATATAAGGAATTTATTAACCACTTGATTACAACACCCTTGTCGAATACTAACGTAGCTATGTACGGTGTTGTGTTAATATCATCTAATTGGGGCAAATCATTCAGGAGTTACTCGATAACTAACAATACAGGCGATTATATATTTACAAACATAATTTTGCATAAATCTAGTGCTGTTTATATTTCATATGTAAAAATTCTCTTATTCTTAAAAAAAATGTAATTAATAAGGCAGTAAGGGACTTTAGCTTCAAAATACGTTATTATTATGCATTGTTATAGCATGTATGGGGGAGGTACGATGAAACTGCTACAATGATTTAAATCTCTTCTCAATACACTTTCAGTTTTAAGTGATCAGAAATCCGTACTAAATTTTTAATGTATTAAATGCTTTTATAGAAAATAAAAAAACAGAATAAAACTCCTATACATCAATTATTGTTTCAAGGTGCCTTGTTTTGATGGAACAGATAAGCATCCAGATAAACGTCAATGTCAATGTTTGTTTCGTGGAACCACTAGGTAAACATCACTAACATTTAAATTGTCATAAGGCTCAAAAGATACTTTATCTGACTTAATACGGGTATATACTTTAAGTTAAAGAGCATCGAGAAAATTTAGATCGTATAGTACAAAGTGTACACAGGTACAATGTGGAACAGTCAAATGGAATAAATTCGATAACGAGTAAAGGAGGGCGTATTTGGTGTATACATTTTTATTAATTATTATTAGAGAAGGCTCTAATTCAAAAAATAAAACATGAGATGGTGCAACGGTCTCGACTCTAAAATATACTTACTTACTAAATTTATATCCGTCTAGGGTAATTTGTAATTCAAAGAAATTTAGGGACGCGAGTTTCAGAGTTCTTTGGAAATAGCACCACAAAAACTTAAAAGTATATATATTTCAAAAAGTCCAAACGTTTCAAAGTCTAAATAAGACCTCGATTTCAATAGTATTAACACATGGACAAGAAATTAAAAAATTAAAAGGATTGGTAATGAAAAATTGAGTACATCACAATTTGACAGTAATGCTTGACAATCAAACTGATGTAACCAAGGCAATTTACTGCAAATTTGATATATACAGGGTAACAGTAAAAATTCTAAAACCATAGAAATTCTGATGTTCCAGAAATATCATTAAATTCATAAGGGAAAACCCAGGAAAACCCTCATCAACTATCACGGTATAGGGTTGTTCAAAAGAACATTACCATTATTAATTTCATCCTTGATTATTGGTAAACAGGAACGGCTGAATTCCATAGAAAAACTAGCTATACAATCCCTTTTATTTAATAAATTTGTAGCAGACTCTTTCAGCTTTCGTTTTGTATTGTATTCTTCTTTGTGTAATAAGATTGAATTTTGAAATTGTATGTTATGACCAAGGTTCCAGGCATGTTAACACATTTTTGACATTTCATTATATAATTTTTGTGTTCATTAATTCGAACATTTATAGGTCTAGCGGTTTCTCCAGTATAAAAACTTGTTAAATTCGCAAGCAATTTTATAAATGCATTTTTTTGAGTTTTGTGTTACATTATTTGGTTTAATTTTTAATACAATTGATTTCAGTGTATTTCTTGTTTTGAAAGTTGTTTAAATATTAAATCTGTTTCCCACTCTTTTCAGTCTTTCTGGAAGACCGTGTATGTATGGTATGGTGTGGTAGTAATGAGGTTATCAAGAGTATTAGTATTGTCTGGAGAAGCATGGTGTTGAATGTTAGTGATTGTTTCGTGTTCAATTTTATCTAACTCTTTATTGATAAACTTTTTAGGATAATTTTTAGCAGATAATACATTCTTTATAAATATTTTTTCTTTATAAAATTTATAATTAGAGTTAAAATTGAGATATCTGTTAGTGTGAGTCGGCTTTGTGTAGATTAGTGTATAAAATGACGATTGTGTTTTTGTTTTTAAGATATGTAATACTGATAATGTGTTATCTTGCTTAGTTTCTAATGTGAATTATATAGTTGGTTCTTTGTTATTGATGTCGTTCAATAATTCAAGTAAGTCTTCAAGGGAGTATTCCATAATAGTGAATATATCGTCGACATAACGCCACCAAACTAAAGTTTTATTCTCTTTTGTAAAAATTATTTATTATTCAAATTTTGGTATGAAAATGTTGCTTAAGGCATCGAACAGATAAGAACCCATGACAACGCCAAAACCTTGCAGATAAAGGCAATGCCACAGTAATTTTAAATAAAAATGAATATGATGTCAAAATTCGGAACATAATCACACAAGGACAGTACATTAAATTAAACAAAGATCCAACAAGTTCTATTGGAAACAGTACCGCTACTATACAATTTCAAACATGAATTTTCTATAGTAAACTCTCATAATTTCTCCACTTACAGATAAAACTACCAACAAGATTTTAGCATGGCCATGGGTTCTTGCCTGTCCCCTACCTTAAGCAACATTCTCATGGAAAAATTTGAAGAACAAATTATAACTCTTACAAACGAGAATAAACCTTCAGTTTGATGACGTTATGTCGACGATATATTCACTATTTGGAAACACTTACATGAATTATTAAACGCCATCAATAACAATGAACCAACTATACGATTCACATTAGAAATTGAGCAAGATAACATACTACCTTTTTTAGATATCGTAGTAACAAAAACACAATCGTCATTTGATACACAAGTTACAGAAAGCAGACTCACATTAACAGATATCTCAATTTTAACTCTAATCACCCAAATACCATAAAAAAGGCATCATTCAAACTTTATGTGATGGAGCAAAAACCGACTGTTCTGATATGGATAAATTTAATAAAAAAATATAATTAAAAAAATGTATTGTCTGCTCATGATTATCCTAAAAAGTTCATCAATAAAGATTTAGATAAAATTGACCACAAAACAATGACTAACATTCAACACCAAGCTACTCCAAATAATACTAACACCTTTAATAAGCAGATTACTATATCAACGATACCATACATACAAGGTCCTTCCGAATGACTGAAAGGAGTAGAAAACAATAAATACACTGAAATCAATTGTATCAAAAACTAAACCAAATAACGTAACAGAAAACTCAAAAAATTGCATTAATAAGATTCCTTGCAGATATAACAAGTTTTATATTGGAGAAACCTCTGGACCTATAAATGTTCGAATTAATAAACACAAAAATTAAAGAACCGACAATTCGAAAAGTCAAAAATTTGCCTGGAACTTTGGTCATAATATACAATTTCAAAATTCAACCATATTATACAAAAAAGAACCCAAAACAAAACGAAAGAGAGGTTGTACCTATAAAATTCAGCCGTTCCTGTTTACCAATAATCAAGGATGAACTTAATAATGGTAATGTCCTGTTGAACAACCCTATATCGGTATAGTTCATAAGGTTTTTCCTGAGTTTTCCCTTATGACTTTAATGAGATCTCTGGAACATCAGAATTTCATTTGGTCTCGTTTATGGCGAATGCACTATCCTATAACAAAGTCGTACCTAGCAATGCCAAATGAAATTCTGAAGATAACTCTTTCAACTTTTTCCAATTTGAAAGAAGCTTTGTTATTTCACATGATCTTTAGAATTTTTAGTGCTACCCTGTTTATATCAAATTTGCAGTAAATTCCCTTGAAACGTTTGGACTTATTTGAAATTTACTTAGTATCTTAATACGATATATATATTAGTTCTAGTTATTAAATAAACAAATTATTTTTTATTATATTAATTTTACATGTGACAGTTTTGCTTTTTTCATTTAGTTACTTTATTGTTATTGTGGTTTGACCTAGTAGTAGAAGTATTGTAGTGTAATTCCCAATAAGTCTACAAACATTACATTATTTAGTTATTTTTGCCACATTTCCATGGAGTTCAAATTTGTCTTAATATTTGTTTCGCGGTATTAACTTTACAATGTTTTCTAGTTCAAAATGGTTAGTTTTTACGTTATTCATCCGTTTTTATTAAATGTAGGTATCGTAAAAATATCTACAACAGTAAACTGTAGGATATGATTTCAGTGAAGTTTTCTCGTTAATCTAATAATATCGAAAATGAAGTTTATAGCTGTAAGTTAAAGCAGAAATAGCAAAGAACTTGTGTCATATTGTTTCGTTATCTTGGCGTATACCCAAATTGGGGAACGTAATTTCATTAAAACTTTGGTTTAGTGAACCCTCTCACTTGCGGAAGTAGATTATAAAAAAATACTGTCGGCTTTTATGCAAGTGGGGTAACAAAATTAAGAACAACTCACTTTGTGGGAAAAAGCTACGTCGTTAGTTGATGGAAATTAAATTACTTTATACGCTAGCTCGTAAAGTTGAGGTTTCTCATAGACTTAGTTATGTTAATTTATATTGCAGGTTCCTTTATAATTCAACTTTTACCACCTTACGTCATATTAATTGTAGACGATTGTTCTATATTGAAATTATTTTCCTAAAATTAATCGTAAAATCCAATTATCTAGCCCCAAAAAGTGTGATCAGATTGGTAGGATCAATAGTAAAGACAAAGAGAAATATGATTTGCTTAAGGCACTCAAATCCTAGCGTTAGCAATTTTCGAGATGCTGAATTTTACAGTGTAAATTCTTAACTTAAATTTTGGCCATAACTTCTATACCACTCAGTATTTTTGTACAAAATCTGAAAGGTACTTTTAATGACTTGATAGACACATTTAGACCAAACAATAGAGCAAAAATTAACTGATAATGAGTAAAAAATACTATCAGGATACCGACTGTGCCATCACATTAACAAAGATTCCTAGCGATATTTTGCTATCTTTTCCACTAGCAACTATGGTTTTTTACTTTGTTATAAACAATTGAAGCAAGAAAATTACGTTTTTTTTAGCATGTTTATAAGATCAAAAATAATAAACTAATCTCAATGGTGTCAACTGGTCAATTGTAGAGCATGAAAATACCAATGAAATGAGCCCAGGCTCGATCCGATTGGATCATTAGTATCAGAGATAAACAAAATATACTGAAAAATGTAGCATTTTTTTAAAAAAATTGTATCTTCGTCACTTTAGAAGCTGCAGAACTGGGTTTGTAGGATCTGATAGTAATTTACATATACTTTATGTATGCCAAAACCAGACGCTACCGGTTTATTAGTTTTTGAACAATTGTGATATAAAGTTTTCTGTTCACTATTTTTGCATTGTGCCCCCATGCGTCATAGATATTCTAATTTCAATTTTGAAAAAAGTTGTTGAAAGTAGAGGTGTCATTCTACAAAGCCTCTATTCTCATTTTTCACTAAATGTCTGTGAAATATCTGAAAACTATTAGCAAACATGACAAAAAATGGGCGAGCATATGAATGTATCCAAGGAGTGGGGGAAACACGGTTGTTGAGGGGAAGCGTATTGTAATATATGGTACAGGCACATACATATATAGTTTTAATATTTAAAATTCTCACAAGCAAGAATTTTTTTAATGACCGCTCTCTTTCGATGTTCCGTTAACCCAAAATCCACAATTTAAAACAAAAACATTTCGGAGAAGCCATTTACATATAAATATATTAATAAACAAACAGTTCTCGTTTGATATAATAAAATCGAACAAATCACTCTGTATTGAAGTTTTTTTAACGATTAAATTCTTTCAACATCTGTCAGAGTGACAGTTACTATCGATAATAATAATTATTGTTTGCAGTTCCCCTCAACAACCCCACTACTCGAACACATTCATACGCTCACCAAATTTTGATCATTTTTGCTAACATTTTTCGTATATTTCACAAACATTTAATGAAAAATGGAAATAGAGGCGTTGTAGAATGATACCTCTACTTTCAACATGTCTATTCTGAATTGATATTTGACGATCCATGTCGCATGGAGACACACTGCAAGAAAACTGGACTAAAAACTTCAGATGGCAATTATTCAAATACTAATAAACTGATAGTGCCTGGTTTAGTCACGAATAAGGTAGATATCAATTACTATCAGTTCCCACAAGCCCATTTCTACAACTTCGATAGTGACGGAGTTATGATAATATAAAGAAAACCTCTAAATTTTCCAGTATTTTTTGGTTTTCCCTGTTACTAAAGATCTTATCGGTTCGATCCTGGGCTCATTTCATTGTTATTTCCATGCTTTACAATTCACCTGTTGACACCATTGAGATTAGTTTATTATTTTTCATTTTATAAACATGCAACGAAAAAAAACTCAATTTTCTTGTTTCAATTGTTTATAATAAAGTAAAAAACCATAGTTGCGAGTGAAAAAGGTAGCAAAATATCACTAAAAATCATTCTTAATGTAATAGCACAGACATGATCCTGATAGTATTTTTTGCACGAAAAAATCTCTATTGATTGGTCTAATTATGTAATTAACCCTTTAAACTAGTCTAACCAGTGCCGTGCGTCTTGACTGAACAAAAAACGTTTAAGTTATATTTTGAAAGTTTATAGTAAATTATGAACTCTTGTCACACTTCTATACCAACTAAATTACTGAATCTTGTTGATATTTGAGAGTACACAGATTCAATTTCACATAGATAACACTATTTCGTTGGTTGTGTTACATGCATAGAATGTTTAATAAAAATAACGATATATTAACGTACGCCTTTACGGCCTGAGTTTTCTTCAGTACGTTTCATCTGCAAGTACGGCAAACATCTTCCGCGACCTACCTTCCTTTATAAAACCACCTCAGATCCCAATGAAAAAATACTCAAGAAATACCATGTCAAAAGAGTTTATAAACTAACAAACCAACACCTTTGCCACATGCTGCTTTCTCTGAACGATCCTTTATAAACAGCTGGAGGTTACAGAGTACCGTTTTCTTGTGGCATTGTTTACAGGGTGTAAACATTAAGTAAAGATTTTGAGGAATAACAGTTCTGGTGAAAATAAATCAAAAAACCTTATAACAGGTTTTAAAACAAGCTATAGTAAAATAAAAGAAAATGTTACGATATTTCACAATAATTTTTGCAGTCCCAAACAGACAATTTTTCACTTAAAACGTTTCTGGAACTTCAAATGTAGCTACTAAACACATTAAATGGATTTACTTATCACTTTAACATTGCCAAACGTCTTTTTTGATATTTAAAAATTAATTCAAATTAAACCGCAAACCCGATTGAACGATGACTATTGGTAGTTTTTGGAGTTTTCTTTACATTCTGCAGCCTAGTTTATAAGTTTAGTTTTCGTGAAACATTTATTTGTAGTTTAAAATGCTAGATTTTTGTAAGAAGTGGAATGTAGTTTTGGTGTAATTTTTTGGTGTACCTAAGTGTTAGTACTTGGTTTGTCTAGCCGAAAGATTTGAAGTTTTCTAATGTATTTGTATACAATTCTGCGGTTCAAATAGATTCTTTTGCATTACATTGTATCGAGTTCTTTCTAAAGAATATGTAAATATTCTTTATCCTTCTCTACTTTGACATAAATTCAGAAAAATTTTAACCAAAAATTAATAACTAATACGAAATCAATTTCACAAATACCCATGTCACAAAGGTTCTATTTACCGACACAAATATTACATTCTAATTATTGAATTACTAAATAAAAATTAATGGAGTTTATCAAAGATCGTGTTTTTATTTTTGCCTAGCCGACTCTAATTCTTTAGGTATTTAGACAATATTTACATAAAATGTATTTCGCATTTTCTTGGTTATGATGGCCTACGAACGTTATATATATATATATATATATATATATATATATATATATATATATATATATATGAACTAAGCTAGGTTCCGGGTGAGAACCGCGTCTGAATTTATTGAATACTCGACGTTTCGACTCCTGCTTCGGAGCCATTATCAAGAGACAAAAGTGAAAAAGAGTTTCAGAGTCTAGATCGAACTCGGGGCCTCAATCTGCCTACTCCCCAAGAGTCACTAGGTAACTGAACTGAATTTGAGTCTGCTCTGCTTCTTTTATTTATAGGTAGCGCTGGGTTAGAAGAAGATGTCACGTGATGAGGCTGTGTTGTGATTGGTTGGGTATTGGTGGGCGTGTCTGCTTTGTTTAATCTGGCAATTACGGAGGTCCAAGCTGTGGGAAGGCGAGTACTGTCATCGCGTCTATTTAGACAGAGAGGTCTTTTTTCTATGTCGATAGCTTCGCGAATAGTGGATGCTCTAAGAGAATTGAGAGATATCATAGTCCTACTGTCCTCGAAGTTGATAGAGTGCCCTGTTTGGATATGGTGATGCGCGAGAGCTGAAGTCGGATCTTTTTTACGAACTGACAGAGAGTGTTCATATACTCGATGGTTAACGCGCCTGTTGGTACGACCGATGTAGCTTTGTGGGCAATCGCGACATGAGATTTCGTAAACTCCTCGATCCTCGTTAGGTACTTTGTCTTTGGGGTTACCGGTTAAGTTGCCTATAGTTTGAGTGGTGTTGAAGATAGTCTTTATTTGATGTCTTTGTAAAATCCGTGCAATTTTGTCAGTGACTCCTCGAATGTATGGAAGTACGGCTTTTTGATGTTGTTGTTCTGTTTCTGACGGGGTTGGTGTGATTGGGGGTTGTTGAGATTAATGAATTATACGCGCAATGTGGTCCGAATGATAACCGTTTTGTCGAAGGATTTGTTGAAGATTATTAAGTTCGTTTTGTCTATTGTCAATATCTGTTAAACGAATAGATCTGAGAGTCAAAGATTTCATTACAGAACTCAATTGGGCAGGGTGGTGGTGTGATTTTGCATTTAAGTATCGATTGGTATGGGTTGGTTTTCTATAGACGGTATGTGAGAATCTGTCATTGTTGGTTTTTGTTATGAGGACATCAAGAAACGGGAGAGAAGAATCGGACTCGATTTCCATTGTAAATTGTATATTAGAATGTATACAATTGAGGTGTTGTAGGAAGAAGTCTAATGAATCTCTGCCATGAGGCCAAATGTACAAAAGTATCATCTACATATCTAAGCCAACAGGAAGGTTTTAAATTAGACGAGTTTAGGGCCTGGGTTTCGATTTGTTCCATGAAAATGTTAGCAAGCACTGGAGAAAGAGGTGAACCCATGGGGGCCCCACGGACTTATTTGAACAGAGTGTTTTGAAATGAAAAATAAGTGTTAGAGGAACAGTGTTGTACAAGTTTGATAATGTCAGAAGAGATATTGTATTTTGTTTTTAGAATATCTAACGTTTCTGAAATGGGGACATTGGTGAAAAGAGATACAACATCGAAGCTAACTAGGATGTCATTTTCTGAAATTCTGTAACCACTTAGGATATCTAGGAAGGAAGAAGAGTTCTTTACGTACGAGGATGCTTGCTCGGCTAGAGGTTGAAGGGTTTTGGCTAAGTACCGGGCTAATTCTTGGGTCGGGGATTGTACCGAACTGACAATGGGTCTAAGAGGAATGTCCGGCTTATGAATTTTGGGTAGTCCGTAAATTTTCGGAATTTTAGAAGACTTTTCACGAGGAATGATGATCTTTTTAATGTCAAGAGGAAGTTGTGTCCTGTTGATGATTTCCTTAGTCTTTTTCTCTAAGTAAGTAGTAGGATTATTGTTTATTATTTCGTAGTCTGCAGTGTGGAGTAGGGAATTCATCTTGTGAACATAGTCCTTAGTATTGAGAAGAACAGTCGCGTTACCTTTGTCGACAGGAAGAATAGTTATGTCATCGTTGTTACGTAGTTGTTTTAGTGCATGTCTTTCGTTAGAAGTTAGGTTTGATTTTGGTGGCTTTGATGTGCGGAGTACTCTAGCAATGTCATGACGAGTATCTTCAGCCTCAATATCTGTTAGTTCAACCAAAGCTACCTCAACTTGAGAAATGATTCTTTCAGTTGGGATAGTTTTCGGCGTCACTGCGAAATTGAAACCTTTGGATAGGACGTGTAAACTGGTAGAGTCTAAGGGGAAGTCAGAAAAGTTATGGACGGTCGTCTGAGGGGGTGAGGTGACAGTGGGTTGTTGTTTTGTAATAAGTCGTGTTAGCTTAAGTGACTGTGAAAGTATGTAATGATGAATAACAGTGATACAAATTTCGGTTGGTTTGGTCAAGTTGATATCTGATTGAATGGATGGAATTTCGTAAGAGGGCCAAACTTGCTTTGTTAAGAATACTGGAAACTGAACGTGAAGAGGTGTGATGTTTTAGTTTGAAAGTATTTGGAATGACGTTATAAGTTCTACAAGATTTGAGGAAAACAAGATCACAAAGAAGCAGAGATAAACAATAATCCTACTACTTACTTAGAGAAAAAGACTAAGGAAATCATCAACAGGACACAACTTCCTCTTGACATTAAAAAGATCATCATTCCTCGTGAAAAGTCTTCTAAAATTCCGAAAATTTACGGACTACCCAAAGTTCATAAGCCGGACATTCCTCTTAGACCCATTGTCAGTTCGGTACAATCCCCGACCCAAGAATTAGCCCGGTACTTAGCCAAAACCCTTCAACCTCTAGCCGAGCAAGCATCCTCGTACGTAAAGAACTCTTCTTCCTTCCTAGATATCCTAAGTGGTTACAGAATTTCAGAAAATGACATCCTAGTTAGCTTCGATGTTGTATCTCTTTTCACCAATGTCCCCATTTCAGAAACGTTAGATATTCTAAAAACAAAATACAATATCTCTTCTGACATTATCAAACTTGTACAACACTGTTCCTCTAACACTTATTTTTCATTTCAAAACACTCTGTTCAAACAAGTCCGTGGGGCCCCCATGGGTTCACCTCTTTCTCCAGTGCTTGCTAACATTTTCATGGAACAAATCGAAACCCAGGCCCTAAACTCATCTAATTTAAAACCTTCCTGTTGGCTTAGATATGTAGATGATACTTTTGTACATTTGGCCTCATGGCAGAGATTCATTAGACTTCTTCCTACAACACCTCAATGGTATACATTCTAATATACAATTTACAATGGAAATCGAGTCCGATTCTTCTCTCCCGTTTCTTGATGTCCTCATAACAAAAACCAACAATGACAGATTCTCACATACCGTCTATAGAAAACCAACCCATACCAATCGATACTTAAATGCCCAATCACACCACCACCCTGCCCAATTGAGTTCTGTAATGAAATCTTTGACTCTCAGATCTATTCGTTTAACAGATATTGACAATAGACAAAACGAACTTAATAATCTTCAACAAATCCTTCGACAAAACGGTTATCATTCGGACCACATTGCGCGTATAATTCATTAATCTCAACAACCCCCAATCACACCAACCCCGTCAGAAACAGAACAACAACATCAAAAAGCCGTACTTCCATACATTCGAGGAGTCACTGACAAAATAGCACGGATTTTACAAAGACATCAAATAAAGACTATCTTCAACACCACTCAAACTATAGGCAACTTAACCGGTAACCCCAAAGACAAAGTACCTAACGAGGATCGAGGAGTTTACGAAATCTCATGTCGCGATTGCCCACAAAGCTACATCGGTCGTACCAACAGGCGCGTTAACCACCGAGTATATGAACACTCTCTGTCAGTTCGTAAAAAAGATCCGACTTCTGCTCTCGCGCATCACCATATCCAAACAGGGCACTCTATCAACTTCGAGGACAGTAGGACTATCATATCTCTCAATTCTCTTAGGGCATCCACTATTCGCGAAGCTATCGAAATAGAAAAAAGACCTCTCTGTCTAAATAGACGCGATGACAGTACTCGCCTTCCCACAGCTTGGACCTCCGTAATTGCCAGATTAAACAAAGCAGACACGCCCACCAATACCCAACCAATCACAACACAGCCTCATCACGTGACATCTTCTTCTAACCCAGCGCTACCTATAAATAAAAGAAGCAGAGCAGACTCAAATTCAGTTCAGTTACCTAGTGACTCTTGGGGAGTAGGCAGATTGAGGCCCCGAGTTCGATCTAGACTCTGAAACTCTTTTTCACTTTTGTCTCTTGATAATGGCTCCGAAGCAGGAGTCGAAACGTCGAGTATTCAATAAATTCAGACGCGGTTCTCACCCGGAACCTAGCTTAGTTCATAATAATGACCGCGGAAGCCTCTCAGAACATATATATATATATATATATATATATATATATATATATATATATATTATTTATTTTGATGTATACCATCACCACCTAAAATATATGCACTCAAACTATTTACACCGTGTATATCGGAACCACACATCGAAGTGTCAACACCCGTTGTGCCGAGCAACTTGAAAAATAACTTTGCTGAGCATGGTTTACGCTGAGAAGAACACATTACACAATACCTACACACCGAAGAAGGCTTAAAACTCAGCAAAATTTGGTATCTCTTACTCCGACGAGCAATATCGAAACCTTTTGCTAGGCTGTTAGTCCCCTCCCACTCACTTTTCACTGGCCAATCAAGACAGACTCCGCTCGCATCGGTTGACATACATACCAGTGACTCGACAGTCATAGTCGCTTCGAGCATACTACGAGATATCAACTACACCCGCGCCTCTAAAGATGTGTCTGTCTCAACTGCAGATAAAACGTTCGGAATAAATTGCACTAGATCAGGGCAAACAGCCTGGAAAACCACAGTGAATCATAAAATAATTTGGTCAAGTGCGAGTTGGACTCGCATTGTAAGGGTTCCGTACCACTTTCAAAATTCGCTGTATTTAGTTTTCTAATTTAGCCCCCAAAAATTAACATTAGAGTTTTATTTTACTAATAAACTTTCAGGGAAGCCTTTTATAATCTATTGTCTGAATTTTGAGGCTCTATAGATTGGAAGATAAAGGGCACAATAGGTCAAGTTTTAAATTATAAATTATTAAATCTGTTATTCAAATTATTTAAAAATACAAATAAAATATATTTTTCAAAATTTAAATAGTATAGTTTCTAAAATGAGAATTAAGTCGATGTTTAATATCTTTGCTAAACAAATGATTTAAAAATATGATATATTTGTAATTCACATAATGAGTCTTTTATTTGATATATTACATGATTCGTTTGAACATTGAATTTTTATTTTCCATTTAATTGTATAATTTGTCCCTAAAATTACCATGGAGGTTTTCTAATAATTTTTCTTATAAATTTCAAGTGAGCCCCAGTACCCCTAATTATTTTCAAAATTTTAGGTTGAATGGTTTCGGAAATAAAGCGAGAAATGAGAATTTTTTAAATCTTTATGTTAATATCTTGTAAACAATTAATTTTAAAAATATATATTTGTATTTCTCATAACGAGCGCCTTCATTTGATATATTGCATGACACGTTAAAAAAATATTTTTTATTTTCCGTTTATTTCTATAAATTGCCGCCCATTATTAATATTAAAGATTTCTTCGTATTTTTCCTGTAAATAAAAAAAATTAGGTCTTATAGTTTGGGGAATAAAGAAAGAATATTTTTTTAACATATTTTAAAATATTTATTAAAAAAAATAAAAATATATTTGTATTAGTCATAATGAGCCCTGTGATTTGATATATTACATGATACGTTAGAAACAAGTTTAATTTTTTATTTTCCATTTAATTCTATAATTTGCCCCCCAAAATGAATATTAGGGGTTTCTCCTTATTTTTCCAGTAAAGTTCAGGTGAGGCGCTATACCTATTTTTTTTTCAAAATTTTACAGCTTATGGTTTCGGAGATAAGGGGGGGAATGGGTAAAATTTTTTATATTTTTGTTAATAACTTTTAATTAATTTATTTTAAAAATATGAAAAAATATATTTGTTTTCGTCATAATGAGCCCTTTTATTTGATATATAACATGATGGGTTAGAAATAATTTTAATTTTATATTTTCCATTTAATTCTATAATTTGCCCCCCAAAATAAATATTAGGGGTTTCTCCTTAATTTTCCAGTAAAGTTCAGGTGAGGAGCTATAACTCAATTTTTTTTCAAAATTTTCTAGCTTATGGTTTCGGAGATAAGAGGGGGGGAATGGGTAAATTTTTTTATATTTTTGTTAATATCTTTTAATTTATTTATTTTAAAAATATGAAAAAAATATGTTTATTTTCGTCGTAATGAGCCCTTTCATCTGATATATAACATGATGGGTTAGAAACAATTTTAATTTTATATTTTCCATTTAATTCTGTAATTTGCCCCCCAAAATGAAAACTAGAGGTTTCTCCTTATTTTTCCAGTAAACTTCAGGTCAGAACCTATGAAAGTATTTTTTTTCAAAACTTTACGTTTTATAGTTTCGGAGATAAGGGGGGGGGAATGGGTAAATTTTGGTATATTTTCTTTAATATCTTTTTAATTAATTTTTATTTAAATATGAAAAAAATAGATTTGTGTTCCTCAGAATGAGACCTTTCATTTGATATATTACATGATGAGTTTGATATTTTTTTATTTTTAAATTTTTATTTAATTCTATAATTTGCCCCCCAAAATTAATATTAATGGTTTCTCCTTATTTTTCCTGTAAAGTTCGGGCAACGTTCTATATTTTCTATTTTTTTCAAAATTTTAGGTTCAGTAGTTTCGGAGATCAGGGGGGGGAACGGTCGATTTTTTTAGTTTTTCCCCCCAGAACTACCCCTTAAATCAAAATTTCTTCTTTTGCGATATGAGCTCCTGATCAAGTCACCAAACTATACCTTCATACCAAATTTCAACTTCTTCCGTCCAGTAGTTTAGGAGAAAATTGCTGTGATGTGACAGAGGCAGAAATCCTGAGTGATATTATAAGGGTATCCGTATACTGTATATACGGAACCCTAACAAGAATCCCTGGAAATAGACAGACATATTTCAATTCCTTGATATTTGGATTAAATTACAAGAATTTTTCATATTTCATTACAAATATTTTTAAGAAATCATAAAGTAAACCTAGCTAAAGGACATTATTATTATTATTTAGGCAACACAGCGATCCCAATGTTGCTCATCAGCGGAAATTACTGAAATATGTGAGACAGCTAAAGTTTTGCAAAATAATTGGTTAATTATACCTGCTAAGGAAATCTTCTCTAAGTGAATGTAAATAACTATTCAAGTGAAGAGTGGCACAAAGCCAGAATTTGAAAAACTCGCTATCTGGGAAGAAAACTTTGTATTCAGGTGGGAATTTTATATGAAAAGTTTTGAAATGAGTAAATGACATCCGTTATTTAACTGTAATGATAAGCTAAGTTAGGACATAATTATAAATAAAAATAAAATATAGTGGTGTTTGTTTTCTGAAGGATATTTGTGGCATATTTTTCAATATTTAAGCACTTTTTGGGAAATAGCACCACATGTTACGAAAATTGCTGTATATTTCCAAAGGTTTACATTTTACAATTGTGCCATTTTAATTTATAGTTTTTTAGCCATTGACAACGGACCGAGACCACGAAACGTTTAGAAATATACAGCAATTTTCGTGACTTGGGTTGTTATTTCCCAAAAAGAGCTTAAAACTAATAGCGTTAGATTTATTATTTCCTTATCTTCCACAGTTATACTCTCAAAATAAGAGTAATCGAAAGTTTTCAATACTTAAATTACGCTAGTTAGGCGACTGATATGAACGTTATATCTGGTAATCAGGTGCTAGTTAATACCTTTAGTATTTGAGTTTTTCTACAATTCCTCCTTTTATTATATTTTTATATTAATCATACAAATTGCATAGTTTTATTTGTATATGAAGTTAAAAAACAATAAAAGCTCTATATGGCATACCGGTTAGGCGTTCACAGTTTCAGCGATTTATCTGATACACGAGTAAATGAAATGACGGGATAAAAACACAAATATTTTGTTGGGTAAAGAAAATTTAAATTGGAGAAAACTTAAGAAGACCAGCTGTCTGATGGTAAGCAACGCAAAAATCGGGGCCTCTCCAGCAAAAATAGGGATTGATAGCGACTCCAGAAAAGGGATTGAAACGTCTCCAAAACAGGTAAGTATCATACAATACTCAAAATACTATTTATATACAGGAATAGTGGTTGATAATATTGTAGACGTTTCTTTTTCTGAGAAATAAGAATTTTTGAACAGTAATATGGTAAATTTTTCGAAACTGACTTCATTCTCCGTTTACAATGTCAAACATTTAACAAAACTCAAATAAAGAGGCAAACTACTCAAGGACCTCGACAATCTTGTCGTAGTTTTATTTCCCAATTTTATTTGTATGTAAAATTACATGCTTTACTTCTCTTTTAAAAAACATATCTTTGTAGTAAGAAATTTGAACGTTGAAGATGATCCTCATATGAGAGCGAAACATATTCGTATAATTTCAAGTGTATACATTTATGACTTAAACTTAACCCCAGACAGATACAAGAAAGTATAGATGAAACTGCAATTATGTGACAATAATCTGTAGATATAACAAATAATCCATATATACACCAAAAAGAACAGAAAACCTAGATAAAACTGCAATTATGTGAGAATAATCTGTGGATATAAGAAATAATCTATATAAGGGTCTAAAAGTAGGAAGTCGGGTCATTTATCGCAAACTTGCACTCCTTGTAAGCCAATTTTCAAACATATTACCAATTTCACAACACATATAAAGTGTTTAAAATTTTGATTTTGAACCAAGTCTATAGATGAAACAGGCAAAAACTTGCACAATTATATGATTTTAATAAAAATAAGACGAAAATTCCATACAATACAGTTGATGCCTAGAATCGAAACTAAACAAATAAATACTGACATTTATTTCAAGACGTTACGGAATCTAAAATGTGTTACCTAATAAATTTTCCTTCATGTGTAATTATAAACAGGCAGCTACAGAAGTACGAACAATAATCATAAGGCACACTGGGGGCATAATTATTTTAAGCTCATCTCCTTTGAACTTAAAATTCCCGATAATAAACTGTGAAATAATAGGACAGTTTCCACTGAATGGAAGGTAATAGATTTTGCTGTTCATTCGTTCCTGCTCTTCTGTGTTCCGTTATCACATTGTCAGTTCCAACACTTATGAGTACAAACTTTTACTTGAATAGTCGCTTTGTACCATTTGATTAATACCATGGAGAAAATTTAACTTCGCATTTTGTACACCTATTTGTATCAAAAAATAAAATAAATGCATGGTGTTGGACTAAAATGAATTATAGATAAATATTTTCCTATACATACTTTACCTAAGATATCAATTCAAATTATTACATATATGAAGAAATAAGGTTAAGCATATTTAAAAAATACAGCATTTATGAATCAACGTTATATACGAGGTGTATCATGATGAAGAGCCATTAGCAGTTTTAGGCCTACTACACCACTATTTCCCTCTTTGGTATCTGGGTGCTTATAATGAAATTAGTGTCAACCTCCAAGCCTTATGGGTACACAATAACTAAATAAGAACTTTTGCATTATAAATACAAGTTGTAAATGATTATAGTTTTGGATTCAGAAAGAAAAACTACTTATGGCTTTCATAAAGGTTTTAAATATCTATCACTTACAAGTTTTCGTGCTATTTACGAGAATTGTTGGTGTAACCGTGATTTTTTCAAAATATACGTATCAGACGTGGTGCTTCCTCGCTCTTATATACAGGGTCAATGTTTAAAATTGATTGTGTTGATTCCCTTTCGCTAAAGCTACGTTTTTTGCGTCCAAAAGAACCAAAATCCACAGATTACGTTTTTTATCGCCATTGCATATGGACGCATTTATTGGCGTTGTCTTTTTGTGTTTCGATACCAGGAGTTCTCTAACTTCAGCAACGACTATGAGAGCGCATAATGGTTTCTTTCAGTGTGCAGTGTTCGTCGCTATCTTTGTATGTAACTTACCGTCCAGGTTTTAGTGTACGTGCATTAAGAAGTCCCGCAGCGGCTGAGAACCAAGATTCCCTCACCTCAGAACTTTAACATAAGGTTGGTGATTAACTGTTAATTGGTAGCATTTATTAAGTGGCGACTTTACATTGTTTAGATCGATTGATCCGCTTACTAGGTCCTTGCATCATTATTTAATTAAATCAGCTTTGTAGAAATAAATACAATTTTATACAAGATGTATGTAATCTATACGATTATGAAATTGTAAGTTTGTTTGTTTGTTCGGGCATCACGTAAGAAGTACTTAACTGATTTTGCTGAATCTTTTTTGTTGCCAAGCCTATAGTTTGACTTAAAATCTGGTAGACATTTTATCTTTCTAAACTGACAGAAACGGTAGATATAGCGAAAAAACTTTTACCATGTTAGGTGTATCAATTATTCAATTGGTTCCACAGCAAGCACAAATTATTAGATACTGGCATCAGCTTGGCTTTTATTCAAAATTAGGAATATGCAAATGTAACATGTTTCGATTTAACAAAAATCAACATATTTCAAGCATAATTTTACAGGGTGTTCTGTATATAGGATACTTACAGAAGAGTAGAATTACATGGATTTAAAAAATCTAAAAAAGTTATATTTGGTGTTCTATAAGCACCTGGATATATAGGAGGTGAAAATAAGAAGGAGTGGAATTAATTATTGTTGTTCAAAAAAATTATATTAAGTGGGCCATAAACAGTTCCATATACCAAGTGGTTGAAAAAGGGTAGAATATCTATACAGTGAATAAAAACACTGAAAAAAAATGTCTTAGATAAGTAGATAGGATCTTTGAATTATGTTCATAAGATACTATAGATATATAAAGGGGTTAAAGAAATGTTAGAAGAAGTTGTTTGTACAGGGTGTTTGAATTATAAGATGGAGTGGAATTATAGTTTATGTTGTGGTTAAAAACTTGTTTTATATCCGCAAGTAGTTACATATATAGGATGGTTGAAATATGTAATGGAGTACAATTAAAGGTATACAGGTGGGTTTAAAAATATTTTAAAGTAATGGTATGATCTACAAGCTGTTCCATTTACCCGATAGTTGAAATATAGAGTGGGGTAGGATTCTAAGGATACAGGGTCGTACAAAAATGTTATATTTGGTGGCTAATAAGTAGTTGCATATAAAAGGTTGTTGAAATATAGTATGTTTTACAGTTAGAATTATACAGGGTGGGTACAAAATGCTAAAAAAATTGTTATATAGCATATAGAGTACCTGAAGTATGGTGCACAGTAAAGTTATAGTAATACAGTGTCATTCAAACAAGGTTAGAAAAAGTTGTTAATGAAGGGAAGTTTAAATGAAGTGTGGAGAGAAATTATACTTTAATATATATTGAAAAAATATAAGGAAAAAATGTAAAATAGCGTAGTTCATAATAAGTTGCAAAGATATGATAGTTGAAACATAGGGTGTTAAGATAATTATTTAAAAAATGTTATATTGATTGACCAATAAGCAGTAGCGTTTACAGGGTAGTTGTAATACATACAAGGTGATTCAAAAGCATGTTGAACAAAATTGATAAGTAGTTGCAAATACAAGGTGATTGAAATAGCGGGTGGAGTAGATTTATAGTCAAACAGGTTGGGTAATTTGTTTTGTAGGATAGAACATGAACTGTTGCATATCTGTAATACCTGAAAAATGGATCGAAGTAAAATTATAGTTCATACAGTGTGATTAGAAGTATTTAAAATTTTTATATTTGGTTACCCCTAAGCAGATGCACATACAGGGTGGTTGATATATTTTGTAGAGTAAAATTATGGTTATACAGTGTGGTTCAAAAATAAGTTGTAATGTTTGACAAATTGGCAGCGGTGTATACAGGATGGTTTTAATGTACATAGAAGTACAGTTAGTTACACAAAAAGGTCAAACATTTTTTTGAATAAAATTGTTATATAGGGTTGCGGTGGCCAATAAGCAGTTGCAGTTTAGGTGAGGGTCTAAATAAAAGTTTGTCGTTAGGGTGTAAAACTGTGTTTTTATATTTGTGATTCACGAAGGTTTCCACAACATTTCCATGAGGATGGATCAAAAAAGTTAAAAAAAAAGTTATATAGCATAGACCATAAACAGTTGCATTCTACTATATGGAATATCTGAAATATGGAAGAATCAAGATTATAGTTTTAGAGTGTGTAACACAATGTTAGAAAAAGCTCATATAAAGGTTGATTTAAGTAAAGTTGAGTAAAGAGTAAAGAGAAATTTTACTTTAAAAGGTGGTTAAAAAATATCAGAAATAATTCTTTTACAAGGTACCCCATAAGCAGTTTTCATATCTGAAATATAGGGTAGAGGTGTTAAAAAAATTATAAAACAGCAGCATATATAGGATAGTTGCAATATAGGCTGAAGTAGAGTTACTGTTACAGTTATTCAAGGTGATTCCAAAAATGTCGAATAAAATAGTTATATAGGGTGGCCCATAAGTACTTGCAATTTGGGTGAAATATATTCGGGATTGGTGGATTTATGGTTAAGTAGATTGGTTCAAACAAGTTAGAAAATTTTGTATATATGATAACCCATATGTTTCATAAGCTATTTCTTTTTGCGAAGGCTTGAACATTCCGTACGCAGGTGAAACCGCGGGTAACGGCTTGTATAAAATTGCACCGATAGCATAGAAGTTATAAAATAACTTAAACGTGGCTAATTACACAGAGTACACAAGGTATGTTTTAAATTACTCTCTTAGAGTAAAGACCGACCTTTCAATGCATATTGGGTGTTCCTAAACATATCTCTGTTTTTGTACATAATTTAAGTTCTGGAGACAAGTGGTAAGATATTAAGTAAGTAAGCCATATCCAGATGCTACTCCTGCATCTGTCATGTATTAAACTTTGTATTGCTTCGTATATCAAATAAACACGTGGACTGCTGGTGTTTAAATACACATATTATATACAGTGAGCGGATCCAGAGCGCCAGAGATTAACTTTAAGGCTAAATGCAAAAGAATAATACACTGTTACCATTATTTCTTATATCAGCTTAATTGATTTGGCGCAGAATTACAGCATATTAAAATGTCTTGAAACGTTTTACAAACTTCCATGTGTTTAGTGTTTTACATAGTGAAAATATATAGGTGTCATCTATACGTTAGAACTGTCATTATGAAAATTCTCATCTCTGATGTAAACGCCAAATAGATGAAATACAAGTATTAACATTTTTTTAGATGTCATTATGTTCTTATCTCGGAATATCTCAGGTTAAACTCATAAAGAAGGCCCCGCGCGTAAATATATTATCCGCACCACTATTTACCTAATAAATAGATATCTTCACTAGATTATTAGCCCAGGTCAAAAAATCAATATCAACGTATTCTAATGATAAAACATGACTAATTGATATAAAATTCAACATTTTTTATACAAGCGTTATTTTTTAACAAAAACTCAAATCTGTAACAATTTAGTGTTTTGCCTTTTACAAAAAATCTACCCATGAAACAGTGTATGCTGCTCTGGACAATGTTGCAGATGAATGAAAAACCTACAAAATACAAGTTACTATACGCTCAACTTCATTAATTTGTCGCTTAGATAATGGAAACTTTATCCGAAATTTCAGAAATTTAACTAATCGTTTATAATATTTTTATATTTTATAGCTCAAACATTCTTATTAACTGAAACAGTAGATCTTCTGATACCCAATTTATTTTCTGTAAATAAATACTGTTTAAACAAAATAATCTGCTATTATTTATTTGTTTTAAAAATTCAGTGAATACACATATTTTCGTTTCTTATATAAATTTATAATTATTAAATTAAATTTTGCTAAATTTATGACATAAATCCATATTATGCTAGAAGTATAAATATGTGTCGGCTTAAAGTAAAAAAATACATTAAGATTATTAATTATAAGGATTTATTTTTTCGAATAGACTCGTCCAGATAGAATGATTGGAAATGGCCAAATATTTTCAATACCTATATGTATTTAAACTTCAAATTTTAGAAAAGTAAGATGAGTAGTTTCTATATCAAGTCTTCTACTTTCCATTTGATTTATTCAAAATGATGCGATCATCCGGTGAGGTAAAATGTCCATTTAAAAAATATGTCTTCAATAGGATTGACTGGAATTTGTCGCCGATAAAAAATTGGGTATGAGAAGATTTATCCTTTTAGATAATAAGAATGTTCTGGCTATAATATATATATATATATATATATATATATATATATATATATAAATGATTATTTATTATTTTTAAATTTCGGGTATAGGGTTCCATTATCTAAGCAACCAATTAACGAAGTTGAGCGTATAGTAGCTCATTTTCTAGATTTTTCTCTTCAACTCCTCCTCTTCAGCTTTACCCATAGTAGCAAACACAGTTTCATGAGTCAGTTTGTGTCAAAAGTAATAAACTAAATTGTTACCAATTTTTTGAGGTTTTTTGATAAAAAACAAAAACGCATCAATATAAAATGTTGAATTTTATGTCAATTAGTCATCTTCTATCGTTACAATACGTTGAGGTAGGTTTTCTTCTACTATTAATTTTCTCACCAAAAGGACTTTTTGACTGTAAATGACCTGAGCTATATACAGGTTATTTTGTCTATTCATGGGTTTTCTCTCCTCCAAATTTTTTCCTGTAACAGATAAGTATTTAAAAAATTGTATATGTAGAACAAAGTGTAGTAAGGCAATTTCGTAAAATTAGTACTTTAAACCGTGGAATTATTCAACCAAAAGTTTATAAACAAACACCAAAAGTTAATTGTTTTCTGAATGTTATTTGTTATTTTTTATATCCATTGAAAACGAAATCCGACAGGATTTTGAAACGTTTGGTTTTAAAATATACACAAGTTTGAACTCTGATGTGGTATTATTCCCAAGAAAATCAAAAATAAACCAAAAGTTAACATTAAGGACAACGAAATTCTTGTATTGAGGTAATTTAATATCCAACCAAGTGCGACTCTCTGTCTTTCACTCTCACCCTCACCCTCACTTTTACTCCCACACTCTTACTTTTAGTATCTATCTATTTCTTTCTCCTCGCTATCTATCTCTCTCTCTCTCCTCTCTATCTTTCTCTCTGTCTCTCTCTCTCTGAAAGTAGTGGTGTTTTAATTTGAGTGAGCGGCTTTCAATTGAATTTATAACACAACAGGCTTAAAGAGTAAATCAGCAGAATGTGATGTAACTGGATGTTAGGATCTTAGTAAAAAATCTGTGTTTTTTAATAAAACTACCCTTAACTTTAGGGTTCTTACTGGGATCCTTTGTTAAAGATTATAGTACGATATTTTGCTCTATAAACGGTTTTTTTTTCAACAGGCTTATGATTATTAGAAAAGCATTATTATTACCCTTTCCTTTAGCATATTTCGATTAAAAAACTATGGAATGGGATTAGGCGTTCCACTCGAGCTTTTAAAAAATCTCTGGATGCTCAAAAACTAATAAGGGAAAAGAATGTTTATAGGATAAAATAATGGCATATTTAGTCCAGAATTCTAAGATGTTGTATTGAAGTCGACAAAGTGTAAGGCGTATTTATGTAAAAAAAACTTTTGGAATTTCTTTGGTTGTTAGGCTTGTGCATGTTTACGCAAAAACCACTGTAACCCAGTCTTACTTTTTTTGAGTCAGAAGAATTACGGTAGAATTAGGTAGACAGCTGTTTTTATTCCTGAAGTTGCATGAACTTGAACAAATTATTGTGGGAGTCAAAAGCCTTGGTATAAGTTATTTTGGATTCCAATATCTTGTTCCTACTGGCTTAACGTACCTATTTACTTTCTTGTATCAGTTTTGATTAAAGTAGATTTAAAGAGTAACTTATTGAAAAAATGACACTATGGTATATACATTTTGATAGATATATACTTAAAAGTACATCTGTTTTTATTTCTAACTGCGAAATTGCAAATAACCGTCCAAGGTTTAGAATGCTTCGTTAACCCAATAATTGAAACAATACATGAATATTTATAGGGTTGAAAGTCTGATGTACTGGGTATCCAAACGTGATATTTTATATCAGTTTTTTAGTGTTTAGTGCCTGAAAAACATAAATGAAATCCCACGAGTTGTATTTGTGGTGAAGTAGGTTATTAATCGATCCATATATCTGCAAAATTTGTTTTAGTTATCAAGAGCCGTATTTTTCAGTGTTCACATGAATCTTAATTCTGTTCGCTGGTCTTTTGTACTGGACAGTCTGTTTGAATATTTTGTGAGCTCTGAAATTAAATTATAAAAGCTGGTATTTTCTGAATCGATGCTAGTTTCATAACGTGATAGACACTGTAGTTTAAATCAAATGACACGCTCTCTCATATGAGAATATATTCAAATTTTGCAGTGAGTTTTTTTATATTTATGGGGGGGTTTCCGTTAGTGTAAGACTAATTTTTAAAATAATTAATTTGGAAACATATTTTAAGATAAGTAAGGATCTGAAAGCTAAGATAAAGGTATTACTGTAACTATCTAATACACTTTTTGAGTTGATTTTTAACTTAGAACATTCCTTACATTTTCAAAGGTTAGGTGATCACAGAATATTTATTAGTACGAATTAGCTATCAAATGTCAGGCTATAAGTAAAGAATTTGCCTAAAACTATACAGGATGGAAACGAGTTAACTAATAATAATATTCAGAGCTCTTTAATGCTCATTTTATATGAGTCTAAAATAGTCATCTCTATATCTAGCTCTACCAGTTTTATAGTATTTGTATTATATTCAGTTATATCACCACCAAAATTAAATATATTTTAAGTTTAGTAAAGATGTGATAGGAATTGTTTACTAAAATTTAGAATTACACACAAAATATGTAGGCACAATATTGAGGGATCCGAAGACAAGAATGTCCATAAAACAACAAGGAGTATGAGACTCCATGTGCAGACTGCCACAATATCTATGTAAGGTCAACTTAGGGGAGGATTCCTGCCAAACGAGTTGAATACGAGATCGGCAACAGAAAGAAGGAAAAACAACATCGTTAGCTGAATACGCTAGCACCATGTCACACCGAACAGACATTGAAAATACGACTGTACTGGCAAATATAAAATAGCCGAAATCGAAACAGATAAGAGAGGCAATGGAGATCGTGAAAAGGGGTCACAGGCTGAACAACGCGATGAAACCAGCACTAAATGGACCTTAGTAAATCTGACCCAGCGCCTAGTTCCCTTGTTGACTACTGGAATGCTGGATCCCTTAAATAACTTACCAGAGAGGTAAACTTATCCTGGCTGTACCTTTCATGTATGTTTATAAATATTAATTTCCACTGTTTTGGATAGTACTAGTTTCCCTTTGCACATTGTTTAAAATTGAATCTGTCTTAGCTCATCGAGAATTCTAGTTTATATCCCTTTTTATACAAATTGCATTAGTTGTTAACATTTTCCTGTTCAGTTCATCCTTTGTTATTTACCCTTCATGACAGTGACAAGAAATACTTGTTTATTTTTCGTGATGAATACAACGTCAACACTCTTGAGTTTCTTGTCGAAATTGCATCTCTTATGCTATCCAATTTATTGCTAATCAATTTTGTAGTTAACCGGTTTAAAGAATTCTTCCATACCACTACTATACACTACAATCTTGAATGTCATACAAAATGTAAATTTAAGTATCTGCATATCCCACTTCTGAACCAAATGCTATATATTTTGTAGGCTCGTCCAAAATTATTTATCTTTGAAATCAAACTCTTTATTTATTTGCTTATTGTTGTTCAAAAATACATATTAATAACCCATAATTTATAATACCAAATACACAGTAAACAGTAATACTATCAACCCTTCTTGTCACTTAAGACTATGTTGATTTGATAAATAACTCTATAAAACCCTTTTTCATCTTTTTAATTTTATAACTTAATCCCTTTTCTGAAACGCAATCGATTTATTCGCCTCCTTTCTCTCTCATTAATTGCTTTTTAGACCGGACTCTCGAAATTCAGTTTTGTGCTGGTGACCTCATGATTGTGAGATCGCTTTTTGCATTGTATACATTCCAGATATTTCAGCTACTTCGGCGGCGTAATGTACAGCGTTATTTATGTCGCAATTGGGACTCTTTTTTTAATATGCGGAATGAAAAAATTAACTATATATAAAAATTAACAAACTCCTATAGATTCAGAAATATCTATTCTATAATTTAATTTGGGTTTTCACTAATTATTCAAACTAATATTCCAGCTTTAAACACTAGTTATTGCAAACGTAATCAGTGTAAATTCGAAAAATGAAAATGTTCTATTGAACACTTGTGTACTGAAGAAGCATTTCTAATAATAGTTGCACCTAATTAATATTATCGTGTTTAAGTGTTTATGTATCTGCCAGAGAAAAAATCAATATTATTGTGTATTTTAATGGGGTTCATACAAAAATTCGTAACTTCCAAATCTAACTGTTGGTTTCAACTGCGTCTCCCTTGAAGACTAACACGACTTCAACTAACTCTATATAGTAATATATAGTAATATATAGTTCTTGTCATCCTTATTACTCCATCTATTACACCAGGTTATAGAGAAAAAATGAACTCATTTTCGTACATAAAATTCAACAGAAATTCGTCGTTTATAACATTGCTTCAGTAACAATTTATAGAGGATAATTGCAAAGTTTTTATCAGCAGTCTCGTAGAAATAAAATAGAAAATAGAAACCAGCAAAAAATGAATATCTGTTGTTTCTGGCTTATATAATGAAAAGTAATGAACGAATCGTAATGCCGTCTACAGAAAAATTATGGAGAATCAGAAATTCTTCTTAATAAGCATTTATATATCCTGACTGGATCATTTTGTACCGAGTGAAAAACTTGTCAAAAGTAAATTTTTTTCAAAAAAAATATTTTTTGGTAACTAGCACTGGAATATTAATCATCGTCAAAAATATAATTTATGATATCTGATATGATTTGTCTATCCTGCATTTTCGGTATTACGCCGGGAATTTGGTTTAAAATAATAGTAAATATTGCATTAAAAGTATGAATTTGTGACACCCAGCCAGCAGTGCATTGACACTAGCTGTCAAGGCACATGGACGGATTTAGGATCTTCGTGAGCTGGAGACTCAAAATGAAAATTATGGTGAATTGTGTTATTGTTTTTTTTCTTAGCAGTTTATTAGGTTTATATTTACATAACTATTACGTGCCCATATTGGCCTATTTTTCCATTGGTTTATTGGTTACCTGACTGGATCCGCCACTGACTTCTGAGGAGAAGTAAGGGTCGGTCGTTTATGCCAAAATTCACAAGCAGTATTAATACATTTTACGGCACTATAATAAATATCCAAAATATACATAATGATGTGCATTTTATGGGCTTTCAAAATATATTTTATATATCATTTTCGAAAAATTGTGGTTAATACGAAACGAAATGCAAAATATATCTGCAAATTAAATGGCAATTCAGCAAGAGCTACTTAATGGACAAATTCGATCATCATCCTTACTAATCTCAACGACATAAGCTACTATTATGAGGTAGATTAAAAGTTCCAGTTGTTATTACAACTAAGTTAAGAATTTTTAAAAAACATGCTGCGATCATAATTTATAAACACTCATTTTGAAGATTTTGTGATTCTCTACGATTTTGTTATAGATGGCATTATAAGCAAAAAACGAAAATACCCCATATGCTGGAGTCTTCAAGGCTTAAATAATTTACTTCTAAGAGTTTGCTGTTAAATCATGTCAGTTATTATTATTATTTACCTGATGGGGTATGGGGTTTGCCGTTGAATTGTATGCCACTCAAAAATCGCTATTAATTGGAATATATGTTCGGCAACATAATCGATGTATTGGCTTTCTTTCTTCCTCACTAGTAGCTTTTTCGATAGAACTCTCGAAACCGATTGTTTTATGTCGGTCAGCTGTTTCTTGTGAGATTGATTTTTTGAGTTGAATAATATTCGAGATATTTATACTGTTCATAAAGAAAATAAGAACAGAGTCTATTTAGCAGCGGATAGCCATACAGAAGGACAAAAACGATAACTGCACACCAACTTCGTATGAACTGAAACTAAGAATAATTGATCAAATGATATAGTGGCCTGAAATTTCATTTAATAGGTACACTGTCCAAAACTCTCTAAAGAAATTCTTGACTGGATCGATCGTTAGTGTCAATTTTGTTTCGTTAGGACATGCAATTAAATCTAAAGAAATAAAATCTGATAAATCTATTTGTTTCATTTTAGATTTTTTTTAAACGTAAAGAAAATTTGAGGTTCAACTGTCAGCAGATACAGCGCCACAACGACTCGTTGGCGGGGACAAGACACTGTGATACGTCACAAGGTGTCTGGTTTTGTTCGAAATCTTTTATCAACAACCAAGCAATCGTTTGTGTAATATCCTTGGTGTTCAAGTACTTTGGTAACGTGGTGAAAACGTAATTTACTCCCAGAATAAACTAGTTAGCAACAAAGAGAATGTGTACATGACGAATTTTGCACAAGTTGACCAAAACTGAAAAACATAATCTCTTCTTAACAGGTAGGAGCTCAATTAAATCCATTGCGCAATTTTTATTTTTTTTATGCATTAGTTCACAAAACTTGAAACTAGGGTTTTCCATAATGATAATACGTTTTTATGACAATTTGATATAAAATTTTAAATAATAGATTATTTTAAAGGAAGAACGTATCAATAACATTTTGTTGTTAGTATTCACTAGTTTTGTCGCCTAACAACTTTTTTATGTTATCGAATGTCAAACAAATAATGCGGAATAGTATGAAATAAACACTCTAATGTTGATTTTAACACTTAGTAATTGAGATACTAATTTCCACCTTACAATATTTTTTCCATCATCAACGGCAAATATTTCGAAAACACATCAAAACAATGTTAACAACAATTAATGTACTTTTTTTTCTATTTTTCATAGTTAATGGTTTATATATCAAACTTCTAAGAGTAGACCGACTGATAGTTGAAACTCTTCCATACAAATATTAACATAATTTTGTTTAAAATTACGAAGTTTGTTAACACTTCTAGCAGATATGCATTTATTCTTTAGGCAAATACTACTTGTAAACTCACTTGTAAAATATAATTGAAACAAGAAATGTAATAAAATGTTGTATTGATATGAATTCCGAAATAAAATATACTAGTTATGAATCAATTAAATAACACAAAGCGACTTGTCAGGGGAATGTTTATACGCTTTAGAATTGACAACGTCATAACGAAACACAGAACAGCGGGAACAAGTGAAAAGAAAAACCACCATTATGTGGAAATTGTCCTATTATTTTGAAGTTTAGTATCACGAACTTTATGTTCAAAGGTAGTGCGGTTGAAATAATTCTACCTTCAATGTGCCTTTTGATATTTGTACGTGTTTGTTTATATGCGCATGTTTAGAATTGCACCTGAAAGAGAAATTTAGTAGGTAATAGATTTTGAAATCCGCAAGTTCACCACATAACCGCAGGAAAAACTAACCACATACTGTTAATTAATATTTGTTAAATACTTCAATTTTTGACAATTTTTTCAGTGAATTTCAATTGAAACCTTGAAAATACTTTGAAAATTTATCTGACTGACATGAAAACTTTCAGCCTAACGGCTACAAAAATAATGACATTTCAAAATTTAAATCAAATTTCCTGCAGATAGCCATGAATTCAGTGTTGCCAGATCTACCTATTTAACATTAATTTGTGCATAATTTCAAGATTTCTTGCAATGTTAGTTATATGAAAGTTATTCGACAAAAATAAATTAAAAGTTTAAAGTTAACAATAATAAGATATTATCAGAAATAAATTGATCAGGTGCAACATAATTCTGGTTTAAGTTGACAAACAACATATACAATGCAATAAAAATTGCAAACTGCAAACTTGCGAGGAGCCCAACAAACGGCGATTTTTATGTATTATAATTCTTCTTTGGTTCTATTTCAATAGCATGCCTATTTTAGATAACTTTTGCGAAAGGCAAAAAGTTTTAGTTTTACATTCAATTTAATTTGTCTTTCACATTGGAGTCAACTCATCTCATGATTTTCTCTAGAAGCAATCTGGCGGCACTGTTTCGCATTGACAGTACGGATGTAAATAATGTTTTTTTTATTATTTAATAAGTGAACCAATATTATAAATTAATTTTAGCTTTCTGCACTAAAGGTTCTTAGCTCCTAAACAAAACAAAAATAAAGCAAATAGTAAATCGGTTGAGGGACCGGGGAGAAAATGGTACCGAACCGTTTTATCTTTGCCTATTTATATATACATATTGTATATATATTTTATAATAAATAATACACATAAAAAACTAACATATATTTCTTTAAATGATATATCTTGTAAAATAAATCAATAATTAAATAAATTTCAAAACTAATAAAAAAAATACCAAACAAATGCTGTATTGCAACAATATTTCATTACAAAAAACACAAGCAATTAATTTATCTAAATATATAATTTTGTAAAAGTTTATATTCCCCCAAATAATGACGTTGTAGTCCTCCTCCTAAACTCCTTTTCAATCACTACAGCAACAGCTAGTTCTCCAAGAAACGTTGCTTCACCATAACCATACGAAAATATTATGTAATATCCTTCTAGTCCTTTGATATTAATTTATGCTTATAACATATTCCTGTTTATTTGTCACCATCCACACTAATACATTATTTATTTTCTCTTGCTTCTGTTATATATATAATTTAATTAATCATTGAAAAATTCAATAATTAATTCTCTTCCAAAATATCCAATTAAAATCAATTTCTTCTAAGAGTTGGATTTTTTTAATTCTTCTTGATTTGTTTGTTATGAATATAAAACAACCTCATTACTAATTTTTTTCTCATTTTCATTTCATCGATATTTTTCAAAAACGGTCAAATTACATCACTTGTTGGTCTAATTCATAACATTCCAATCACAATATCATTTAATTTTACTAACTCTTTTCTATAAAATTATCTGTATATTACTTTTTAAGTATGTTCAATTCTTCGTCTTTCATTTTAAACATAATTTTTTTCCTATCATATAAATTTCATTCCTTCCCTTTTCTATAATCACTAAAATGTATCCCGTGATTTAACTTACTAATTATGATACAATTCTAGATATACGTTATAATCCTTTTTGTTATTACAATAAAGTCGTATAACTGAATAATTGACTATTTGAATGAAGAAATTTTGAAATTGTTCTCCCACCTTAATTTTATTTACATAAACAATCAGTTAACCCAGGTGGAAACATTCCTTGTAACTTATTTCTCATTTAGATTTATATGTAGACCTACAGACCTATTTCTCTTTACGATATAACTAGTTTCATATATATCAAATTAAATGTCTAAATTTATTCAAATTCATGAACATTCAACTACTTTTCATTTATATAATTATATGGAATTATCGGTTAACTCATGTGGGAACATTCCTTGTAACTTATTTCTCATTTAGATTTATATGTAGACCTACAGACCTATTTCTTTTTACGATATATCTAGTTTCATATATCTCAAATTAAAATGTCTAAATTCATTCAAATTCATTTATATAATTATATGGAATTATTTTATCCTTTCTTTTCTTTAGTTAAAAATCGTACCATTATGTTCACTCTAACATATATATATATATATATATATATATATATATATATATATATATATTTGTTCTTATTGTTTAACGAATGGACCTATGTGGTCGAAGTTTTCTTCCGTTGTACATCCGTTTGTCCATTGAATTCCGCTGAACTCCCGCTTGACGTTTCGCCAAAATTTTAACTGGCATTTTCAAAAGCTGTTATCTAACTGAAGTGTTTCTATTTTTGCTTCTTAACTTATACCTTCCTCATCCTAATCCGTTATTAGTATTTGGTTGTTGGGTAATTACGCCCCTGTGAGGATTAGGTTTATTATGTTTATCCGCCTGGGGTTGTCGCAGGTCATTTACCCGATCATTAGAGTGTTTGTTCGTGTCGTTGGAGATTATGCTAATCCGATTATCAAAGTTTATTGGATGTTTAATTTCATTTTTGCCTGAAATTGGGATTATGGTCTTCTAAATAGGAGATAATTTTATAGTTTCATCTCTTTTATTTAGGGTACCGCGTCTTTCAATCTCGATGGCCTCTCTAATGAGTGGGGTTTTGTATTTGTCCATGTTCACCAATTACTTACAGCTGTTAAAGTCAAAGTTGTGCCCTGTTTCATGTTCATGTTTGAACAATGCTGATGTCGTCTGTTTGTTTATATTCAGTTTGTGTTCATCCCGACGAGCGGATATCCGTCTGTTTGTCTGTCCAGCAGCTTTCCCATTGTTGTATTTGGTCTGTAGGTTGTGCCTCGGATATAGGGTAAGTTGACTTGGGCCACGTTGTCTTGGTGTTCGGTTTTTAACGTTTCGTTTTCTTGTTGTTTAATTATAGCCTTATTGATGATATATTTGCTATAGCCATTTTTTCTTAGCGTCTCTTTCATGAAAGCTCGTTCTTGTTTGTGCGTCTGTTAGGTGTAATGATCGTGATATAAGTGTATTTGCAACCTCTTGGATCTGTCGGTATGTGTGTCTTTTCTGAATACTGTGTGTTGAAAACCCCTGTCGTGTAATAAGTACGTCTAAGAAAGGGAGCTGTTTGTTCTGTTCCATTTCTAGCGTAAATTGTATATTGTTGTGCCTGGAGTTCATATAGGTTAGGAAATTATCTAGTTCTGTTTTTCAGCGAGGCCATGTAATGAAGATATCCTCGACGTAGCGAACCCATAGTTTCGGTTTCAGACTTGCGTTCGCTCCTTCCAAGTATACCATGAACAAATTGGCGACTACTGGAGATAGAGAGGATCCCATAGGAGCACCTTGAACTTGTTTATAGTGATGGCCACTAAAAGAGTAATATGTGTTTTTAAGGCAATGGTTGGCAAGTTCTGTTATATGGGGAGGTAAATCTTCTTTAATGGTTATGTTATCCAGTGCTTCCTCGACAGGTATACTGGGGTACTGGCTTGCCAGTAAATGGCTTTCTTCTAATGTTGTGTTCTTGATTACCTCCATGAACTGTTTTGAGTTCTTGATATATGAGTTTGCTTTCTCAACGAATACACGACCCGGGTCAGGTTTTTGTGTTGGAGAATTTATTGCGCTTACAATCGGTCTAATGGGTACACCTTCTTTATGAATTTTTTTCAGTCCGTATAGTTTGGGACATCTGCTAGATTTTTCTCGTGGGATGATTTTCTGTTGGATCTCTGTTTCTATGGGTGAGTTCTTGATTTTCGTCTTTTGTCGTTTTTTCAAGATATGTTGTGGGGGGGTGGGGGTGGAACCCGTTGTCTATCAGTATTTCTCACATCTTTTTAGTAGTAGTAGTCTTCGGTGTCTATCACAACAGTCGCTTTTCCCTTGTCGGCTGGCAGTATCGTTAGTTCTCTGTTTTTTCGAAGATCTGATGTTGCTTTTTGTTGAGATTTTGAGACGTTGGGTCTTGGTAGTTTGGCGGTTTTTATAGTTTTTATTACCTCAAATCTCACTTATTCCGCCTTTCGATCATCTAACGGGTTCAGTGCTGCCTCAACGTTTGAAATCATTCACTCTATCGATGTTGTTTTTGGTGTTATTGCAAAATTGAAACCTTTACTCATTACGGCTTTTTCGTGTTCAGTTAACATCTGGCATGATATGTTGCAGACTATATTTTCGGTGTCTAAGTGTTTATTGGGAAATAACACCACACTTTAAAGGAAATTGCTGTATATTCCAAACGTTTCAGGGTCTAGATCAGACCCCGTTGTCAATGGCTAAGAAACTACGGATTAAAAAGGTACAATTCCAAGATGTAAATTTAAATATTTGACAATGACAATTTGACGTAACTATTTAAATATTTAAATTTACATCTTGGAATTGTACCTTTTTAATCCGTAGTTTCTTAGCCATTGACAACGGGGTCTGATCTAGACCCTGAAACGTTTGGAATATACAGCAATTTCCTTTAAAGTGTGGTGTTATTTCCCAATAAACACTTAGACATTGAAAAAGATGCCATAAGTATCGTTCAGAAAACAACTATATTTTCGGTGTTTTGTTCTGCGTTATGTTTAGTTGTATGCGTTTGCAGTCATATTTTTTGGCTAGTTTATCTTATTTGTATTTCGTGTCAGTTTCAGAGCGCCAAAAAGCAACGGTTTCTGTAAGTTCCCATATTACTGGATGTATTTTATTGCTGAGGTCCAGGTGTAAGTAGTTTCCTCTCTATTTCGGATACATATTTTCTGGTTTGGCGTATGGTTTCACGTAATAGGGCTTTGCTGGCTCTATGAAGGATACTTGTTCTTCTCGTTGTTGTATGATATGACAACTTCGTGAATGTTGGTAATTTGTCGTTGTTACGGCAATGTAACAGAAAAAATAGATCACACAACTGTTGGCATTTCTTCGTTCTTAATTCTTAGAAATCTACGCCACATGAAATTCTAAAGTTAACTCTTTCAAATTCTACCAATTTGAAAGAAGCTTTGTTATTTCACATGATCTTTTTTGTGCTACCCTATGTATATCAAATTTGCAGTAAATTCCCTTAGTTACATCAATTTTGTTGTCAAACATTAATGTCAAATTGTGATTAAAATATTTGTCATTAGGAAAGCTCTTATTTTTTTGTATTTTATTTTATATTTTTCTTTAATTTGTATTAATACCATTGAAAAAGAGGTCTGATTTAGACCTCGAAACGTTTGAACTTTTGAAATATATATATATATATATATATAAATATATATATATATATATATATATATATATATATATATATATATATTCGACTAAGAAGTGGATTTCAGTTTCCTGTAATGCCTTTCGTCGACGGCTATAAAACTCTCCTTAATAGGAAATTACGTGACCTTAGTAGAAAACCAGTAATAATTCTCATTGCACTTAACCAAAGTGCGAGTCGTATTCTACAACTAGCTGATGTTTCAAGTTTTAAGCTATAAGAAGTGGGTTGGAGAGAAGAGGTTATTGAATGGCGTAGTAGTAATCCTACTAATGAATTAACTAAAGAACGGACTGCAGGATTTCTAAAATTCGCCACTGTAAAATCAGTTTGACTTAAAATAATAATAATTTATATTAAAACCTGTGAAATGTATCTCTGGATTTTCGTTTCAATAGATTTATTGTTTTCTCATTATATATAAAACCAATAAGAGCGTTTATAGAAATATTGTAGTAATTATTGAAAAATATCGGAAGTGTATATATTTATATAAAATTTTCATATTGTGAACATTTTACGTTTTAGCTATTAGTTTTAAGAATATTAATTGGGTCCAGTCCTACGCACAGGCAACTGAATTGCCACCATAGTTGTACAAAATATAGTACGTATAACTACACTATATTTCTAATTTTATGTTAGTGTGAGGATTTCAGAATAAATAAAATAAGTGAATAAATATTTTTTATAAAAAAACTGCTTTTTTAACTGAGATAAATTTGAATCTTTGAGTGTGAATAATTTTCCAAGATAAACATTTAATTTGGTACCTTTGATAACAAAATGTACTTTATTGTTATGATTCTACTTTTCTATTTTCTATTAATGTAGTAGTTCAATAAACTCGTGAAAATTGTATTCCGATATTTAGGTTGAAGTATCGGCGAAAAAAAATGTAGTCGATATTTAGGTTGAAGTATCGGCGAAAAAAAATTTAGTCAAAATAGTTAATGGTATAGTCAGAATATTAAAGGTTTTTTTCTTAAGCGCTTTTTAGTGTGATCGTTTAGGTTCTTTTTTGGACGAACCTTAAATAAATTCATTTAAAAAAGGGGGTACTTCAATTGTAACCAATTTTCATATTATTCGGCAAAAATCTTATACAAATGAAACAATACGGCTATTTCATTTTAGCTTACAGACCATGCGGATATTTTTTATTTTAACAATTTTTGTAATAATAATAAGTTTTCCATGTAATTCCAATATAAATTGATACACTGTATAGACAGACGAATTGAAAAAGTCTATGTGTTTTGAAGAGGGCTAATTAACATTGGTTTTCGTTTGCTTCACCCCATTTCATCCTAGAATTCAAATAACGATAATAACGTTCAATTAAGGCTGTGCCCTTCGTATAATTTTATCGTAAAATAATAAGTTATTATATGTATATAGCATTGAAATAAATGTGTGACCACTGCCAGATCCCTCCTTATATAATCCAGTTGAAACTATGCAAATTAGTTGAGACGTTTTCGGGTAGTTCTGATGAATATGCATAAAAATGAAACAAAAAATATAAAGGCACCTTAAGAACTTTTTCTTTCCTGATATCGGTAAACAAAAGCATCCGTGAATTTCAATCAATATTTATACATAATGTTTTCCGTTCCTGTTGCGAATTATCAAATAACGAGAGAAGATGTTGTTTGGAAGTTGAAACAAAGCCATAAATCATCATTAACCCCAGGAATATTTCCCCCTTGGTTGGGTTCTACATCACCACGTAAACAAGAGATTATTTCTGGGCCTGAATTTTTTCTATTATACGTTCTTCTGAAAATTTATATTGCTTATGTAGCCGGAGAACTTTATCATAAGTACAATATGAAATACTTTACAATTTTACACTATAAGCATATATATGATGTTTTCAACATTTCTGCTTATTTTTTTTGTAAGAGATTACAATATTTTTTTAAAAATTGAAGCTACTGGCGGAACTTTTATGTTATATTTGAATTAATTTCTTACAAATAAAAATGCGATGACGGCGCGATGAAAAACGTCTGGCATGGGTAGGGTTATTTATGGTAAATGTTACTTTTTTAAATTATATTAAAAAATGTTTTATGAATGAGTATAAGAAAATATTTTGCAGATTTCAGGATGTTATTAAATATATTTTCTTATTTTTTCTGTGCAGGGTGTAACATAAGGCAGTCCAAATAATTTGTTAGGCGATAACACTGATCAGTATGAGTAAAAATATAGTCAACAAATGTGATAGCTTAAAGGCATACTCAGATCGACAAAAACAATACACGAAAATTCAACCAAATATTAGTTAATAATTTCTAACAAATACTGACCAAAAAACATTGTAACATCCGTGTGGCAATTCTACAGAGTTGAGACAAGCGTAGGACTAAGTGACCGGACTGAATGATATCTAAGAGCCGGTCCATACTCTACGACTAATTGTACGACATGTCGAATCAGACAAAACGGATCAGGAAAAATTGAATGTGTGGACTGTAAAACTTACGTTTCGTCGAAATGGAATGAGGTTGGACATTGAATCGAAAGACTGAATATCGGGGCATCATTTTACGAGAATTGATAAGACAAGTAGTTGCATGTAGACGGGCGAAACAATGTCGTTCAGTTTTTCACGTTAGTAGATAGTTTGCTCTTTGCAAAATAGCAACATGTCTGATATTCGTCAATGCTATCGCTAATTTTTTGGAGAGTTTATAGACTTATTGTATCATAGTTTTGCTTGTTTGTGGAAGTCAAAGGCCGACATTATAGTGATCGGAATACAAAGCTTCTTCCGGTTGCAATGAATCTCAAGATGGCACTTAGTATTTAGTGAGGTGAGATCGCTCATGCGAGTATCTTGTTTTTGTAGGTACGGGGTTACTAAATTTAACAAATACGTATATGTTTTCATACACATTCTCAAGTAATTGCGCCAATCATCATGTTCACAATCGAACATGAGAAAATTCGGTCCTCTTTAAAAGCCCTTTCCTGGACCACTTTTTCCTCCGATTTCTGTTTTTGATATTATTACAAGATTTTCTTGATATACAAATTGCATAAATTGGCTATAGCATTACTTCATCCATGGTGATCGTCGCAAAACTAAAAGTCGTACGAAATTTGAACTGGGGTTTGTATGATAAGATGTAACTGTATAGAAGCGTACGTACGTATGTAGGTACGTTTTGTCGAATGACTTATGTGACCACTTTATCGTTCGATTAGTCGTAGTGTGTGGACCAGACTTTAAGGTTCAGCGCAGACGGGGCAACTAGTTTACAACTTACGATACAAACCAGTTGCACTTGGAATTAGGTTCGTTCGTAGGTAACCGTTACCAATAATTCAAAGAGTTTAAAAAAATGCTAACCGTTAAAATTATTGTCAACGAGTGTCTGCAAAGGTAATCCCAAGTATAACTGGTTTGCAACCTAAATTGTAATAAAATATTTGCATCGTCTGGCAGGCTCTCAATGTAAACATTGCGTAAATTGCAATGGACAAAGTATATGCTAAGTTACTCATTTAGTTGCATTAGAGTTGAGATTTCTTTATCACTTTTGATGCATTTTGGATTCCAACCAATAAAATAATTTTTAACAAATATTATGAATTTGAAGATACGCATATGAGTCAGGACAAACATTTTCCAATGCGGTTGAAAAAACTGATTTATAGCATCTGTGACCAATTAATAATAGTGGAGACTTTATACATCCACTATAATTTGAAAACAAGACATCATTATGAAAATGCCATAAAGATAACTGAATGAACTAGTGTTTCCGGCAAATTCTACAAATTGCTCTAACTACACTTTGATTTTTGATAATTTACGTTATCTTTGTCTCAGAAATCGTACTGAGGAGAGAATAGTCATCTAAACAACCAAAATTCATTCCGAAATTACAGTAGATAATTTATACTTAATCATTCAGAAATAGCAGTAGATAATTTATTCTTACAGTTCATGTTTGATATTTGGCACAAACTAAATAAGGCAGAGAGGAGGAAAAATGGGATTTCTTGTGGCAATTCTGCAAAGTTGACATATTGATGAACAAATGACGAACATATATTTTTATATATGAAACAACACTTTGTGAATAAAACTATTCACATGCGCCTTCAGCATCCTAGGGTTAATAACTACCCCTAAAAAAATTATAAATAAAAACGGGTGGTGTGTGTTACCGCGTTTAAATTTCTTTCATTCGAAGTTAAGATTGCAAGCCCACAATTGGGTAGACAAGAGTCAAGTTTATTGATGATTTATTGTAATTTGGGCAGAAGTTCTTGAATATTTGGTAGCCTTTTTTTATAAACCCTATTTTTATAAATATAAATTTGTATTCACATCTCTTCACCTTGTTTATTTTGTCCACCAGCTGTACAACTTGTAGTAGTCTCAGAAGTAAGTCAACTAATCTTCTTTCGTTTGACTTTCTTCTTTCTATTGTCTTGTTAAGATTCTCTCGTACTACAGAGAGACTCTCCGGCTGGGAAATAGTACGTTTTTCGTTGAACATCTTGATTTCCTTAGTATAGATTGCATTCATTTCAAGCAATATTCTGCCATTTAAAACGCTCCGGTAGTTTTTGAAATTCAAACAAGCTAGTTCGGTTCTCTTCTCTAACATTCTGAGGTATAACGGTGAGCTGAAATTCCCATCTGTGGCATCTTGCGAGAGAATAATCTTAACGTAACCCGAAAAACATTCTACACAGTTGATTTGATTGTTGGATAGAATCATACTGGCAATTCAAAATAAATTTTCAAATACGTCCGTCTCCCACAAGTTCTGTCAGAGAGAGCTCCGTAACCCAAAAACTCTTTTCATATTAAGGTGCCTAACAATTATCCACTTAGCGGCATAACTCGTAAACATAATACCCAAATATGCAAATTAGTCAACTTCCTAAGCCAAATTTATGACTCTGGAAAATTCTTTACAACATTTTTCTATTTCCTTAAATGTCTAAAATAAACATTATATTTATATTTTTATGATGACAAACAAAATATTTATTCTATCAGTCCAGAGCAGGTATGGCATGTTACTGAAGTAGGTTTCCCTTGACGAAAACAAGTCTAATCAAATTCTGTACAATAACGCCTGCAGCCCAAACATTCGTCTTATGTGGTCGTTGTCAATGGCTTTCTTTATTTAATGTGATCGCACATATAATAAAAAATTGACGATTCACTTTGTGAAGTAATTTGAAGTGAATTGGAATTAGAAGTTCGAGGATTGACGTGGATATCAAATAATATATCCAAAGCTTTCTCCCCATCAGTTAAAATTGGACACTCATATTCTAAAACTGACTGATTTAGACTGACTTTTTTCTGTTTGAGTTGTTCTACTGTCATCGTAACCATCAATAATATTTGTCACTGAGACTTCAGAAGAACAATCTAAAAGTTATATCTACAGTTCTGTGGAATATGGTCTTCTTACTACCTTTCTTCACTAAGCCATGACTTGATGAGTAACTAACTCTGAATACCTCTCCATGGTTTTAAGGCATCCAAGTAATTTTACTAAGACTCTGTTTGAAATTCGCAATTGTTTTTATGAAATATTTACAAATTTATTAGAAAACAAGGATTTGTTTACGAACACGATTTGTTTAATCTATCACTGCTATAGTCTTCCATCAAACTGACATCCTAAAGTCCCCTGATGTTACTTTCATTTATATCCTGGCAAAAGCCTTTTCCATCCTCTCCCTTATTATCCTCTAACATTTTTCAATAAGCGAATCAGAAAAGTTAACTTTAAGGGTCATGTTACACCCCAATCTTTTGTAGTTGTTCAAAGTTTGCAACCTTAATTAGGTTCCTGATGTAAATTCTCGTGTATAGATTCTACTTCAGTTTCCCTTTACATAAGCGGAGAAAATGTGCACAATGAAAGTTTTTCCATCTTCGCGCAATGCTTTCACATCCTGCTTCATTGAGCAAACTTTTATGTGATGAGATGGAAGTAATACTTTTGGAAATAATGATATTCTTTTAGACGACGTCAAAACATTTCCTAATACAACTAATTGTCTTTTTTCAGAGCATAAGCTTTTCTTTACTGTTAACTCTACACAGAATTCTCTTCGTGAGTGAAAAAATAGATAAGGAGAAATAGTTTAGTTGATACATTTCATTTGCGTATTTGAATAGGATAACCCAGACGCCCTCTGCAGTTGCGAAAAAAGTAACAAGTTTCTATTTTTTTGCAAAATTTCTACGAAATTTGTTTCATTTAATCCTAATTTGTTTTTAACCGACTTCCAAAGACAAGGAGGTTATCAATTCGTATGCAACTTTTTTTTTATGTATGTCCTGCGATTATTCAAAAACGGCTTGACAATTTTGATGATTTAAACTACATTATATTAAGGAACAATACAGAAAGGTCCCATACAATTTTCTATAACATGAGATTTACGGTTTTCTAGAAAATCAGAAAAAAAGTAAATAAGGGACTAGATTTCATCGTTTTTCAATGAATCTTCACTGTTTTCTCTGAAAGTGCTCACGCAATTTGAATTTATAAATTGTAGTTTACAAAGATATGTTCCAGCTTGATTCAGGACGTTTTTCTATTACGCAAAACACCATTTTTCTGAAAATCGGAAAAATATATGCAAAAAAACTGTAAACATCATGGTAAATATCAAATTTTTATCATAAATATCTAGTTTAAATGTCATGATATGCCATGAAATTAATTCGTACAGGGTGTTTTTAATGGTTTTCAATTTGATGCATTTGAAAGTTAGTTTCTGTTATGGACGAAGGTATATTCGCGTGAAATGGCAGACAATATTCCGTTAGTGTATCGAAATGAAAATTTGTTAGATATGTCGGCGAACTCTTCTATATGGTATACGGTTGTAGGTGTGTGCGTGCGTGCATGTGATATTAGGTGGTACTTAAGCCGTTGTATACATAGAATGGTTGAAATATACGTTGGAATTGAATTAGTTATAAAGGGTGTTTCTAAAAATATTGTATTGGCAGATAAGTAGTTGCGTATACAAGGTAGTTGAAATAAGAGTGGAGCAAAACTCGAGTTATACAGAGCGGAAATTTGCGGAAAATAATTACAGTTATACAAAAGGGTTTAAAAATTGTCAGAAGTTGTTGAAAATACAGGATGGTTGAAATATAAATTGGAGTAGAATTACAGTTATACAAGGTGGTTTAAAAAATTGTATAATTTCGAATATAAGTAGTTGCTTATACAAGGTGTTTGAAGTAAGGTAAAATTATTGTTATTTATGTGTATAAAAAATTTGTTATATAAGCATAAGCAGTTAGGATATTTGAATTATAGAACGTAGGACGGAGTATAATTATAGACATGGGTTCAAAAAAATTTAGCAGTTGCATATACCGGGTGATTGGAATAAATGGTTCAGTGAAATTATAGTCATAAAGTGTGGCTCAAAAAGGTGAATCTTGTTATATAGGGTAGACCATGAACAGTTGCATGAATGGAATACTAGACATATGGGGCGAAATAAAATCATAGGTATACAGGAATAATTTAAACAATAGAAAAATAGAAAGAGTCAATATTGTGGAGAGGATTTATACTTATACAGGGTGGTTTTAAAGATTTCAGGACCGTTGTGATATTGTATTGAGTTGAATTAGAGTTGTACAGTGCATCCCATTTTGGTTGAGATTGCCAGGTTACTCGGTTGTTATTGAAGATAGAGTCTTGCGGTTTTCACATACCTGTTCTACTTTTTTGTGAAACTCAGGATGGCCATATCAGATTTTGCATAAGTGTTTCCATTTATAAGATACAGGGCGATTTTGATAATTTATACTTTTTGGACCCCTTCTATATCTACGAAGTTATTAGAAATACTCTTGCGCTAAGAACTACGTCTAATGGAAAATTTTGCATAGAATTCAGTGGAGTACTCAATTTTTTTTCCGAGTATGGTTTTGAAGATACTACACAACATTATATATTTATAAATGGAACACCCTGTTTTTTATTATTTCATTGAATTCGTTATTTTTTTTCCTTTTAATTTATGTATAATACAATACACATGGTATTATTAGAAATGCTAAAAAGCTGAGTTTTTTGCTAGTAGGCCATGTATTTTCCATTTAAAAGGAGAATCAAATAAATAATTCCATTTGAGATTTTTTATAGGAGTTTATCAGCAAAGAAAAATAATGTTAACAATAATTCAATAACATGAAACACGAAATTTAGGTACCTAAAAGCAACTAATAAATAGTTATACATCGTTCATTATGTATAACAAACAGAACAAGTATTACAAATCAAATATCTATCTTAAAATTAATTTTGGACATTATTTATTACCTTATTGATTTAACTGTTCAAATTGTTGTCCATTTTCCCTAACACATAATTGGCAAACCTTTTCAATATGCCTGAGTGCATTTAAAATTATAACAGGTCGCCTTTGTAAAACCCGAAAAGCTGCCTCTGTTGCGGCACGAAGTTCTTCACGACTGTTGTGTCTGTTGGTATATATTTTATTTTTCAAATAAACCCACAAAAAATATCCAATATAGATAAATCGGGTGATCTTGGAGGCCACCTAATTGGTCCATGTGTTCCTATCCAACATCCTTGAAAATTATTTTCTAAAAAGCGCCCAATTAATCTAGAATTGTGGGCAGGGGCGCCATCTTGTTGAAAGTGTATAGGATTGCGAAAGGCGAGGGGAACATCTTCCAATATATCGGGTAATAAGTCTTCTAGGATTGTCAAGTGTACCTATTGGCGGTAAGGGTTCCTTCAAAAAAAGGGTACTTTATTTTTGTCCCCAGTATGAAACAGGCTACATTAAAATCAAATCGATCCTGCTGTTGTCGCTCAAAAATTAAGTGCGGGTTCTCATCATACCAGTATCTTGTATTCTGCCTGTTAAATATACCGGCACTGCTTATATGAAATTCGTCTGACCAAATAACTTTCCTTACAAAATCATTGTCCCTTCGGGTTTGGTCTAAAAACCAATTGCAAAAATTTAACCGTCTTGCTGCATCACCAGGATATAAGTGCTGGGCAATATTGACTTTGTAAGGTTTAAATTTATATATTTTTTTAAATTCTTTGGATCCGTGATTGAGAAACTCCAGTGTAATTTTCTAATTTCGCACAAGAAGTCTAGGGATAGGCATGAACGCTAGCTAACACATTTATTTCATTCATTTCTCGATTTTCTTTGTTATACACCTTTGATCGAGGTTTAGAATATGCACCAAAACTTAGTACATTATTCTTTAGTCTAAATATAGTTGCTCGACTAGGTTGATGCCTCTCTGGATATCTGAAAGTTTTATAAACGCGATTTCATGAAATATCTTATGGTAAAATACTCGTACTTTATACCTGTGGAAATATAATTCTAAAACTTCTTCAACATTCTCATAACATTGATTTAAACATTGTATCATATCGTATTTTTCGTTATTTTGAAAAACGAATTCTATTCCAGCCATTATCAATTATCAACCAGCAAACTCACGAATAATTATTTATATAATGATCTTGTAAACTCAAACACGATAAAACACAATAGTTACTAACAATGACAGCTTGATCAGATTTGCGTTTTTCTCTCCAGCGCTCACTAGATAAAATATTGTGCCGAAAGGCGGAATTCTATAATAATTTTAAATGGATTCATGCGAGATGGAAAGGTTTGCCAATTATCTGTTAGGGAAAATGGACAACAATTTGAACAGTTAAATCAATAAGGTAATAAATAATGTCCAAAATTAATTTTAAGATAGATATTTGATTTGTAATACTTGTTCTGTTTGTTATACATAATGAACGATGTATAACTATTTATTAGTTGCTTTTAGGTACCTAAATTTCGTGTTTCATGTTATTGAATTATTGTTAACATTATTTTTTTGTGCTGATAAACTCCTATAAAAAATCTCAAATGGAATTATTTGTTTGATTCTCCTTTTAAATGTTAAATACATGGCCTACTAGCAAAAAACTCAGCTTTTTAGTGTTTTTTAGCATTTCTAATAATACCATGTGTATAGTATTATACATTATTTTAAAGGGAAAAAAATAACGAATTCAATGAAATAATAAAATACAGGGTGTTCCATTTAAAAATATATAATGTTGTGTAGTATCTTCAAAACCATACTCGGAAAAAAAAATTGAGTACTTCACTGGATTCTATGCAAAATTTTCTATTAGACGTAATTCTTAGCGCAAGAGTATTTCTAATAACTTCGTAGATATAGAAGGGGTCCAAAAAGTATAAATTATCAAAATCGCCCTGTATCTTATAAATGGAAACACTTATGCAAAATCTGATATGGCCATCCTGAGTTTCACAAAAAAGTAGAACAGGTATGTGAAAACCGCAAGACTCTATCTTCAATAACAACCGAGTAACCTGGCAATCTCAACCAAAATGGGATGCACTGTACAGGCTGACTCAAAAAATGATAGACCAAAAAGTTGAATTTTTTTTGATGATCAGTATGGGGATCTCGGAAACTAGCGGAGATAGAGCAATGGTTAAATTGGAAAAGATTTGCAGTTTTACTGGCCCAATTTAATGACACTTTCGGATTTTTGTAAAAAGTCATGGCTTGCTAGATATTTTGAAAAAACGAAATTCTGTCGATTTAGTCAAATCCCTTTACCTCCATTGTTTTTGATTTTATAAAAAAACGTGTAAATTTCAAAATTGAAGGGAATTGTATCCCGAATATGACTGTCATGTCCTTGTTTGCGTGACAGCTCTTGTTTTCGAGATATGACACAAACTTATCTTTTTTTGAGTGGAAACCATAGTTGGTTATGACTTTAAAAAATCGGACATTTTTAGAGCTTTCACAAGGAGCATATCTGGGCTAAAGAAAACCCTTTCCATGTAGAACAAAGACGACCCCAGATAAAATTTGGTTTTAATGTTTGGTGTGGTATCATAGGGTCTACTATTCTGGGGCGTTTTATCTATGACGAATCACTTACTGAGGAGCGCTACCTGCATTTCTTGCAATTCACTTTTTAAGACATGTTGCATAATTTGAATTTTAGAACTCGTTTAGAAATTGAGTGGTTCTCACATAATCGAGCACCTGCTCATAACTCGTTATTATTAAGACAACACTTAAATAATATCTATCCAAACTCTTGGATAAGAAGAAATGGCCCACGCGAATGTTTTTTCGTTATATCTGATATACCTAATAAAAAATCTTTCAATGTTTTTGGGAATAGTTATTAATAAATCAATCTATTTCATGGCTACCCACGTTAAATGTGAAAATAAGAGAGAAAAGCATCCATAACTCCGTTATTTTTATGAATAACTATATCGAGTATCATATCGTTGAAAAGCTCTAAAAAGGTCCGATTTTTTGAGGTCATAGCCAACTATGGTTTCTATTCAAAAAAAAAGATAAGTTTGTGTCATATCTCGAAAACGAGAGCTGTCACGCGAACGAGGACATAACAATCATATTCGGGATACAATTTCCTTCAATTTTGATATTTATACTTACACCTCTCAGTTCGCCATAAAAACGCCTTGAGAATGCCAAGTGAGACCTTGGCGAAACGTCTGTAGGATTCAAACATGTATCAATATAACGAACGGATGTATTCCCCCATAAATATTTGTTCATATTGTTCCATCCGTGAAAGCCTACGACTAGACCTTGTACACCTCTACGGGGAGGAGACTTTCACAGCCACGAAGACCTATGAAAACTGACAGGAAAAAGATGTATTTCGCTGTGCAACCTCAACTTTCTGATCAACTGCCGCAATCAAAACTTGCAACCAACGTTCACAAAGCTGTCACACCACACAAGAAACAGGAAAACTATAGCCATTCTGGATAAAGCAAGCAGGGCCCTTCTCAAAGAACAAATAAACAGAATCCGCCAAGAAGTGAGCGAAACAGAAAAACAACTGTACCACTGAGACAGAGTAGAGCTGCTAGCACACTGGCGCATATCTTATCTGTGTATTAAAACTCTTATCTGTATTAAAACTATCAATTAACGTTGTACGTGATAATAGTATTCTCCTTTTATATACACAAAGAATCCATTATTTCGGATTTGGCAACAATTGTAATTATCAATTTTTCTTTAACCAACAAACGTATTGTTGCTCTCGTAGTGCACCAACTCAGACTAGCTTGGGCTTTAATTTTCCGAGAAAATCTGACACTTTTTGTTAACGTCCCATATACCATTCTTGTAAAACTCTTCAGTCTAAATAACTATTGATAGGAAACATTTTCTCTGCAACCTATACCAAAAAATATGGAGAAATAAAAAACGAAAAAAATCGGTTATTTAATCCTTATTTGCAAAATATAATCTAGACTTGATCTATTAATTTGAAAACTTACCTCGAAATAATAAGTAATATTTTTATTTACGCATTTTAAATACACATATTCCAGCAATAATATATACATTTCCCTACGGAGGAGTCACTCGAAAGTTAGTGGATCCATCACTGAATTGAGATGCCTTCCGGCCGTCCATCGCGTATGCTCTAGAATGTTACCGTAGTAATCCTGTGTTTTTAATGAAAATGGATGTTTTCTCGAAAAAGTCTAGAAGTTTCGGTAATTATTTTCATCGTCAATTGAGTATTGAGAAGGGTGGTTTTTGTAAATAATTTTTTATTTTCCGAGTATTTTTATTGGGTATGATTGATTTCCTGTATAATACCTTTTTACTAACATGAAAATTAATTGCTGAATCGTAATAAAATTAACCAAACATTTTAATTCAGTTTTCTAGGGTGATCGATAAGAAGAAGTCAGTATAAGAACAGAATGCGATGAACTATTATCAGCATGAAATTTTTAATTCCTTATTAAATCTAAATGTATGTTATTATTATTGGCTACAGAAAATCATATTAAAAATAGCTACTGAGAATTAATTTTTTTTTTACAAGTCAAAAAATGTTCACGCGTGTAACGACTTCAAAACGAGAAAAAAATTACAATTCCAGGACCATTATGAAATCTTGCCGAGATAAAAGTCTTTGTTCTTAATATTTCATGACATTGATGTATCGCACACAACTTGAGCTTAAGATATATTTTGTTTGTATGGAAATCCCAGGATTTTAATATCTTTGTCTGGATGTCAGCTTCCTGCGGTCTTACATGAATGAGTTTTTTAAACGTCAGGATTAAATTCTCTTCGCGGAGCAGGTATGATGGGGTGAATAAGGGAATGTTGATGTGTTGGCATTCTGTAGTATGTGGCTTTGCGTAATATTATATTATGCCCGGGATTCCGTTGAGAGTAGACCAAGGAAGGAGGAGATTTAATTTATTACGATGAAAATGGGAAAGTTAATTTAGGGATTATTTTATGACGTGCTAGAGCGACGTTTATTTTATAAATTTTTTCCCCTATATTTTAACGAATGACGTTCATAATTTCTTGCTCAATTTATTATTAAAATGATAATAAAATGAAGACATTATCACAGTAATGAAGAACTGCGAAATAAATACTATTGGATATTAACTGATAACTTAATTTTAGCGAGATCTTTAACGAAGTATGAAACTGTCACTTTATTGTGTAGGGAACTTAGCATTATTTTAATACCATTTTTGCAAAAAAAAATCGCCGCGTAACACAAAAAGTTTGTTAAAAAATTTTTAAATCTTATTTAATTATACTAGATGTTTAAAATAGCAAAAACCCTATTTTTGGTAGCTTTTGTGACTTCTCAGCAACAGAGTAAAACTTTAAAGAATCAGAGGTAAATGTGTTGTATGCGCATTTTTAGAACCTACTAAATGAGATGTTGATCGATAGGATTGGTTAATTAATAAATGAGTTATTGGCGAAAAATGTAATAAAACGGGCAATTTTCAATCACTCGTAACTTTTATCTAAAAAAATTTAGACCGTTAAAACTTGGCAAAAAGTTTCATTTGTCTATTGAAAATAACTCTTTAAAATTTCAACTTCTGGGCTTTGAAGGTTTTTTCACAAATGTAATTTTTTATAGAGAGCTCTTAATTTTTGGTGATGGTTACAACGCTCCCATTCTGCATCAAATTACTTTTTGATAAATCAGAATGGTACATGTTAATTATCAAATCTTTCGGTACAACTCATCGTATATTAACATTCGTTTGGGTTTGTTCTATTGTCTGAAAATTTAATTTGAAATTCTGCATTTTGGTATTCGCCAACGCATACATATACATAGTAGTGGGGGATCCTATTTTCCCCTCACGGTAGAATAAAAATAGCATGTCATCGAATTGACATGACGTTTAAAATGCTTTTTCCAAGCAAATTACGTTATATACGAGGGTAAATCAAATATAAAGGGTAATTTTGCTATTCTGCTTAGAATGCAGTTTCGAGCTAGATTAGGTTGTTTGGAGTAGATGTTTAGTTTATGGACATTGGGAACCAGCCGGGTACCCGCGTATGCTCGGCTATGTCCTTAATAACTATGGTATGATGTGTGGTCAGCATAGAACACAGCCATTACTAAGCAAGAGTTACATTCGTCTGTTATGCACAGATTATCATAAACCAGTAAAAGCGTTAAAGCCTCAGAAATTCTAACTCATTTGAATGCACAGTTTGGGTATAGTACACTGTCTCAGAATCGTGTGTATATGTGGGTGAGAAAATTTAAGGGTGTACGCGAATGATAACCATGATCGACGCACAAGGACAAGCCTTACAGCTGACAATGCCAATAGTGATCGACAGCTTATTGAACGTGAGCGCCGATTTACCGTAGAGGAATTTTCTCAGAATTGGGTGTCATCTATGGAAGTGTTCAATCAATTATCATTAATCAACTTGGTTTCAGAAAAATTTGTGCTCGATGGGTTCCGAGGTTTTTGACTGTAAACAAAAGGTCGTTGAATGACTTCTAAATATATTTCAGTCAGCAGCGACAGCATTTTTGAAGCGATAAAAGAATGAAATTCAAAACTCGCCTCTCATCTGGAAAAGTCCTTGCCAAGATTTTCTTTTGACTCTAAGGAAATTTACTGATCGATTTTCTACGTACCCAACGTACAGCGAATATGGCTTACTACTGCCAGTTGTTAAGGTTCGCAAAATCGGCGTATTTGAAACAAAAAACAAGGAATACTGCAAGAAATGGGCTGAGGAGCCACCCACCCTCGGTATAGCCCTGACTTGCCTCTGAAAGAATCACCAGCATGAAAACGATTTGGAATATATGAAGAAGTTGAGGAGCACATGCGCACTTGGCTTGCAACTCCCCCTCAAACATTCTATGAACACAGAATACTGAAACTCCCAACTATCGGTGGCAAAAGTGTGTAGATCACACAGGAGGGTATTTTGAAGAATGCTAAATCAATCATTTCTATATAATGTTATTCAATAAATGTAAAAAAAAAGTTCCGTTGATATATGATTTAACCTCGTAATTGTTTTGCTGACTTTAATTCTCAGAGTTTTAAATCAAAGTTGATCGCAGTATCACAATTAATTTATTCGACAATTTTAAAAGGAAAAAACTTTAGAAAGGAAATAATGAGTCAGAAAATAGAAAATCAAAGTCAACAATACAGTTATGGCAAATTATTAATATTAATGTATAGTTATGAACTATGAAGTTAGTTAACTAATGAATAAATTTTAAAAGTTTATAATGAAAATTATTCCTTAAAACACCATCTATAAAAATTGTATGATGTCATTTTTTTTAAATGATTAGAAATGATCAATGAACAAATTATGATATGCCATCGTTTCTCGTCCCTGGGCTATCAGCAAACAGGTTGACAGTTAACATGGCATTTATATCAGGGAAAGAATAAAAGTGATTTGAAATGAATGTCAGCTCGAACGCAGTAGTAAAATAAGGGGAAGGTAGTTCTCCCACGAGTACATTTTATTTAATTCCGAATACCAAAATGCAGGCTTTCAAACTGAATTTACATACAATAAAACAAAACTAAAAGAAAATTAATTTATGAGGAATTGTACTCAAAGAACTAATAATTAATATGTTCCTTTCAGATGGTTGAAATATTAATTTAGCTCAAAATGGGAGCAACTTCACGTAAAATCAAAAGCCCTGGAAAAAAATCAGATTTACAAGAAAACCTTCTGAGCTGTAAATTTGAGATTCTTACCAGTTATTTACCTCGCAGAAAGGAAAGATTCTGCCGAGTTTCAAAATTTCAACGCATCTTATACAACAACTATGGACGATTGAAAATTGCCTATGTTTTACAGTTTTTTCCAAATAACACAATAACTAATTATCCAATCGGCTATGTGAACCTATCATTTAGTCGCTATTGAAATTACGTATAAAACAAACTTAGTTTCGACCCTAGAACTTTTCATTAAGTTGCTGAAAACTTACAAAAACGGCTAAAATTGCGATTTTTGCAAAACACTCCCTATAATTAATTAAGGCATAAAAATTTGTTAACAACAGTTTTATGTGTTATGCTATATACATTCTTCAAGAAAAGCCAATCAAATATCTGTGGAATTTTTTGCAATTGAAAATACAAACTTCTCTAGACTATTAGTGAATACCTAAAACAAGCAGTCTCGGAAGTGCTCAATAACGGATCTGATTTTGAAGTTTTTCTATATAGTTTAAGCTCAGAAACTTTTCAGAGAGCACACAGATATTGCGAGAGATTCCATCCTTTATAGGGACGGAGATTTTCTTAGTCGAATGAAGTTTTCCAAATAATCTTCGGAAATCGTCAATATATATATTGATTAAACTAATCAGAGTTGAGTCGGACTCTGGGAATTGTATGGCAACCCTTTTAGGAGGTGTAAATTTCTTTTATCAAATTAACCCCGGAATTCAGTACAGAGTCATATTCCAAGCAAACAATGCAATGACGAAAACATAATTTACATGCATAAAAACAAGGGACAATTGAAAAGAGAAACGAGAAGAAATCTACTGTCTGAAACAGAATAGCTTATCATTCATTCCATTCATATATTCTCCAGCAATATTTTTAAATCAATCAAAGTCGATATCACAGTTTATAGCAAAATGTATTATTTAATGCTACAGACTTAAGATTGGGTTAGCACATTTATACTAACAGGAATGAAAATAAGATTTATTTATTGCGCCTAAATTAATGGTTTGACGTCATTAACAGCCAGTAATGAATAATATTATAGTGAAATAACTTATAAAGGGCAGTACAGTATATTCATTTTTACTATTTGAGTACTTACACTATTATAGTAAGTATGAATATACTGAGCTGTCCTTTACATGTTATTTCACTATAATATTTGTTCATTACTGGCTGTTAATGACTTCAAAAAATTCATTTAGCCTCAATAAATAAATCTTATTTTCATTGTTTGGTAGTATAACGGTGCTAACCCAATCTTCGGTCTGCAGCATTAAATAATACATTTTACAATAAACTGTAATATCGACTTTGATTGTTTTAAAATAATTGCTGGAGAATATATGAATGGGAAGAATGATAAGCTATTCTGTTTCAGCTAGTGGATTTCTTTTGCCTTCCATTATCAATGGTCCCCTGTTTTTATTCATGTAAATTATATTGTCGTCTCAATTTGCTTGTTAAAATGTTATAATATTCCTCAGTTAACTATGCTCTGTAGTTAGTTTCACTAAGTTATTACCGAGAAGACGTTGCACTCAAGCCTATATCACATTCGGGTCCTGAAATGTTAAATATTTCTAAAATCAGTTTGTTCGGGTCCAATATCGTAAAACTGAACGTCTAGCCATTTAACGGAAGGATTCTTTATACCAATACTCACGCGTATATAAATCAATTTCGTTTCCTGAGATAGCGAATTTCCATAAAACCAATTTTCGGCTCCCCTTGTCTATTTTCGATAATTGAATTTCCCTAAAAACAGTAACCTCCTGCCCCACATCGGTAAGCTGAATTTGAGCAAAATGTATATTTATTGGTTCTTGTAATAATAGGCTGTCCTGAAAACTCGTCTTTGCCTGCTTCGAATAACTTAATTTCTGTATTATGATGGAACAGGTGAAAGGAGTTCGAATATCATTTCCATTAACGAAATAAAAAATTTCTTACAAAACATATATTGAAGTTGACTAGAAACGTTTCTATTGATATGACGGAAATAATGCTGTTGCCCACTTAACAATAACAAAGTTGACAAAAATGAATGAAATAATTGTTATGATAAAGTTATTTACAAAAATGAAAAATTGAGAATTTTTCCAATTTATTTCAAAATACTGTCACTATTTCCACTAACGAAATTTCCTTTATAAAAACTGAAAATAATGAAGTAAGATTTGATAGTTGTAAATAGACTAAGATAAATATTGTTAGTGATAAGTTTAAAAATTATTTTCTGTAGTTACAAGTGGTTTGAGGGCCGTTTCATATGCTGAACCCCATGTCTTCCATGTCTTATGTTACCAAATTATTAAACAAACCATGATAGATTGTTAACAAAATCTCTATATTTGTTATTTGTTTTAACTGTACATTTGATGTCTACGTTCCATTTCATATATTGATGAAGTATTATACATATATATTTGGTATTTTCAACCCTATGCAGCTCATTATTTCCTATTTTAACATTAAATTGATCTGGCAACATGCCATTGTAGTTAGAAAATGTTAAATTGACAGATTTTTTTACACTTAAGGTTTGTTGGTTTAAACTTAATCATTTTGATGTTGTTTCCAGAAATAAATTAATAGCACTTAGAGTTTCAGACCCTGAATTATGTAAACTTCCAACTGCGGTTTCCTCAGTATGAGCATGTAACAAGGTCTTATTGAAAGTAAATGGTTAACATATATTAAAAATAACAGTGGATCTAAAATGGTATTCTGGGGCACACCGTGTATAACAATTCTTAGATCACCTTACTTATCATTTACAGAAACATATTGCTACTTGCCACTTAGCTGATAATTCTAAAAAAATCGTGCTGTCTGCTGTAGAAAATTCTGTAATTTTTTTTTTGCGAAATTGGATACTACGTTTGTAATTGGATACTAGGTTTATAATTGTTTGGGTTATTCTTCGTTCCAGTCTTAAAAATTGGTAATAGCCGCTTTCAATACACATAACTTTCTTAATACACATACTGAATCCTTTAGCTAGTTCTTAATAAATGGCTTATCCTTTTTAAAGTAAAGGCATGGACTTTATCGACGCCTCGACTCTTATATTTTAATTTATTTACGTAGTTTCTTTCTCCATTTCACTTTGGGGATAAAAAATTAGGTCGATGGACACATCACTGTTACTGGAGGGATCCTACTATGGTCTATCCGGTATTTTTTCAGCTAGATTTTCGCCTATTTCTGCATTCAACCTATATCCAGTTTATTATTTGCTTTTTCGGGTCTAGAACATGGCGGTGGATACAGCGTTGCGAATCTGCAATTAGATTACTTTCCAAATGAGAGGGTCAGCTCTTGACACAACACCCAACAACGTAATTGATATCAGTGGAATCAAGAAATGGGTCAAAGAATAGAAGAAAATAAAGGGGCTCATTAGATTTGGCTATCAACAGGGAAAAGGTGAAGAAGATGACAATACAAGCGAAAAACGAAATATGGGACAGAAATAGATATAATGTACAGAAAAGCCACACACACTTACAGCTAATCAGTTTGGACAAGTGGGAAAGGTATTACGAAAAGCTACCTCAAGAAGATAGAGAAATACTGAATATCTCTAGAAAAGCAAGCAAACTTAATTTTAACCTGAACTTCCAACTTACAAATTACGGCAGTTTCTCTAGAGGCTTTAATTTAATACATTACATCTCACGTCAACCATGTTACGGTTTCTATTAAAAATTGTCGGGTACAGCTCCTTTATGGGTACCTATTACATTCCGGAGACAGAAAAACCACCCATATAGTTATTGACTAATCACGAGTGTATTTATCTGTGTATATGCGTTTAAAACGAATTTACAAAAACTTCTTTTCAGTGGGGTTCAATGGGGACAACATAGTCTTTTATTGAATATTTTATTGTCTCGAAATTGTTACAGGCATAAGACATTTTAGAAAGAACTTCAACTTATCGTTGGTAAGCTGTTTCAACGAAGTTAATTCCAAGAATTTTAAGTGGTACAGTCAGAAAATTTGCTGCAGATATACCTGTACATTTGTTATTATTGCACGATAATTATATTAATCCGTAGAGAACTGATTTGGGATATCCGAAGAAGGAATTTTTTTTTCTGGAAATATTGCTATGTAGATTCGTTTTGTTAAATGGAGAGATACGCCGTTCATCATTTAGCAATAATTAAATTTGGTTCATTAAATGAATAGTCACGTGAGACAACATTTAGCTAACATTCAATTACGTAAATAAAGCATGAATAAATGGTTTAATAATAATCATTATTAGAAGCCGAAATTGATAGAGGCATGCGAAATGGTTTATAAGCTCGTTATATATACAGAGCCATCATAAAGTTCTGCATAAAATTCATAAATCTATCCACTTTATTTTTTTTAAACACCGAAACATGTCAGGTCATTACGCTTGTTTTGTAATACGTTAAAAAAAGAAAATGTATATTTATCAAATTGATGAAATCATCGAACTGGTTTAAAAGTAGTAAGCTATAATTCCCATTGCTCTATTCGCTAGGAGACATGTTTTTACAATTGAAGATGAGGGATGACATAATAATTTTATGAAAAATAGCACTAATGCATTTCAATGAATAAAAATAAATAAAGAACTTTTGCAGTATATTTTCAAAGCTGTTCAAATTCTTCACCGTTTGCAACTTTACAACCACCCATTGGATTTATATTCTGCATTAACTGAATTTTGAAACATCTCGCGTTTCACCACATCTTGAAAATGTTCTGGCTTCTCCACAAATACTCACTTCTGTAAATGGCTAAACAAGAACAAATCCATTGTGGTCAAATCTGGAGACCTTCGTGGCCAATCAGTTTGTCCACATTTATCAATTCAAATCCATCTTCGTTTAAAAGTAGTGTCCAGAAACCGGATTTAAACCCTACATTGAGACGGTGCCCCTTTTGGAAAAACATTGAAGATTTAAATGTTGCATGTTGTCGGGATATGAGAACGTTTGAATTGAGTCAGGGACAATTAAAGTCCGCAGAAGATGTCAATACCGCTCAGCTGTCAAATTTCCAGAAAAAAAATAAGGTCCTGTCGATGTGTTATTTACTAGGCTTCCCCAAAACACAGATTTTTAATGTATTATTCTAATAACAATTCATCAATTTGACAAATATACATTTTCCTACTTTGGCTAAATCATCAAAATTGTAAAAATTAATCACTTATGTCTTTATTTTTGTATATAACTTTTCGCAAAAAAATACAGAAGTTTGTACAACAAATAGTACGATTTTTTTAAGTAACAGGTAGCCAGATGTTTCTGTATGACAAGAAAGGTGACGTAAGAATTGTTATACACCCCAGAATACCATTTTAGATCCAGTGTTATTTTTAATCTATGTTAAGGATTTATTTACAATAATAAGTTCACATAATTTATCGTCAAAAACTGTAAGTGCTATAAATTTCGTTTTGGAAAAAAATAACAAAATTATTCACTATAAGACGCGAAAAGTAGTGCAGCATCCTGCATATAGTTCTTAATTTGTGTTGAAGTGCAATGGATTCAGTAACTGAATCTTACTCGTTGGAAACGTTTTTAATAAAATTTGTTTTACAGATAAAAGAAAAACGCTTTTGGGTAGTTGATAATTTTTTATCTACAACTGGAAAAGGGGAATTGAGATCATATGAAGAACTTTGCAATAATTTTGGATGTATTAGAACAATAATAATTTACTTTTAATTACATTTTAAAAGCTACGGCTTTTAGTAAACTTCATAAATACTGTTACATTTTTCATCTTATAAATACCACCTTACTTCGACAAGTGTAATTATTTTTTCAACATTGACTTCGTACGAAAACTGACCAAAAAACAAAATATTTTATTCGCATCAGAATAGTCCTACAAATTCGTGCGACGAATTAGTCGTATTCACTGTAACCGCTTGTACTTGACATACGTATTTGTTCACTTTTGATGAATTCGTACGAGTTCGTATAAATTCGTACGAGCTTATTTTCGTACGAATTCGCATCCACTGTAACCGCAGCCTAAATCAACAAACTTTAAGTGTCAACAAATCTGTCTATGAAACATTTTATAGCTACAATGACATGTCAGACCATATTAACATGGAAATAGCATATAATGAGCTGCATACGGTTGATAATACTAAATATTTTTGTATAATACTTCATAAATATATGAAATGAAACTTAAATATCAAAATGACTAGTGTTAGACTTCGATATTTGTGGTAACTGAGAAAAAACCTCAGTTAAAACAAATAACAAACATAGGGACTATGTTAACAATCTATCATGGTATGTTTAATAATTTGGTAACATAAGATATGGAAGTATGGGGTTCTGCATGTGAAACAGCCCTCAAACCACTTGTAAATCTACAGAAAAGAATTATTAAACTTATTACTAACAATAATTATCTTAGGGCTATTTAATATTGATCAAAGCTATAACTATCAAATCCTACTACATTATTTTGAGTTTTATAAAGGAGATTTCGTTAGTGGAAATAGTGGCACCAAGAAAAAATACATTTATAAAACCGAAAACAAGATTGGAAGTTGGTAAGATGTTTATAATAAACTACCAAAAAAAGTGTAAATAAATTTTGAAAAAATGGCTCTTTTGATCAAAATGCCCATTAGTTGAAATACCATGTCATTCCTTTTTCATCTCTTTTCGTAAAGTCCAATTTCATTTCACTACCTTTTTTAATTTCCTATAATTAATTACTTTTTTGGTTTTAAATTTTTGGTTCAATATTTTTATCTCATCAATTCTAATTTTTAATTAGATTTATTTTTACCGGACCAGCACACAGGTACTCTCTTACCTCCAGCTGTTTTCAGTTATATGTTGCTGCATTACTATGTATTTTTGTATCTGGTTAATAAATAAATAAATTCAATAGGAAAAATGTGTATAAGTTTTCATTGTAAAACCTATAAAATATTTTGCGGAAATTTCAGGAGATACGTCTGCTTATTTAGAAGGACCTCCATTATATTATTTTATCTGCAACAGGATAATCATGCATGTTTTAAAATGTTCATCGCAGAAGTACGAAATAAGAAGGAAACTCACCTAACCATAATCTCTTCGCAATATCTGGGGGAAATATTAGATGTAATAAACTGACATTCTTCTCTCGTTCCTTGTCGACTGCTCGGTTCCCTTCCTCGATGGAGCTTTTCAATTTATCCATTCTCCTACGCAAGCCATCCTGCAATGAGAATGAACATTATGTCGGTAATTATTAATGGCAAATCCGTAGGATGATTTAAATCAAGCTTCCGATATTAGGTCTGGGGTAGGTTGTCAGCTGTTCGCTGTAATATACACCGCTGCTTTGTCGGTAACTGAAGCTATAAAAGCTGTTCTCCGTAATGACAAATTTTGTTTTGCTTAGAGTTTCATTTTCTTACAGTGACTGCTGTGCTTGCCAGGTGCACAAGAAAGGAACATGACTTTGTTTAAATTAGTAAACTTAAAAGTGTGCTGAAACTGTCTTTGAGAAATGAAAGTTTTATATTGAAATAGTTGCAATCAAACACTTTTATTATTGTAAAAGAACTTTGGACAAAGATCTGTTAAAGGGTATGTTCTGAATTTCAAAAATTATTTGATTAAATGCTATATTATACATAAAATAGATGTAAAGACCGTCATCTAGGATTTTCGGGGAAACTAGCACATAGAGGTTCCGAATCTGGAGCCGTTCCATGTAATTGCTGTTACCCGCAATTCCTAGGTTAGAATGTCACGATGACATTTTCAGGTTAAATACACTTGTCAGATATATTGAATACTCTCTTCGAGAAACACTATATATTGCCTTGCGTACAAAAGAATGACACCTCGAAGAATACTCTCTTCGAGAAACATTATATTATATATATATATATATATATATATATATATATATATTGTCTTTCGTACAAAAGAATGACACCTCGAAGAGAGTATTCAATATCTCTGACAGGTGAAGTTAACCTGAAAATTTCATTGTGATATTCTAACCTAGGAACGACGGATAACAGCAATTACATGGAACGGCTCCAGATTCGGAACCTCTATGTGCTAGTTTCCCCGAAAATCCTAGTTGTCGGTCTTTACATCTCGCGCCTTCAAATTAAACGAAATATATCAAATACATACACAGAAGTGTTCGAGAGGACATTCAATTTTGGGAAGCGCAACTGATGAAGGTTCTCTAACCAGAAACAATATATATTGTTGAAAAGTCCGTGGGTTCAATTTAAAATTATAAAACTAATATTCACTTTCACATTTCTAGAACTTCATTTACATTAAAACAGCTGATTCAAATATCACAATAACATCCCCATATACGCTAGTCGTCGCGGTATAACTGAACTCTCTATCGTGGCTCCTTCCTTTATAAGACCAGCATAGAAAATTCTCGTTAAAATCATCATCACTCCTACAGGTGCCGAGTCTTTTCGAGAATCATTTTTTATCTCAAAGCGTTTGTTGCCGTATTGAAATGAAACAGGGTCGCCTTTGGGTAAATTTCGTAACAATATTATATATATTGTCGTGCGTACAAAAGAATGAATCCTCGAAGAGAATATTTAATATCTCTGACCGGTGAACTTAACCTGAAAATTTGATCCTGACATTCTAACCTAGAAATTACGTGTAACAAACAGCAAATACATGGAACGGCTCCAGATTCGGAACCTCTATGTGCTAGTTTCATACAAAGACTTTATTTAAAGTACTGAGTGCCGGTTCAACAACTCTAAGTTGTCATCTTTATAGAGTAAACCCAACTTTGGTTGGTTTACTCCTTGCAGTGTCGGCGTACTATCTAGTAAGCTCGAAGCGAATAGGATTGTCGACCAGTAGAGCTCTGGTAGGTCCATAGTCTCCCCTGATTGGTCAAAGCGAAACGGAAGGGCTGGGACTAAGAGCCTAGTAGAGAGATTCGGTATTGCGAATCGGACTACATCCATCCCCGGATTTGATTTACCGGTTTGGGTTCAATACCAGCGCTCCACCACTTGACAGTGTTCTTCAGTTCGAGCATACTAATCAACTACGCCTCTTCCGCTGAAGTTGTCCGCAGCTACAGATGAAACAAAGTGTAATAGGCAATTTAAAAAAAAAACAGGTCGGAATTCGATAAAATGTTGAACATTTGAAGATAATATACCTCTATTTATTTGTACATTTCCTACATTTTTTTTCAACTACTATACACTTTTCTGTGTAGTTATACAATCATTATAATTAAGTATAAAATAATTTTGCAAAAGACAATGGTTTCAGTTTTGTTATCTTAGTTCCAGTTAATGTACATGTACGAAACTCAGGCATATTCAATAAGCAAAATAAAACAACGTTCTGTTCCTGAATAAAAAGGAATATAAAAAATTTCACGCCATCATATTATTATTGAATGATTTAGAAATACAAATACACGTTGAGAGTTCCAAACGTCAATAAAAATCAAGAATTTATAAAAAGCCGTGATTTGAATTACTTAAAAATATATCTAGTGTTGGGAAGTTAAATGGTGCTAGTTCAGTTATTAAGGAATTGATGGTGTCAATAACTATTCTTAACGGACATTTTGGCGTTTGTTCCAACTTTAATTATTAATGACACTAAAGGCAACTAAATATACGTATTTATCTTAAACATTTGTTAAATTTTGTAATTTTCATATCCCGTAAATTTGTAGATTTTTTTGTGAATACTATTGTAAAATAATTATTCATGAGCAAAATTTATAACGCAATAACTTCTTCTAAAATACATTATTTCGGGATTTAATAGGAAAAGCTAGATATATTTGATACACACGAGATTTCATATTATGATTTTCTCCTTTTCTATTTTTCTGACATTCGGTGTTGTTGTCAGTCTTGATATTTTGGTGTTTTTGAGATTTATGATTTTTTTGGCATTTTTGACATTGTTTACATTTTTGACATTTTTGAAATTAAACATTTTTCAGATGTGATATATATATATATTTGACAGTTTGCATATTTAACGGTTTCGACACTTTTTTACATTAACGGTTGCGTGAACATTTTTAATTACTTATTTTAATTTTAGCATTTTGTCATTTTGTACATTTTAAATATTTTTGGATAGTTCGTATTGTTATAAAATTCATTTGACGTCCCCAAAAATGAAGTAACCTTCTAAATTAATCATCCTGATAAAAACATTGGGAAATCGAAATAAAAACGGCTGTAAAGAAAAATGCATCAACAACGGTAGTTTCTGAAAGTTCGATGGACGTAAAAAGCTAAGTTTGGATTGGAAGCAGTATGTAGTACATTAGCTGATAGTATTAGGCATTGTGTTTTGTAGGTAAGTTTAGTTTGATAAAAATAAAGACGTTTAAAGTGAGTGTGAACATTTATGAAATTGAACCACAGAATCTATTGCAAGTTTTTGACAGATTCATTTTGACACTTTTTTCATATTTTTGTGATGTTTGGTATATTAAATATTCTTAACATTTCGGGGTCAAAGATATTTGCTTAATTTTAGGAATTTATTTTCATTTCAGAAATCTGTGTCAATTAATATTTTTATTTTTCCGACATTTTCTATTTTTGTTGAGATTTAACTTGGGAATAATGTGAACACTTTTCAGCCCTCTTCTTACATTCAATATTGGAAATAATAATTTTCCTGCATTAAATTATAGAAGACAGTCAATTAATCGGTTTTCATGAAATGACATTAACATTTATTGGATTCATTAATAGAATTTTCGCGATATGTCAATTGCATGATGTCATATCAAATCTCTATTAAATTAAAGAAAAAAATCACTAGCGATCGCCCAGTGGTGAAATTCGACCAAATGTGTCAATATCTCTGGCAGGTTAAGTAACCTGAAAATTTTATCTTGACATTCTATCCTAAGACTTTAGGGAGAACAGCAATTACATGGAACGGATCCATGTGATAGTTTCCTCGAAAATCCTAAATGTCGGTCTTACATCTCGCTTCTACAAATAAGTAACGAAATTCAAGTTTTTTTTCAGATATAATTCATAGGACTTTATTTATGTTCAAATTCGTAATTCTTAATTTAATATGACAACAATTCAACCGCTAATGGGCTACCCTACATATTTATTTTTTCTAACCTCCCTGTATAGCTATAATTGCACTCAATTCTCTAACATTTATTAAAATCCTCATTATAATATTTCCATCTCATTATATAATTCCACCACCCTGTATATGCAACTGCTCATGGACCACGCATAATATTTTTTAACATTTTTGAACCACCCAGTACACCATTCTGTATATGCCATAGGGCCTATGAGCCACCGATTTACTCTTTTTGTTTTTGAAATTTTTAACTATCTTCTGTAACTATAATTCTACTCCGACCTTCCGAACTCTTCGTGGGCTACCCTATAAATCATTTCCTTTTCTAACATTTTTCATCAGCATCCTATATATCTGTAATTCCTCTCACCCTATATTTCATCTTCCCTATGTATACAACTGCTTATGGGTTACTAAATGTTGCATTTCCATTTCCGCCATCCTGTATATGCATCTCTGTATAATATTTTTTGCATCACTAGAGGAGAAAATGGTACCTAATCGTTTTGTCTTTGCCTATTTATATATGGATTCTGATACCTATATTATTTTCCGTTTTCGAGAATTAATGATTTTTTCTTTAAAAATACTTTACTTGCCCCTTACCGGATAACTAAATATTCGCAAACTGATAAAACTCGCATAGAACTATTTCGGAGATATTGAATTCTCTGTAAAAAAATATTGATCCCCATTTTCCCCATTCAATATTTTAATTCACATATTTCATTATACTAATTTTCACGCCTATATTACTTATTGTTTCCAAGATATTATATTTAGATAAATATAGTAGAAACTCCACTGACCCCATAGCCCAATCAAACATTTGATCGAAATAAAATATAGCACATACTACTTAGCGGACGCTGTAGTTTTCTATTAGTTAAAAAACATTTAAAATGAATTTACTGCTTTCAGAGATTACCCTTTACAAACAAACCAGCAAATATCTCCTGCTTATATATTAGTATATATTGGATCAACTATTGGCTATTTCAGAAAATATTCTTCCAACATATTTCGGCAAACGAACGAAGGTCGCAGTAAACAAATATTTTATTACTATTATAATCATCCAATGTGAAATTGTAACTATTTTTACTGCAACCAGCACAATAATATTTGTCCGAATAAATTAATACTTGCAAGATAAATAGATATACTACATTAACGAATTTGCTGACCAACATTAATTATCAGCATGAATTTAATGGCCTGTCTCTCAAATATGGTTTATCAGTGTTACATATGATGGCGCTTTTGTCGCTAATGACTTTAAGCTTGAATGCTCGAATTCAAAAGGTTCCAACAGACATTAATGTCGAGTGTATGATAAAGTTTTTAAAAGGTTATTTTGAAAACTCAACAGTTCAGCAGAACAAAAGAGTACATAATGAAGTCAGATAATGAAATTAAGCGAAAAAATTTGATACGTCGGGCAATATTGATGTATATAACAATACAAAACGAGGTTTTGCTTTTGTGTTAAATTAAAGGAAATTCTATTTTGGGCGATAATTTATATACTTTCTGAGGATAAATCGTATGTCAGAGAATTCTCTAATAATATCCATTAAAAGTATAATCTTCAGTAAAAAGTCAATAGAAAAAGTTCTGTTCTTAACTTGACACGATGAAGATTAGTTCTTAATAACTAGACACGAGAACGTGTGGGTGAAGCAAACACTGAATTTTGGAAACTCACATAAAATGTACACAAAAAGACCCGACTTGTTATGAGGCAGTCTTTCCGAAGTGAAGTTGGCATCTTAAATTTTCGAAATGAATTAGAACCGAAAAATTACTCTGAAAATGTATTTAAGACATATCTGTTTTCCGCCCTGTGACGTTAACCATGCCATTTTGGAAATTCTTTTAGAAAATAAATGTACCAGAATATGCCAGACACGGGCTATCATTTGCCGCATTGTAAAAAATAAATTTTATATATAAACTGTTAAAGATAAGATCCTATAAAAAATCCTGTTAGAAATACAATGTGCAATGGCACAATTATTATCAAATAATAAGTTTTTAAAATGTCCTACTATAGATAAAGTGTCCGATTGTATTATTGCAAAAAGACTTGAAATGACAACGGGGGCAAAGTTTTAGGAAAAGGAGACCCAAAACGTCACCGAAAAGTGCTGCGTGATAATTCGACCTGTTAAGCGATAGGTAACAAAAAAACATGAATTAATTTTGTCCGTCACATATATGATTTTTATATTGGTAATCAAATTAATAAGTTATTTATACATTAGAGTATTTAAATTAATACAGCACAGTTCAAACAACTATTTAGCGAATACAAGTATTACCCAAAAAACAGATACATAATGCCACTCATCCCCTAACAGGTCGAATATTCACGGTATAACAGAAAAAGTCGTAAACGTATATCAGGATTGACACAGGAGGAACAAATGGGTGTTGTAAAAGTGTTCAGTAAAAATGTCATAAGACTTGCTGTTCCATGCACTGAACTTGCCAAGAGAAAAACTGTCACAGTAATGGATGTTGTTTACGCTTTGAAGAGAAAAGGTCGTACCTTGTATGGCTTTGGCAAATAGATAGTAAATTGGTGGACAAGCAATAGAACGTCTCAGGAAGACATATAGGGTAATTCCGTTAGAGATGGCGATATGGCCAATAGAAAAAAGTTCAAGAAATAATAAACAGATGACACTGTTATCTATATAGATTGCTTCTTTTCGGAACCGGCAACAAGTGTTGGTGATTTTTTTTGCAAAACAAAAAAAGTAATTTGACTTTGTTTTTTTTAAACATGTTCGATTTAAGTTAAAGTTTTGATATATTAATTGGTCACCAAAAGGTTTTGAACTATTTGTTTGTTTAGGTGCTTTCTTTGTGAATTAACTAAGTTTCACGTGTTCTTACCTCAAATGTGGCCATCTCACCCAGACAATACGAAGAGATGGCCATAAATTTAATGATCCATTTTAAAAATATTTTTGTCTTAAATATGTTTTACAGATGCCTAACATATACTTACGGAAGGGTGCTGTCATTCGAGGTAGTTGGAGCGAAGAAGATTTGAAAATGGCTATAGAACAAATGAAAAAATGTACGATGTAGGTTTATAAGGCCTCAGTTATCTACCAGGTTCCAAGAAGAACACTAGAAAGAAGAATAAATGATAACAACTATATAAACGGACCTATGGAAACATCGTCAACTTTTGGTGTAACCATAAAAAAAATATGCATTCAAAAGGGTTTTCCTTGGAAGTCGGTTATTTAAATATTGGATTCAAGTTCGCTGAGCAATTAGAGATTAAACACAGATTCAGCTGATTCTAAATGAAAATTCCGACATTTCATTGGGGAAATCACAAGAGGTGTCATATGCTAAAAGGCAAGGGATGGAATATAGTAGAAGTAAAAGCTTATTTTGATATGATTGAGAGAACTCCCTATGATAATGACCTCATAAATAAACCTAGTCATATTTAAAGCATGAGCGAGTCCGGGTTGGAATTCAATAATCAACCAGGTCATGTTTAGCTGAAAAAAGTTCCAAAGAAATACGCATGTCAACCTCTACAGAAAAAGGAGAAACAATCACAGTAATTGGTTGTTATAATGCTGAAGGGAGTAGGGGGTAATTTTTTGCCTCCTGCATGCATTATGAAAGGGCAACGGAAGAAACCCGAAATTTAAGATGAACTGCCTCTAGGTTCAGTGGTTTGTATTTCACAAACATACGCCTCTAAAACCTCTGACATATTTCTTGAATGGATGAAATAGCATTTTTTGCCTCGTAAACCAGCTGGAAAATTGCTTCTTTTGCTGGGCGTGCATTCTACGCACTGCAATTTAGTAAAAATGCTGGAGTTTGCTAACCATAATGAGATTATCTTACTGTTATTGCCATCACACACTTCCCACTATCGTCAGCCTCTGAATGTTGCTGTTTTTAAGTCTCTTAAAACTTACTTCTATGAAACTTATGGATCAAAAAGTATCCTGGACGGAAGGCAAAAATTTGGCTTCTTATTTAAACAAGTCTGGGGAAAACCAGCAACAAGTGAATATGCAACCTCGGGAATCAGAGAACCTGGAGTTTTCCCAGTAAATACAAGTGCCATTCCGGAATTTTTGACATCTGAATAACACATTAAACAAAGGAAAGTGAAAGAAGCAGAAAGAAGGGAGAAAATACAAAAAATACAAAGATATTGAAGAAAGTAATTAAGCATAAAAAAACTGTCACGAAACGTAAGGTACTAGTAGGTTGTCTTATAGCAGTTGTGAAGAAACTCCGATAATTTTTAGTGATACTTCTGAAAGTGGAACTGAAGATACAGAGAAAGGTAACTGCAGAGGTTAGATGAAAATTGCAGCGTTTGAAGACATGTGTGCCATGTGTGGTAATAAAAGAAAAAGGAGTTAATGGATCTCAAGGGCAAAGGGGGAGGTAAGAAAAGTACTTGCCATCTTCCTCCGACCACTATGTCCATCACTCCCAGATATTCTGGAAGAGGTGGCCAGTGAGTTATTGTTACTTTCTTATAAGCGTGATAATTAAAGTTTGTTTTTTGGTATATATGTTTTATTTATCAGATTTATTTCACAACAGGGCCTTAAAGTTATTATTGCCATCTACATGAAATTAAAATTACAATATAAAACACGTGAAGCGCCGATAATATAAATAAATCAAAGTCAATAATATGAGAGGGTAACATGCTGCTTTCGCCCATATTATAAAGTTATTGCCAACAAGAATGGCATTAAAATATTTTCATTGGAAAACTTATTATACTTCACATATGGAGACTCAACGTAATGGACTTTTCATTATTGACATTAAAGCCCTTGGTAATGTGGAGTGCCTTATATTACCCATTCAAAATTCTGGTCGTATAGCGGTTATAGATAAGTGGTTCAATTTTATTCACTTAATGCTATAGTGTTGGTATTATAAACTATATACTATTCAGCATAATAGTAACGAAATAACCACCGTGTATTTGACATTTTTTAATAAGCCACATTCATTCATCCGAAGTGCTATGGATGTACTAAGAAACAAATTTGGTCATCATCAAGGCATAAAATTAACAAAATAAAAAGAGTTGATTCAGAGTGGAGAAAGTGTCATGTAACTACTAAAGGTTAAATAATGTGGAATTATGTTATCTTCTTCCTATAAACAATCAACCTACAGTATTAACTCATTAAATGAAAACGAAGATATTGTTGGTACAGTTATCAGTAGACAAGGAAAATAAAAACAAAAGATGAAACCTATTAAAATCACGTTATACCTGCAAAGAATACCGAAACATACTGTGGCAATAGAATTTTGAATTAAGCTCACCAATCTCACGCTTTACGTATAACAAGTTCAGATTTTTATTTCAGATTATTTTAAATTTTAAAACCCCATACATATATTTCTAGAATCTGCCAATAATTATTTTCTGACATATATGGCATTTAGGTTTCGATAATTGTGAAAAAAACCTATGATATTTCCTTAACTTTGACGAATTATTTTTCCTATTTTTATATTTATTTGAAAAACGGTGTCCTTTAATAGAATGCAATTTCACTATCCAGATCGGAGCTTTGAACAAAAAAGTTTAATACAAAATTTGATTTATATGTACTGTTTCTCATATCATAGCTAGAAATCTAGTTAAATTAGGAAAGTTTTATAAAATTTTATGGCAAATTAAATCCTTCTGTAATTCCCCAAATACCACTGCTACGCTTTTAGAAATAATACATAATTTAAGAAAAAATTGACGAAGTAAGTAAATAAAGTTTCAACTTGCTTTGTTTTCGAGATTTTTTATTAATTTATTATGGACGGCATATTGGATTTTTGCAATTTGAAAAGAGCATTTCAAGTGCTTTCAGTATACAAGTACAGGTTAGCAAATTCCCTACGCTTTAGAACTCAAAATTACTATTCATTCAAAATAGGCTGTGAAGGAAATCTGGTCATTTTTAGGGTTCCGTATATACAATATACGGATACCCTTATAATATCACTCAGGATTTCTGCCTCTGTCACAACACGGACAGTTTCTCCTAAACTACTGGAGAGGTTGAAATTTGGTATCAATGTATAGTTTGGTGACCCGATCATGAGTACATATCGTAAATGAAGAAATTTTGATTTTAGAGGTACTTCTGGGGGGGGGGGAACTAAAAAAATCGACAGCCCCCCCCTGATCTCCGAAACTACTGAGCCTAAAGTTTTGAAAAAAATGGAAAATATAGAACGTTGCCCGAACTTTACAGGAAAAATAAGGAGAAACCATTAATAATACTTTTGGGGGGCAAATTATAGAATTAAATAAAAATTTAAAAATAAAAAAAAATTCAAACGCATCATGTAATATATCAAATGAAAGGTCTCCTTCTGCGAAACACAAACATATATTTTTTTGATATTTAAAAAAAAATATTTAAAAAGATATTAACGAAAATGTACCAAAATTTACCCATTCCCCCCCCCCCTTATCTCCGAAAGTATAAAACATAAAGTTTTGAAAAAAAAAGATTTATAGGTTCTGACCTGAAGTTTACTGGAAAAATAAGGAGAAACCTCTACTTTTAATTTTGGGGGGCCAATTACAGAAATAAATGGAAAATATAAAATTAAAATTGTTTCTAACCCATCATGTTATATATCCAATGAGACGGCTTATTACGACGAAAACAAATATATTTTTTTCAAAATTTTAAAATAAATAAATTAAAAGATATTAACAAAAATATAAAAATTTTACCCATTCCCCCCCTTGTCTCCGAAACCACCATAAGCTGGAAAATTTTGAAAAAAAAATTGAGGTATAGCCCCTCACCTGAACTTTACTAGAAAATTAAGGAGAGACCCCTAATATTTATTTGGGGGGGGGGCAAATTATAGAATTAAATGGAAAATTAAAATTGTTTCTAACCCATCATGTTATATATCAAATGAAAGGGCTCATTATGACGAAAACAAATATATTTTTTTCATCTTTTTAAAATAAATTAATTAAAAGATATTAACAAAAATATAAAAAAAATTACCCATTCCCCCCCCCTATCTCCGAAACCATAGTCTGGAAAATTTTGAAAAAATGGGGGTATAGCCCCTCACCTGAACTTTACTGGAAAATTAAGGAGAAACCCCTAATATTTATTTTGGGGGGGCAAATTATAGAATTAAATGGAAAATTAAAATTAAAATTGTTTCTAACCCATCATGTTATATATCAAATAAAAGGGCTCATGATGATGAAAACAAATATATTTTTCCATATTTATTAAATAAATTAATTAAAAGATATTAACAAAAATATAAAAAATTTTACCCATTCTGCCCCTTATCTCCGAAACCATAAGCTGAAAAATTTTGAAAAACTGAAAGTATAGCCCCTCACCTGAACTTTACTACTATATTCATTTTGGGGGCAAATTATAGAATTAAATGGATAACAAAAAATTATAATTGTTTCTAACGGGTCATGTAATATATCAAATCCCAGGGCTCATTATGACGAATAGGTACAAATATATTTTTTTTAAAATGAATATTTTAAAATATATTAAAAAAATATTTTAAAAGAATTACCCATTCTCCCCATTATTCCCCAAACTCTAAGACCTCATTTTTTTTTGTTTATAGGAAAAATATGAAAAAAAATCCCTAATTCTATTATTTGGCCTCCAAATAATAGAATTAAACGGAAAATAAATTACTAGAAAAACCCCATAGTAATTTTAGGGACAAATTATACAATTAAATGGAAAATAAAGATTCAATTTTCAAACGCATCATGTACTATATCAGATAAAGGGCTCATTATGTGAATTACAAATATAACATATTTTGAAATCATTTGTATAAAAGATATTAAAAATATTAAACATCGACTTAATTCCCAATTTAGAAACTACACTATTTAAAATTTGAAAAATATATTTTATTTATATTTTTAAATAATTTGAATAACAGATTTAATAATTTATAATTTACACATTGACCTATTTTGCCGTTTTTCTTCTAATCTACAGAGCCTCAAAACTCAGATAGTAGATTATAAAAGGCATTTCTGAAATTTATTAGTAAAATAAACTCTAATGTTACTTTTTGGGGGCCAAATTAGAAAATTTAATACATATGTATTGGGATAAAAATCAAGCGAATCCTAAAGCAGATAAAATAAAAGCCTATTTTTGGAAAATCAAAGTGTATATTTTTTATAAATTTAAAACGTTTCCTTTAAAATATATAAGGGTAACTATAAGAAAATGCACTCATTCCCTGCTTGGCTGAAACTGGAATATTCGAATCTTGAAGGTGGTACGGAACCCTAAGTATGCGAGTCCAACACGCACTTGACCAAATTATTAACTCATCGAGTTACCTTAAAATTTATTTGTGATTTTGCGAAAAGTTCTTATGGATGTTATATTATTTCAACGAAGTACGTTTAAACATGACAGAATTGTTTTTAAAAACGAACAGTAATTCACAAGGTGCAACACATTCATACCAAAAACACTTTTCGAAGCGACATACATTTTTATGGAAAACTTTGAACAACAAGTAATTTTATCAAAAGAAAATAAACCTTTAGTTTGGTGGCGTTACGTTGACGACATTTTCGTAATTTGGGAACACAATCTTGAAGAACTAGATAAAGTATTAAATGACATAAATAACAAAGAGCCAACTATGAAATTTACCCTAGAAATTGAAGAAAATAACAAACTTTCTTTCCTTGACATATTAATAAAAAAAAACAGAATCTTCATTCGAAACAGAAGTTTATAGAAAAGCAACTCATACAAAAGATACTTAAATTTCAAGACATTATATGATAGAGCAAAGACCAACTGTTCTGATGATAATAAATTCAACAAAGAAAAAAATATTATAAAAAATGTTCTCACTGGAAACAATTACCCTACAAAATTTATCAACAAAGAGTTAAACAGACCTGAACAGAAAACAAACCTTCCGAATCAACCCAGAACTTCTCTTATTAAGACTACTACTACACAGGACCACTACATTACAGTTACAACTATACCTTATATACAGGGTCTGTCAGAAAGATTGAAAAGAGTGGGCAACAGATTTAATGTTAAAACAACATTCCAAACAAGAAATACACTGAATCTATAGCACCGAAAACAAAACCAACCAACAAAACCCAGAACTCAAAAAACTGCATATACAAAATTCCTTGCGAATGCAATAAATTTTATATTGGAGAAACATCGAGACCATTAAACGTACGAATAAATGAACACAAGAATTACATAAAGAAACGACAGTTTGAAAAATCGAAAATTTGTGAACATGCATGGGACCTAGGCCATAAAATAAAATTTGACAATTCAACTATACTTCACAAAGAACAACATAACACAAAACGAAAAATATAAGAGTCTGCGTTAATTCTTTTGAATAAACACGATTGTATCGCTTCTACTTCTGTAGAATTTATTCGTATCTGGTTACCGACAATTAAGGAAGAAATTATTAAGGGTAACCTCCTTTTGAAGAACCCAGTATCGGGACAGTTCATAAGGTTTTTCCTAGGTTTTCCCTTGTGACGTTAATGGGATCACTGAATTCTTTGATCGCATTTTTGGCGAATGCGCTATCTTATAACAAAGTCGTACCTAGGAACTCCACTTATAAATTCTTCAAATTTGAAAGCTGTTTAACTATAATTCATGATCTTTAGAATTTTTTGTGCTACCTGTATATCTAAAAACAACGAATTTTTAATGTCAATTTAAATGTCATAATAATTTTCGTTTTGCAATTTACATCAATAAATATAAAGCCATTGACAACGGAGACTTTGAAACGCTTGGTTTTCCTTCAATATACGGCATTTTATTACGATTGTGGTGTTTTTGACCAAAAAAACATAAAAGTAAAAATAGTATATGCAAACCCGTGCGATATTATCGATTACTCACTCGCTCTCATGGGCAATTAGTATGATAAACTAGTTGCACAATATACTATTTCAAATTTAAAAGTCAAGATTTGTCAAAATGTAGGGGAAATCAATACACTGGGTGTTTAAAATATTTTCATTTCGAGTTATTTGAAGTCGTTACTTTTTTAAATATAAATTATTTACCTGCGTAAATTAATATTTAATCTTCATCGCCCCCACGGTACAGGGGTGATGGGGTGTCAAATTGTGGGCAGTTTATGTGTGCTAATCTGACACTTACTAAATGAAGGCAGGAGTAGAACACCGGGAACACAGAATTAATTTAACACGTTGTTATTACCTGAGAGAGTTCACATCGTTTTAATAAAACCCGATTTTAGGTTCGAATGTGATATTTTTATATTTATATTAAGATTCATTATATTCAGCAGCTGAAGATCAATCGAAATCTTTTCAAATGTTGCAAAGACATAACATAACTTACATAACAAAATCAAATTTCAAGCGAGCTGGTAACTTCCACTTTCTTGAGGGGATCAATGATAGTGAACGGGGTTTAAGAAATTATGGGATATATAGGAGGGACTGATATGATAATAGCATTCTTTATGGGCGTGGTGTATTAGCTGCCATTCATAAAAGTATACATTTGCCATGTCGTGATAATTTTGTCGAGCAAATATTTGTTGAGGTTGCCACTATGTCATATAGAATAGTCTTTAGCGCAGTATATCGTATATTCCTCTTCAAGGTCAAGTACTGATTTCTACAAAGACCATGTTGATTCTTTTGAAAATGTAAAGAGACATGAATCAGCTATACTTAGTATTAGTACTCTAGGTTTGAGCCACATTCTCCATTACACTTTACCAATTGTGAAAACAAAATCTGATTTTCGTCAATTGACTTCTTGATTGTGGACGAAGATAATATTGAACCAACGATGGTATAACAAGGGATAACGTCAGATATTATGATTTTGACAATGCAGATTGTGAACCAGTGGTAAATAAACGATATGAATGGAAGATTTTTTTATTACTCTCAGATGTTTGCCAAAGTTGAGAAATGATATACACATTTGTGTGATATCTGTGGCTACAGGTTGGTTACAGGACGTCTGGTTTCAGTAGATACCCAGTGTGGTGCTGGTTACAATTCTTAGACGACATGGAATTTAAAACGGTTAAGGCCAAATGTATTTGCCTCTCAGGAATAAATCTTGCAAGTTGAAATTCAGACACTAATATCAGTGATCAAAAAAACATTTGTGATTTTTTTCTGGCTATGTTAAATTTGAAAATTGTTAGAATTCTTCTATGAGATCTTTCGATTTAAAAGATATGTAGAGTTTGTATCAAGCGAAATGAAAAATGCATCCTTTGTTGACTACATCCTCTAGTCAATAGAAATTCGTTTTTATTGTTGAATATTCCGGTCTCCAAAGCCCGAAACCAAAGCCTTCGATAAGACTCGCAGGCCGCGAAATGGCCATTGATCTACCAGTTGAAGATCTTACTCAATTCGAGTATTCTATGAGATATCACCTGAAAATGTTGTAAGAAAAGGGCCAAGAAAACCAAATACTCCAATGATACAGGCCATCATAGCCTACACTCTTTGATTATATGGGGTTCATTTGTATTACCAGCAGAAACTTTAATAACTATTATGATGAAAACTTACTTACTCATTGAGATTAAACAAAAGTAGTTCCATCTATGCTATTTATTGTTTACTGACATGTCCCTAAATGAAATGACACACTTATATTAGTTTTAATATTACTGTTAACCAGTCACTGCAATTGTTAAAAGCTTAAGAACTATCTAAGAACTCCCAGGAACCATCTACTTCTAAGTTTATTCATATTGATCAATTAGATTTATACAGAAGCATGTTATTTGACATTCTCAAATAGCTGTTTTGACTAATATTATACGGGATGTAACATAATGCAGTGCAGATTTTTTAGCAGATGATAGTAGTGATAAAAGTGAATTAAAAAAAAAACTCCGAACAAAGACATATCTATCTTGTATAGTTAATGATCTATTTTATTACTAAGTTTTTGGAAATATCAATATATCTGGCAACGTTGTCATGAGTGAATAGACTTTGCAGATTGGAAAGACTATGCTAAAAAGTAAAATATATTTAAGTTTTAAATATCTATGACGAGTTTTTTAGAAATATGTAGTTTTTGTATTTATTGTATTTATTTATGAGAGAATATTATTGATACTTTCCAATAGATTTTTAAAAAATTCTTCCAAAAGAAGGCATTCAATGAAAAAAATGTCAATTTGATTTGTTTGATTTACTGAAGAATTATAATTGAACTGTTTTCAAATAAGAGTTGTTTAACATTTCCTTGCCTCAGTAAACATTTCGTAATAATACCTTACTCATCTACATTGAAACAAACAACAAAAAAACAAAAAGTCTAGGTAGCTGAAACGTATCATAAGGGACTCTACCAATACTGAACAGAGAGATTTTACTATTAACATGAATTTGCAAGGTTATAAAAGAACTCACCAATAATTCAGTTGTTTTTTTCTCATGCATTTTCACATTCATATTTCGTAAACATAAGCAGAAACTTCACAGTTGCTTTCCGAATGATAGTTGAGGCAACTTCACTTAATGTTTACGAACTTATTGGGAATAACACCACAATTGAAATAAAAGTAACTCTTTTAGCTATTACGTCAAAATATTATATTCAATATAAATAAATATCACATTACTGTTTTGCAGTACGGAAACATAACATTTAATCCGATGTTGCCATAATTCTGTTTCATTAACTCTGTAGAAATTTTAAATTATTTTTGTACTAAGTACCCCTTCATTTGATAAGAATGGTAGAGAATTTTGTTTATTGTGCTGTTCACTTGATAAATTGGTTGTAATTTTGCAAATAAATGGGTAAATTTACATTTAAGTGCGTACTTTGACAACTTTGAGGAACATTTTCTCCTAAGCCATCAAGTTTATGACGTGTGTAATATAATACTTTTTTTTATATACTGATCAGTTCTAACATCTACCAAAATATCTGCACTGCATTATGTTACACCCAGTATATTCTTTTTTCCAGAACCGGAAGCTGTTTTACTTATTAATTTATATTTTATTTGAAAGTGACATGAGTGACTCGAGTCACTATTATTACGTGATATAATTACAAAGTATAGTGTCCCACATACAAGCAACTACATGGGATTTACGAATCGACAAGAGATACACGGTGAATTAAATGACAAAAAAAATTGTGCTACTCCAAACTAAAAATATCTATAAGGGTTTTCAAATTATCGGGACAAAAAATTGACAGATAATTGATTGACTTTAACGAATTTTTTCTAGGCATTCTAGATTTTTGCAACTATGGCCAACTTTCTTATTTTTTATGGTCACTGAATAGCACATACAAAGAGCTTTTCACTTATCTATAACAGGCCTATCTCTGGATGACAGAAAATATAAATTATTAAAATACAGTTTTTCATTTACTTTTCTGTCAAACAAAATGTCCTGTTTGTTCCTCGAAGTTTCCTTGAACTTCCATCGTCTTGAGGTGGTTGATCGCACAACGTTTTAAGACTGGAAGTCCAAGCAAACGTCGAGGAACGAGTAATATTGTCCACCATTTATTTGTTTCTATTTGTTAAGCATTTAATATTTTACAAAGAAAGCATTTTTTAAATTAAATTAAATATGGAAAGATATTAGAACTGGCAAAAAGTGGATATGTATTATTGTTTCATTTTGTGCCACAGGAACGCTGAACGAGCTCAAATATGTAGTTTCAGTGGTATCCCGAAAGACAGCAACATGGTTGTCGATCTTCAGAATGTTGAGAAATAATCTAGTTGCTAATGGTTCCTAATCGAAATAGAGTGTATAAGAAAAATATTGAGAAAACTTGTATTACACAGTTTAATCGGAAATCCTCGTACCTCTTTTCGTTAAATGGAAATTCTTAAAAAATGCAAGTACTGTCCATATCTAAATATATTACTCAAGAATTTCAAGTTGTCACTTAGAAAGTAGAAGATTGTTTTGCAATTAGTTTGTAGAAAAAGAAAGAATTTCCTTATTTCTCTCTTAAGGACCTGTGGTCTGCTGAAAGCAAATTGCGGGGTATTTAACAGACACAACAACGGGTATTGGGAAGATCAACACCTGTGCTCCATCAAATGAGATGAGGTTTACAAAATTACATCGACCAAAATTTACAAAATTTGCGTCTTCAAAATGTAGCGAACATGTGGTTTCAGCATGATGGAGCACATAATGCAAAAATCGTAACGACTTTTTGAATCAGCAATATGGAAATAACCGGAGCCTGGCCTGATAGCTCACCTTAACTTACTAAAAGAATAAAGTTTATTTATTATACTACCTGGAATAAGGTAGAGGAACTGGAGGCAGCCATTGTTCGAGGCATTGAAGAAATGTCTAGACGAACGGTTATTGATGCGTTAATAAAAATGGTGGAATTTTCGAACATTTAATGTAATCTGATTAAATTCAAGGCTTTGTCATCGGTTTTTGTTTTTCTTTTGTTTTGAGTTAAATCGCAAATATGAATTGTATTAGTTGTTTAGTTTAGTAACACAACTGAAACTGTACTTATTTGTTTATTTTTTAGAGAATCTAAATTACGGCATTTTTTAAATAATTTACAATTTTCGTCATCCAAAGATAGGCCTGTAATACTTAGCTGAGAAGCTCTTTTTATATACTAGTCAATGACGTATAAATCCAATATGGCGGTCATAAGGAATAACAAAGTTGTTTTTCTCGATATTTTGAAAATCTCTGTAGATATTTTTTAATTTCGACACAGCACCTGATCACTTTTAATAGAGCAACCTTTTCTCAATTAAGCCACCCTGTATCTCTTGCTGTTTGGGAAATCCCCCGGTAGTTGCATTTATCTACGACACATGGTATATTTACATTTTAATTAACAAAACGAAATTGTTTCGGCATTACACAGCTATATTTTTAAACAATATATTGAGATTTCTGGATTGTATTCAGAAAATTAGAAAATACATTTATGCTAGTGAAAGACTATTCCATACTTAACTGTCACATATGACGACTATGGGAAGAGTGGATTAAAGGGATTAATTTAAAAGGTCTTTACCTGAGCTCTGGCTTGTTCGCCGACAAGTATGACGTCCCTGGTGGCATCGTGCAGTGGAATGTCAGATATGAAAAGCCCACTGCCCGTGAGGCCTTCCAAACCATCAATGAAAGGCGATCCTATGAATAAAATTGAATTGGATTCCGAGCAATACACCATCTGCCCTTTCAGCTGCAGACCCTGGAAGAAAAGATAAGCGATTTTCAGTTTCGTTATTGTCGATATTCACTTGAATATTTAGAGACATCAGATATGAGAGTCTTTTTTATGTAGAAAGTTAAAAGGGTCGGGTATAGGATATCACAAAGAAACTCATATTGAGGAAGGAATAAATTTTAAGTTAATATATGTAGTAAGTTGGTCGGTATATTTGTGCAGAACCTTTGAAAATACAGTAAAAAAATGAGTATCAGTTTTGAATATATTGTTAAGGTTTATATATACAAAAAATGTTTATAGAATAAAAATCGTTTGAATTCAAAAACCCCACATAAAGAATGTATTTTGTACTAAAAATTGAGCTACTGTAAAGTTCAGATACCTACAGATTCCATTGAGGTGTCACCAGCTGTTAAATCTGCTTTCCACAATAGCATTTGCCTGTTTGATAATAGAAAATCGGTTTTCGGGGTGGAGGGGGTTGTATAATTTTTTTGATTGGTGATGGGCTGACTACGACTGCAAAATGTATATTTTTGTTCATGTATTTCCAGGATATATACAATTGGATAAATAATAAAATTTATTCTAATGTAAAACATGACCCCCCCCCCCCCGCTAGCTACGCGCTTGCACACCGACGTCGGCGAAAAAACGATAAGACTATTCGCTCGGTGCGAAGTCATGGTAGGGATAGCCAAATCGATGCCCGCGTAAGCAGTTGATACTTTCGGCATTATGGGAGGCTCAGGAGGCTGTTTTCGAGCGAACAAATATACATGAAAATTTTAAATGCATTTTAATTCCTAAAATAAAAACAGAATATGTCATCAGAGTAGCTGTGCTGTAACTGTAAAAATAAATATAGAGAGGAAAAAGTGAACGGATATTTTATAAATTTCGGGCTGTGAAAGTAAATCAAAGAAATAAGTAGAAAGCTGCTGTAAAAAGGCAAAAGTAAATCGAACAATGACGTTTATTTCAATAATAGCAATAACACTGTAATAACATATTTTCCGAAAACAATGAAACATTATTTTAAATAAATAATATAGGGACGATTCTTTTTTAGTTGTTTCTATTATCGGAAATAAAAATTGATGTTTGTATCTTTGGTATTTATATTATAAACACCATTTATTAGTAGTTGTGTGTATTTTTAAGTATTGATGGATCACTTTATATTCCCAAGCCATATGATTATATATGCAGTGATCATTTTATTGCAGGAAAAAAAGTGAAGTAGAGTTGAGCCCTAGCTACATTCCTACCATTATCCCTCTAACCTACAAATCTCCTCAATTGAGTAAATCTTTAGCACTTGACAGGTAAAAAATATACAGGGTGAGTTTTTTTTGATGATCAGTATAGGGATCTCGGAAACTCGGAGATACAGTAGTGGTTAAATTGGGAAAGATTTAATGACACTTTCGGATTTTTCTAAAAGTCATGGCTCACTAGATATTTTGAAAAAACGAAATTTTGTCGATTTAGTCAAATCCCTCTAGCTCCTTTGTTTTTGATTTTATAAAAAAGTGTAAATGTCAAAATTAAAGGGAACTGTATCCCGAATATGATTGTCGTGTCCTCGTTTGCGTGACAGCTCTCGTTTTCGAGATATGACACAAACTTTTTTTTTTAATGGAAACCATAGTTGGCTATGACTTCAAAAATTCGGACATTTTTAGAGCTTTTCAACGATATAATACTCGATATAGTTATTCATAAAAATAACGGAGTTATGGATGCTTTTCTCTCTTATTTTCACTTTTAACGTAGTTAACCATGAAATAGATTGATTTATTAATAACTATTCCAAAAAAACATTGAACGAACGATTTTTTTATTAGGGATATCAGATATAATGAAAAAACTAAATAAGTAGGTACTTACTAAAAACTTAAGAAATTAAAGTACATAATAATGGTTACAATGTATGTTCGAAAAGTTCACCATTGTTATTTAGACAAAAATTGCATGTTTTTAAGATTGACATTACCGCTTTCCTCACAGACCGCCTATCAATTTCTTCAATTGCTCGTAATTCCGCCTCCCTTAGGCACCAACGGTCTCATACTTTCTTTTGTATGCTTTGTTTTTTAGCGCACTCCATTAATAGAAGTCTGTAACTGCCAAATTGGGAGACCGGGGTGGCCATTTGCGTGGGCTATTTCTTCCTATCCAAGAGTTTGGATAGATATTATCTAAGTGCTGTCTTACTAATAACGAGTTATGAGCAGGTGCTCCATCATGTTGGAACCACTCAATTTCTAAACGAGTTCTCAAATTCAAATTATGCAACATGTCTTGAAAAGTGTATTGCAAGAAATGCAAGTAGTGCTACCCAGTAAGTGATTCGTCATAGATAAAAGGCCCAGAATAGTAGACTCTATGATACCACACCAAACATTAAAACCAAATTTTATATGGGGTCGTCTTTGTTCTACATGGAAAGGGTTTTCTTTAGCCCAGATATGCTCATTGTGTCTATTGAACATACCGCAGTTAGTAAATCTAGTTTCATCTGACCATAACACCTTTAATGGAAACTGTGGATTGTCAAGGCACATGTCTCTAAACAATGTACGAAACTGAAAGTTTGTACGGGTGGAATTTGTGCGCTTTCAGTACCTTAACTACAGTTCGTTGAGATGTGCCAGCTTCTGCCGCAATCTCACGAATTGTTGTAGATGGATTTTGATTTACCATTGCCAAAACATTTATTTGTGCTGCTTCGTTAATTTGATTACGTTTCTTTGGTGGTTTAGTAAAAGAGCCATATCTGCGTAAACTATCGTAAAGCCTCTTAAATGTACATAGAGCAGGTTGACGACGATTAAAATATCTATGAAAGTATTCCTCAGCTGCACGAACTGAATTTTTATGGCAGTTTTTCTTCGTTAGAATATTCCAGTTTATCACGAAAACTTGTCAATATCGACTGTCAGTTCAGCACTACTAATGGAATTACTCTCAAATGAGGAAACGTCAAAGTGAAAACAATCTTTTTCATGGCTACCTACGTTAAAAGTTAAAATAAGAGTCCGTTATTTTTATGAATAATTATATCGAGTATTATATCGTTGAAAAGCTCTAAAAATATCCGATTTTTTGAGGTTATAGCCAACTATGGTTTCCATCGAAAAAAAGAGAAGTTTGTGTCATATCTCGAAAATGAGAGCTGTCACGCAAACGTGGACATTACAATCATATTCGGGATACAATTCCATTCAATTTTGATATTTACACTTTTTTATAAAATCAAAAACAAAGGAGCTAGAGGGATTTGACTAAATCGACAGAATTTCGTTTTTTCAAAATATCTAGTAAGCTATGACTTTTAACAAAAATCCGAAAGTGTCATTAAATTGGGACAGTAAAACTGCAAATCTTTCCCAATTTAATTATTGCTGTATTTAAGCTAGTTTCCGAGATCCCCATACTGATCACCAAAAAAAACTCACCCTGTATATGAAAAATATATAAAATTTTAATGATATAAAATAATTTGTGAAAGCAACAGAAACAATAATTCAAATTGAAAATACCACTGATAAAATTAACTTAATAAATTTCTATATTAAAGAAAATTAAAAAAAAATTATGAGATAATAAAAAGCCAATATTGTATTATAAACGTAATGATCCTGAACAGCAACACCACAGTTATAATTGATTGCACAGAATTTAGCACTGACATTCCTGCTAGTGTGTAAAAAGTTCTTGTTGGTTTTACCCCTGGTGGTTTTATTTGTTTAAAATCTGAAGTAGCTGGAGGACGAAAATTAGAATTTCAATGGCACAACACTAGAATCAGGATTGCTGGATTTATTAGAAATGGGGGACATTGTTTTGGCACACAAAGATTATTGATGCAAGTGGTAAAAATGCCAAAGTTTATGCCACCATTCTTAGAAACCATAACAAAGTTTTCAGGGCAAGGAACCCAATAAAGGTACAGTGTTGCAAGAGTTGGGACTCACGTGGAAAGAATAATGCCGCGATTAAGAAACCATCAAATATTAAATAAAATCCTAGAAAATTTATTTCATTTCGTAGATGACTTTATGCACATGTGTTGTGTTTTCCAATAATTTCAAATAAGAAATGTTCAGAGAACGATAACTAAAACACGACTCATTGTTGCAGTAAATTTTATATATATATATATATATATATATATATATATATATATATATATATTAAAGCTAATGATAACATTTTTTTTGAGAATGAGAAAGGATTAAGTACATAAAATTTATGTAAAAAATTTTTAGATATTTTTAAACCTAACAGAACCATGTTTCATAATATTTTTTGTCTTTATATAATAACATTATTTTTTAACGTCAATCTCTTCCAAATTCATATTCTTGTCATTTTCCGTAATATTTTTAATTCTACCAGCATTTAATACCGTATATAAAGTAGGTACGCTAGTAATGCTGGAAATATTTTTTTCACTATTTAGAATAACAGTTACTAAATTTTTTAATTATACACGAACTGTTTTCTAATAAACTCCCTTATAAACTATTACTTTCCTATAACCAAACTGATTTTGAATTATGTATAAGGTAATTACAACGTGATAATAAGCAGTGAATTGAAAATAATTTATCTTAAATTATTTACAAGAACATTACAAACATTAGGTATGGCTACGACAAAACCAACTAATAAACAGTTGATTCCTGAATGATATTTGTGGCATATTTTTCAATGTATAAGTACTTCTTGGGAAATAACACCACAGTTAAGAAAATTGCTGTATATTCCAAACATTTCGGGGTCTAGATGAGACCCCGTTGTCAATGGTTAGTTACGTCAGAAATAAAATAATACATATTGTCAAATATTTTAATTTACATCTCAGAATTGTGCATGTTTTATCCAAGTTTCTTAACCAGTGACAACGGGGTCTGATCTAGACCCCGAAACGTTTGGAATATACAGCAATTTTCTTAACCGTGGTGTTATTTCCCAAGAAGTACGTAGACATCAACTCATAAACAAGCCGGTTTAGCGATTTAACAACTGCTCAGAGCCTCCTTTAATTTACAGACGTTCGGGCGTTACAATCGAACTGATTATGGCATTGTCCATCAACACGAGAACTTAAACAAACTTCTGAAGATATTGTTCCAGGGGCATTCACCAGGCGTACCTTTAGAAATGTTTAAAATACAACTACAGCAGAAAGATGTTAAAAATAGTCATTTAATTGTAGTCAATGGAGTTTTTTGTCCAACTAGACAAGAAAAAATATATGGAAAACCAGTGTGTGAAAATGTTAAAATCCTTGAAAAAGAAACTATTCTAGTATAAAATGCAAGTGAAATTTGTTCCATAATGATAACAGAAGAGATAACTTAATTATAGCATTTTATTCAGTGATGAAAAGAATTGTTAATTACCTTTTATCCAGAAAGAGGTGAACAATGAAGTAGAAACACCAACTTTTCAAAGTAAATATGTAATATGGACACAAGAAAGTAAAAATAAATAATTTTTATTTACATCTAATTCACCAACATCTATTTGATTTCAAAAAGTTTTATAACAAAATAACAATTATAAAATCACTCCGTTTTATAAAAAGTCAAAACTGTGGCACACGTTTATTAATTTATATCACAATTAACACACTATAAACTCATATCACTTGCAGAGATTACAAAAAACGGAGAAAACCATATACAAAGAAAAGTTCACATGACAGATTTTCTACGTTTTATTTACGATACTAATAATTTTACATCATTCTCACTTTTTCAGTCGCTTCACTTCTAAATGTAGGATTTGTGTATTTCAATCCGTTGACAATTAACTTCATAACATACCCTGTGGTCACACTTGCGCCATTCTGGTCATTGCTTGAACTTCTTATTTGAAACCCTCCGCTGGACACTTTTTCAGTTTTATTCCCATATAAGTTTGTCCTCCTTTTACTCTACACTCCATATTTGCGTATAATTAATACGGAGGCTGTCGTCACCAGCGGTGATCTAATGCTGTGGTCTCCGGTAGAAAAATCACTATCCCAGAACTATACTAGGTACCGTGCGGCGTCCAGGCGTTCACTGCTTTGCCTATCACTAGTTCAGGTTACTAAATGGTACACCACAATGACTACTAAAATAAACGGACCTGCACTCTCATATACAACCAAAGGAAAAATGGGTTGAAACATGAGACAAAAGTAGAAAGAGACACAAAGATTCCGGCTCGAGCAGTAGCGTCCAAACTACATTAAATCAAAGGTCATGTTATTCAGATTCAAAATAATAAAACTACGTACCTAATCCACAAATATAAATATATTAAAAATCATTAAAAGATGTGCACAAAACAAAAACAATTAGTGGCTTAATTACTAATATGTAATAGTAATTATCAAAACATTTATTTATTTTATTTCTTCAAGTAAGATGTACTTTTATTTACTGCTTAAATGACCTTTTGTAAAACTCAATAACACGTTTATGATCTGACACTTACCGGTGAGAAGATAATACAACCCAAAGCACTTTAAAAATTACCAATTACGAAGTTAACCTCAAATCAAAATGTAAATAAGCAAACTTGCGCTATTGCCTGCTGGAAATAAAGGTCGTAAAGTATCGCCGTTCAGGCGTTCAGTCAATGCATACATATACCTAGATTTACTTCGTAGTGGTTATAATAGAAAGAAGTTTGGCATTGTTTACTATTTGCCGGCAATCATCTTTCAACCCGTTTTCAATGTAAACAGGCAGGTCCATTTATATTAGTAGTCATTGGTAGACCAGCTGTGGTTTTCAGGTTTTCTCAAAAGAAAGTTCTGTTATACAGTGTAATTCAAATTCAACCCTCAATATTGGTATCTCGAAAATTACAGGAGATATACGAAGAAGTTTAAATGGGGGCTAAATTTAAAAATTTAAAATTGCAGATGTCTTAGTAAATATTAACTTTTTAACTTAATTTTCTAAAAACATTTACAATAGTAATGTAGGTATATATTTTTTTACAACATCCAAAAATAGAGATTTCAACAAACAAAAAACGCACGGACTTATTTGAAAAAGGAGATATTTAGACATGAAAATTATCGAAAATTAAGATGCTTTTTCGATATTAAGTCAAAATAAGGTGACAAAATAAATATTTGAAATATAAAAATTTTAAGTGTGTAGGACATAAAAAGGCAAGTTTTAACCAAATTTTGGTGAAAAAAAATTATTGGAAAAGCTAAAGAAAAACAAAAACTTGTTTCGAATTTTCACACAAATGTTGTAGTTTGAAGACGCGAGATGTAAGACCGACATCTAGGATTTTCGAGAGAATCAGTACACAGAGGTTCCGAATCTGGAGCCGTTCCGTGTAATTGCTGCTCTCTCAACTCCTAGGACAGAATGTCACGATAAAATTTTTCAGGTTACTTCACCTGTCAGAGATATTGAATATTCTCTTCGAGGTGTCATTCCTATGTACGCAAGACAATATATTGTAATGGATTTAAACAGACATAAGATAATATAAAAGTTTAGCAATTTGAATAATTAAATGATTGGGAAAATGTAAATAAAATGCATACATAATAACAAAGAAATGAAATTGCAGGAATCATATCAAAGATAAAGTTAACCTAAAAATACAAACAATGTAAAAAGAATGTTTCAAAAGCAACTTGTTGAAAGGCTAAAAGGTGGCATATAAAGTTAGATGTTCTATCATGCAGATTTTAATAGAATTTGAATACTTACATAAAGAAATCTATGCAGGGAGTCATATTTAGGTCAAACAGCAAAAAGGTTAAATTCACTTATAAAAATTACAGTATAGTTTGTAAAGCATGTATAGATCACATATTAGGCCATGAGAACACTGAATATAACACATTTTAGATCAAAATTAAGTTGTAAATACATAAATTTGTTAAATAAAGAGAGAATTGAAACGGCAAAATTGTAAAAACCGTTATAAGTTTTAAGGAATGATGGAACAGTAAAGAAATTTATACCAATAGAAAGAGCTTAGAGCATAGTTGATAAAAATTCAATAGTTCAAAAGATATTAAGTCTAAATTTTAATAAAATCCAATTTTTTAAAAGTACCTGTTAAATGACTGGTGGCAACAGGTGACAAGTGTCAAATCAATGTTTTTTTGGAAATATGAATTAAATGATTTAGATAAAATTTATGAGAGTAAACGGTATTGAAATTTAAATTAAAATTTGTTTAGATTTTTGCATATATAATAAATATTTTCCTTTTAAATCTAAAAGGAAAATATTTGGAAATTAATAAAATACATAAAAGCGGAAATGGAAATAGCAGGTGGCAAATTATATTACATAAGATCCTCTTTGATCACCAAGCGTCGACCAGAGCAGTTCAAAATTTCGTTCTCGTAAAATTACGTTTCTATGACAACAAGATAAATGATCTATGGTATCATTGAAATAAGTGTTCCATGTCAACGAGACAAGAAATTTAATTGAAGTAAATTTTGAAGTATTTTGAAAAACAATTTGAAATTATAATAATAAATATTCCATAAAAGAAATTATTTGGAATACATTGGATGGAGAAATAAAATCATTTTGGGGAAGAAAATAAGTATTGGTACAACAGTCCGAAAAGTCAATTTAAAAAGCATAATAATTTTGTATTACAAAAGTCAGAAATCAGGAAGTACTATTCAGAACCAAAGCAAGGAGAAGTGAAATTAAAGCCAGGCAACTGTGTTATTTTGTTTTAAAAGTAAGATTATATCAAAATTTAATTATTAGTAATTTAAAATCTTAAAACAGAAAAGTAAAGTGCAAATATAATTTCAAAATTTTAAAAAGTGTTAGTGTAACTGAGAAGAAAGAGAGACTTGTAAGATAAACAAGATAAGTATAAAATTTATTTATTTATTTAATATCTAGAGATTGAACCCAAGCGAAAAAGACCCTGAGAAATAAAAATTATAAATATATTATAAAAATTAATAACACATTCTATTTTAATATATTATATCAATATAATACATATTGTTTCTGGTTAGAGAACCTTCATCAGTTGCGCTTCCCACAATTGAATGTCCTCTCGAACACTTCTTTTTGCATTTGATGCATTTCGTTTAATTTGAAGACGCGAGATGTAAGACCGACATCTAGGATTTTCGAGAGAATCAGTACACAGGGGTTCCGAATCTAGAGCCGTTCCGTGTAATTGCTGTTCTCAGAATGTCAGGATACAATGTTTCAGGTTATGTGAAAAAGTGTAAATACAAAAATTGTAGATTTTTCTATTACCTTCAACTTTGCTATTTAACTTCTTTCCATAAGTAAACCGTTTTTACCCTGAAAAACTCATCCCTCTTCACTTCCCGACCTCAGATCGCCCGAAAATTATTTTTGCGTTTATTGTTGTTTTATTCTCTTTCTTCTTTTCCAATGGGTTTTATCGTACTATTATTTTTGATTGTTGCATTGAATTAACTAATAGATTTTTATTTGTGTCAATGGGAATTGTATTTTATGTTATCTAGGGTATCCAATTATTACAGGGATAACATTGAAAAAATTACCATCTCATAAAATGAAAAAAAAAGACTTTAACAGTTTTTTTGTAAATACCTACTGACTGCGTTTTTAACCGACTTTCTAAAAAGGAGGATGTTATTAACACGTCGTAATCATTTATATATATATATATATATATATATATATATATATATATATATATATATATATATATAAATATATATATTTATACTCAGTTTGATTCAATTCACTTTTAAAAAAAATATATTTATTTAGAAACATACAAAATTAAAATTGAACAATTAAAATAGTTAAAGTACTTGAATAACTTAATACTATAAATGATATTATTTGAATGACAACACGAGAACGTTTCCAGTTGCTTTTATATCATTGACAAAAGTGCTGATGCAAGTCAGCGTTTTTACTGGGTAAACGGACTCGTGTAGGTTTCCGGGAAGTTGTTTGCATATAATTCAAGATGAAATTTGATATCCCTGAGAAGTCAGGTACGCTTTAAATTCCGTTGACTTCTCGACCGTGTGAACTAAGTGCTGATATATTTTGCATATAACAACTCCCCTTACATATCAAAAGTTGATGCTATAACATCAACTTTTAGGAACAGAACATAAAATAATATAAAATGATGTTTGAATGGTATGAATAATAAGTAATAAGTGTATAAAATATGAATAAAATAAAGTAATAGGTAAAAATCAAACTGATATTTGTAAAATAAAATCAAAATATGTTAAAATAAATGAGCAATAAAATAATACGAGTAATAATTAAATGCTTAACCTAAACATATCAAAATAAAATATAAAGTAAAAGGAAATGTGAATAAATATAATGTGTAGAAAAATAAAAAGGTTAATGATATAAATCAATATTAAAAATGGTGTTTTTAGAGAACATAAAAAGGTATACCTAAACTTGCGTCTCTAAGCTTTGTTCTGTTTTCAAAACAGGCCTAAGCTTGGGGAAGAATTTGAGTCTTGGCTGAGGCACTGAAATCTGGTCAGGATTGCAGTCCTTTGGAGGTTTTACCATCCTCTTTTTGACAGCTTGGAAGGTGATGAGTGCTGCTATGATCATGAGAGCAGCTATGGTTGTATAGGTAAACCAAGAGATATTTTTGGTTACAAACGGCTGGTTTATGAGACCATCGAGGTCTCTGGAATATTGTTCCAATTTGTGATTTGCTACGTCTAATTCTTCTACATTAAGCGTGTTCAGATTCAGTGCTGAAGTTCAGTTGAACGGCACTGTTACTGGTGGGAAGGTTTCTAGAACATCGGTTTGTTTACCAGATTCGGCTTGAACTTTTGTAATTCCTATAAACGCACTACACTCTGATTGAAGAGTCAATATGGAGTTGAGGGAGATTGTAAGAGTTTTTGGGTTTGTTTGAGCGCAATTCACTGTAACACTTACGGGTTCAGAAGTAATTATGAGCCATGTATTGGGTTTTAGTTTTTGAACGTTGTATCCTTGAGTGAATATTAGTGAGCTTTTACAGTTGTCGGGTACCTTCTGAACATTCTTTAGAAGTTGAGCTTCACATAACGCGTTTGTGTCAATAGGATATGCGTAAAGTTCAGAACACAGTTTCTTACGAGTGGATAACGGTTTGCACGCACTTAAGTCTTTGATCGGAATAAACATTAAAGAATTATCATTCTTTGCAAGATATTTTTGAGTGAAGGATAGCATATGATGTAAACCTGTTCTTTCATCGTATATAGGGATAGGGTATAAATGAAAGACTGTGTAAGGATGTTGTTCGACTAAAGGGATTCTTAACACAAATATAAGATCGGTATATGTTTGAAATGCCTCTAGTTCAATGATTTCTAGATATTGTGCGATGCTCGAGTACTTTACAGCCAATGGAAGGTTACTTTTGACTCAATTTTGCGATATTTCCTGTAATGAGGTAATAAGATGTTCTGGTGTTAAAATTGAAGAGTGAATTATTTTCAGACGAGCGAATGTGATAGAATTTAGAACATCATTTAAATTATCTTCTAAGTAGAGATAATTCTCCATAAGTTTTTCACACATTTCAGGTAGTGCGAGTTTTGATTCGCCGTAGGCGACCTTATCATTAATTTTTCCGATAGTGTTTTCCAGCTTTATCATGTTATCGTTAAATAGTTTCTCGTCAATTCTAAGATTTTGGATAGTTTCGTTGAAGTTTTTAATTACGGATGTGGTGACACTTATTTGGTTTTTTTGTAAGTTCTCAATTTAAAGTTGACCTTGATTTAAGCGGTTTATGCTTTCGGTAAAGTATTTTCCGTCGGCGGCGTCTAAATTGCCGGTGATTGCCTTAAAAAGGGTACCTGCCCCATCAAGTATAACTCGTTTGTGTCTTTTAGTGTCCATGTGAATGTCAGTTAATTTCTGTTTGATTGAGTTAGAAATTTGATTGTGAAGGTTAATGTGGGTTTGTACGTCTGCGCGAAAGTAGTTCATAGCAAACGAATTGAAGTTAACAGTTTTTACAAGAGTTTCTAATATTCTGTTATTTGTTGTAAATACTTGTTCTAGTGTAGAAAAGTTTCTGTGTACTAAAAGTGTCCATTTATCATTGGATACAGTTATTTCTGCTTCGTTATGGAAGTAGATACCTAAAGTATTGTTTATTGGTTGTATTTGAAATTGGGGTACTGCTGACCCGAATAGCAGGCAAAACCTGAAACAGAAATTAACTTTCTGAGAACTGTTTCATTCGGTCGAAATTTACTTTTGATTTTTGGTTAGTATTAGGGTTTAGTACTGTTGCGGAGTTTCTGTGAATCTCCAGGATTTCGAAAGGACCATTGAATTTATTTTGGAGTTTGTCCTTGATCTGGGATTCTTTAATATAGACTTTATCGCCTATTTGATAGTTAGGGATATTTTCAGAAACGTGTTCATCAAATCGGACTTTCGCTTTATGTTTTTGGATTTCCGTTCTTTCGCGAGCAATTTTATAATAGTGAGAGATACGATTATTGAGATCTCTAATATACTTAGTTATCAGGGCTTGTTGGTTGTAGAGAGTTTCTGGAGTCCTACTCGAAGTATGTCCATAAACAAGTTCGTAAGGGGTGAATCCATGAGTTTTGTTTACAGAATTGTTATATGAAATGATTGCATAAGGGAGGATGTTAAAAGGGTGTTCGTCAGGATTTTCTAGTTTATGGATTCTAATCATCTCTAATAAGGTCGAGTGGAATCGTTCTAATGAACCATTTGACTGGGGATGTCCCACACTAGAATAAGATAGTTTGATGTCAAATAGCTTACACAAGTCTCTCATTAGTGTGTTGTCGAATTCCCTGCCATAATCACAATGTATCCGTAATGGAGTACCGAAGTGTTGGAAATAGCGTAGTAATGTACTAACAACGGTTTTTGCGGATTTGTCGGTTATGGGGTAGGCCTGAGAGAATTTTGTTAGTTCGTCCCGGATAGTTAATGCGTAGTTTTTTGTCGGGACTTCTAGAATATCGATGTTGACGCGTTCAAAGGGTGTCCGTGGGGTTTCAGTAATGACAAGTGGGCTGTCGAGATTTTTCCGGTAAACTTTTGCTCTCTGGCAAGATTGACAGTTTTTGATAAAATTGTCAACGTCCTTAGTCAATCCTTGCCAATTGTATTTTTCTTTTATTCTGCGGATAGTTTCATTGATACCTCGGTGTATATTATTTTTGCCGTTATGGAATTGGTCGAGGATGATGGGTATTTGGTCTTTCTCAACCGTTTGGACGATATTTTGGCAAACTTTCCATTTGATATCGATTTCGGAAAAGATAAACGAAAGCATTTCCAAAATGGGCAGTTCAATGTTATTCTCAACACAGAATACTTCATTTTCAGTGAACACATCTCTACTATTATACAAAGATGCAAAAAGAATCTCGTTGACTACTTCTGCGTTAGAAGGGAGAGGAACGATGTAATAGCGTCTTTTCCTGACACTTTTGCTTGCAAAGACATTTACTCTAGGGGTACGGAAATCAGCATTTTCCTCAAAAATGTCTTCGATGATGTCATGGTGAAAATCTTTCTTGAGGGAGCCTTGGGGAAATACTAGGATGTTTTTGTTTCCTCGGTCTAAGAGTTGGCAATTAGAAAATTGAATTTTGTCGTAATCTATGAGTGAGACGGTTTGATATCGCTCGACAAAAGTTCTAAATTCTTCAGAGATTTGTTGGAGATTAATGGGACTTCTTGTCTGGGGTTCTTGTGAGTCATCGTCAGTTTCGTTTGTTGGGAGTACTGTAAATGGTGTTAGATGATTGTTTGCTTGAAATGATATGTATTCATTAAAGTTGTTAACTTTAATGCGAGAGAGAGCGCCGGCGTTTTTATTTACTTTGCCGGGTTTGTAAATTATTTGATAGTCGTACTCCTCGAGCTTAAGGCGCCATCTTGCAAGTCTACTTCCAGGATCCTTTATAGAAAACAGCCAAGTTAACGGGCGGTGATCGGTCAGAAGTAAAAACTTACGGCCAAAAATTATCGGACGAAAGTGTTTAACGCCCACACTATCGCAAGGAGTTCTCGTTCTATGGTTGAATACTTAGTTTCAGCATTGCAGAGAGTTCTGTAGGCATAGGCTACAGGTAAATCTTTACCTACGGGGCCTTGAGAGAGCACTGCGCCGATAGCAAATGAACTGGCGTCGGTTGAAAGAATAAATGGCTCTTTAAAATTAGGGTATATGAGTATGGGAGTAGAAGTAAGGGCTCTTTTTAATTCGTCAAAAGATTTGACACATTCTGAATCAAACTGGACAGGTGTGTCTTTTTGAAGTAATCTTGTCAAAGGTTTTGAAATCTTGGCGAAATTGGGGATGAATCGCCTGTATTAACCAGCTAACCCTAAGAAGGACTTGATATCTTTTGGGTTTTTTGGTTGGGGAAAATTTAAGATACAATCTACCTTTGAGGGGTTAGGCTTCACGCCTTCGGGAGTTATAAGGTGGCCAAGATACGCGACCTCTTTGCGAAGAAACTCGCATTTGTCGGGTTGGATTTTTAGATTGGCTTTTCGGAATCGTTTGAAAACTTCAGAAAGTCGGGCTATGTGCTCATGTATAGTCGGAGAATAAACGATAATGTCGTCCATATAGACTAAACATCTCTCGTTTTGAACACCTAAAAGAATATTATCCATTACCCTTTGGAAGGTGGATGGAGCGTTTTTAAGACCGAAGGGCATTCTAACAAATTCGAAATGGCCATTATCAACTGTGAATGCTATTTTTTGATGTCTTTAGTATCGATTTCGATTTGGTGAAACCCGGAAGCTAAGTCGAGGGTGGTGAAGTATTGGCATTTGCCAAGTTGGTCAAGTAAATCCGAAATGTTCGGTAGGGGATATTTGTCGTCAACAGTAAGTTCATTTAATTTACGATAATCGACGACGACACGCCATTTTTGGGTACCAGATGCGTCTAGTTTTTTGGGAACTACCCAAACCGGGGATGACCATGGCGAATTAGACGGACGTATAATGCCTTGGTCAAGCATCTTTGATATCTGACTTTTTACCTCTTGTTTGTGTATTTGGGGGTACCGATATGACTTTGTGAAAGAGGGTTTTGCGTTATTAGTGTTTATCGAATGTTTGATTTCGTTTGTAAAAGGTCAGTTGGTCACCTTCTAAATAGAATATGTCGGAATATTCGAGGCAAAGTTGAGAAATAAGTTCGGCTTCCTCCTCGTTCAGATGTTCTAACCGAAGTTGTTCCATAATTGTAGTTTGTCTATCAGGCTGGGTCAAGTTTTGAGAGTAATTTTCAGAAAGAATGTTTACGGAAAAATTATTTATTGGTTCGAGTTCCAAATTGTCGAAATTAACAGTCTTGGGGATAGCATTTGCATTTAAAACTGAAGTAAGGAATTCGCCTTTTTCATTAATTTTAACAAGGGCACGGGGAAGATAAACTTTTTCTATTTCGGCAGATGATAGGAAAGCATCAGTATTAGTGAGGTTACATTTTAATTTACATATTTGTTCTGTTCGGGGTTCTAAACAGATTGTATTAACCGGGATGCAGTTATTGAAAGTTGAAGGGTTCTGAGTACGCATGACAGTATCATCCGTAACTTTGTAGAGAGGTAAAGTTTTAAAATTAGTGACAAGTTGTTTGCTGTTAAAGTCTATAACGCAGTTATAGTGTTCAAGGAAATCTGAACCCAGTAATCCGTCGAATTCAATGTCGATGTTGCAAATATATAACTTGTGTGGGTCGGCGACATTGAAAGGTACAAGGGTGGATTCGTTGATTAAGATTTACTGATCGGTGATTCCTTGAATGACTACGGGACATCGTTGTTTGAAGCGTTGGCAGGTTTCAGGTTTAAAAATTGAAAGTCCTGCACCCGTATCGATAAGAAGTTTATAGGTGTTTGAAGAGTCAGTAATATAATAAAGATTCTTTGAGTTGACGGAAAGAAGGGGTCTTACAGAAAGTTCTGTTCTGGGAAGTTGACATTGGGGCTGAAGTCGTCCAGATTCATTGTCTGAATTTGGGTTTGAATTTCTGAAATTTCTTGGTCTGGGGGTTCTGACTGAGTGGGGGTCAAATGAAAATTTACTTGATAAGAATCAGGTTCGTCAGAATAAAATTCGTATAACTGTTCAATATTGAAATATTCTGGTTCATTGTTTTGTTCGAAATCATTAGGGTGATAATCTTCTACGCTTCCGTACTCATCGGGTAAAGAGGTGTAATGATTTTCGTTTTGAGAGTAGTTATAGTCATTGTGATATGGTCCGAATTGCAGATTGTTCAAGTGATGAGTCTTTGGTTGTTGGCGTTGTTGATGTTTAAATAAAACTCGGGTTCGGTCTGTAATTGCCAGACATTTGGGGTTGTCTACTGGTAGATGGACGAAATTGTTGCTGTGAAAATTGTTGACTGGGATTAACATTTGTAGATTGATTAGCAGGTTGATTGGAAAAATGAAGGCGGTAATTCGAATAGTTCTGATTAGAATTCGGGTTGTGTTGAAATTGCCTCATTCTCAATAAGCATTCGTTGCTTAAATGGCCCATGCGTTTACAAAAAGAGCATTGTTTTGGAGGTGGACCGTTATTTGGTTTACGAGGGGGTTGTTGGAAACTTCTATTACTTGAAAATTTCTTGGTTTCTAAATGTGATAGTTGTAGTTCTCGTTTAATTCTGGAAATGGCAGTGAGAATACTGCATGGGTCGCTAGCGCGAACGAGTTGACCAATTTTGGGCTCTAAACCCGTGAGGAGGCTATTAAGAGCCATTGACTCTATTAAGTCAATCTGCGCTTGCTTTTCTTTGATGGTTAAATTTTGTTTGTTTATAGCTGCTAGCATTTTCGCTTGATGCGTCTGGAGTCTAGCAGAGAAAGTGAGGAGGGATTCATTAGGAGTTTGCCGCATTCGTTGCAAGTCCTGTATGAGAGCCGAGAGATCCCGAGGATCTCCAAAATGATTTTCTAGGAGGGTTTGAATTTCGGCTAGTTGACTAGGGTTTCGCGAATTAATTAACTCAGCCGCTCTACCGCGTAACTTATTTTTGATGTGGAGAATTAGCAATACTTGCTGATTATCCGTTGCCATGCTGTAAGCAGTGTTACAGGAGCATATGAAAGTATTCAAAAATATCGGATTACCATCATACTCAGGAATTATGGCAAATATTTCCGAAAGCTTATAGGGTTCTACGGTTGATGTAGCTGCTTGTCTAGTGGTGGCCATTTTTATAAATGTATAAATTCGCACAATAAATAAAAATTAAATGTTGAGGTTTTAAATGTAAATGGTAAATATCTAGTTTATCAAAATCTAATATCGAGCAATGTTTAATAGAGAAATAACAAATTTGAAATAGGAATGTATAAATGGTAGATTAATAATAAACTTGAAATAATGTTTCAAATACTTCGAAATATGTAAGTCAAAGTAATGGAAATAAAATAATATAATTATGTAAATTATATAGTTTCAAAATTATTTAGGAATGTAAGGTTATGAGGAATAAAATATTATATAAATGAAAGAACTGGTGGTCATTCAAAAAATAAAAAATAGTTACTTTATGTGATTCTTACGTTATTAATTCTCGCATCGGACTGTTCTCCGCGTCACTTAGCACTGGTTAGTCTGGTTGCGTGTTCCCTTGCTAGTACTTGGTAGTTGTTGTCCTTTTTCAAGTAGGTTTTGTCCACAATGATTTAGAAATCTCCACAGTCAGTTAGTATTCACGTGTTCTAACTGTGTTGGACAATACTACTCACTGCGCCAATTTTATATTCACTTTGATTCAATTCACTTTATTAAAAAAATTATTTATTTAGAAACATACAAAATTAAAATTGAACAATTAAAATAGTTAAAGTACTTGAATAACTTAATACTATGATATTATTTGAATGACAACACGAGAACGTTTCCAGTTGCTATATAACATTGACAAAAGTGCTGATGCAAGTCAACGTTTTGATTTTGATATCCCTGAGAAGTCACGTACGCTTTAAATTCCGTTGACTTCTCGACTGTGTGAACTAAGTGCTGATATATTTTGCATATAACATATATATATATATATATATATATATACAGGGTGTAAATAGTTTGAGTGCATATATTTTAGGTGGAGGTAGTATACACAAAATTAAACAAAATACTCTTATACCACTATGGTCAGTAGGCCTTACTAACCAAGAAAATCCCTAAAACATATTAAGTAAATTATTGTCATTCCGGCAACGTCGCTCGCGTTCGAAGCAATTCACTCTTAGCGCGAATAATAATGGAATGACTACGCCGACAAAAAAAGTAAACACCTGTGTTTTTGTATTGACTGATGATATTGACCTTTAGAATTAAATAAAAATGTATGAAATATTTTGTTGAAAACATTTACGTTTTTAATACAAGGTATTGCAATTAGAATTTGTATTTGGCGGTTTCTTTTATGCAATTATACAAAGTTGGGTAAATATGATATTCAACTCAAGAGATCTGTATATGTAGTTTTTTACCAGTTAAATTATTCGAAGAGTCATTATTACTGATTTAATTAATATTATTTATATTAGACAAGTAACTATGTAATCCTACTTACCGAATTTATTATAATGATAGAACTGAGTTGAAACAACGGATTATTCACAGCAAATGTTCAAAATGCCCACCATTACTATCGACACAAGCACGACACCGTTTAAAACAATTTTCACGTATGCGGGAAAAAATTCCTGGAATATTTCGGATTTCGTCAGCAGCGTCTAAGGTTATTCTCGTCAATAATTGGAATCGTGTAAACCTTACTTTTCATGTGTCCCCATAAGTAGAAATCTAAAGGATTGAGATCCGGAGATCTTGCTGGCTAACGTATATGTCCGTTTCGACCAATCCAACGACGGGGAAATGTTCTATTTAAGAAGTCGACAACTAGATGACTTGCGTGGGCAGGTGCTCCGTCATGTAAGTACCACATATTGGAACGTGTTTGTAGGTTCACTTCATCTAACAAATCTGGTAGCGTGTTGTTCAAAAAATAAAGGTAATTCTCACCTGTCAAACGTGCAGGCAGTATAAATGGCCCAACCAAGTATTCACCAACTATTCCAGCCCACACGTTAACTGAGAATTGGTGTTGATATACTGACTGGCGTATTTCGTGCGGATTTAACTCAGACCACGAATGCGTATTATGAAAATTTATTATACCATTCCTATTAAAACTTGCTTCATCTGTTGTTTGTTCACAAAATTAGGAAATTGTCGATGTTTTCTGAGGAACCAACGACAGAAATTGAGTCTGCATGTGATATGGATAGAGCAATTGTTCCCGTAATGTTCTATGAACAACAGTGTGAGAAATTTGCAGCTCACTTCCAATACTCCGTGTGATACGATATGGGTTGATGTCGATAAGGTCTAGTATTTGATCCTCAGCAGCTAAGATACGATTATGTCGCTGTGGTCCGCGATTGTTTATTTGTGGTATTACACTATCTGGTTCCAGAAACCTATGCGAAACAGCTACGAATGTCCTAGCATTGGGCAGGCGTCTGTTTGGAAACCTTTCCCTGTATAACATTCTTGCTATTCTGCAATTACGTCTGCTTTCCCCATAAATTAAGAGCATGTCATGTCTTTCCCTAATTGTATAATCGGCCATTATTTATCACAAATAAATACTGTCGCACTATTCTTAATTTTCGAACTTACACACTAATCAAAACCGATTTTATTTATTTAAAAAATATATTAAATGGAAAGCAAACCACAAAGTCTACATCAAATAGATATCATTCAAATCACTTTACCGTTTATCTATTCTTATTTACAAGAATCGATATCGCAAAAAACAATCGTAACTCTCAGTCGTCGTTAAAGTAAAATGCCACGTTGCCATATCTATTCGAAGAAACTTACACTAAATTATAAAAGCATATTTAGAGTTTAAATAATCAATTTTCATTTTTAATGTGGCTATTAAAGATGTATAAGCTATTGAGTATTTACATATTTAGATTTACCGACATTTTGAAATCGAAATTATTGTATTATTCACTGTAGCAAGGGCTACATAAACTCTAACTTTATGTGTCCTTTTTGGCAAAACTATAGTTTATTTTAGAAAATGTTATAAAGCTTTTTGATTTGTTTTTACCTGAAGTATTGTTCTTCAAAATCTTTGCACTCAAACCGTTTACACCCTGTATATATATATATATATATATATATATATATATATATATATATATATATATATAGATAGTTAGATATATGAATTACGCCAAAACGGTATAAGAAATTTCAATAATCTAAACTATTAAGGGATACTACGGAAAGCGACAATATAATTTTGTATAACTGACAATATGTGCAAAACGAATCAAAGAAAATATTCAAAAAATACCTGTATAGTGTAAAACGAATGATAATTTGCCAGTAAAACATACAAATGCTTCGGAAACATTTATCTTCCAGAAAGCACAGAAATAAATCCTTGAAAATTTATTATATATCCCTGATACGCCTTTGTAAATCCTTGATATACCTTTAAGCGTTTCTGGAATTACTATCAATTTTCCTAATTATGCCAGTTTCCACAAATATGAAATCTAAGATGAAATTTACCTGCACACAAAGGGACTGAATCGTTTAATCTTAGTTTGTGGAAAGGATAAATGAAACAAAATCTCTTGATACGTCCTAGCTACGACTTTCGTATATTTCACTCTGCACTGGACATGAAACGAAACTTGTCTGTGTAGGAAAGTTCTTTGCTCTAAAGTTTAACTTGGTCACTCATTTAATTACTTTATACGAGAACTAAAAGTACTGAAGGACTCTTAGGCTATATCAGAAAGGTATTGTTGGCTTTATTTCTTCAAAAAGTTGTGATATAAATTGGACACCACGATATAAACATTTTTATATAGACTAAAGTAGAGTTATATTGACATTGGAATTTTTTAAAAATATATCAGAGCAGTAATTTTAATCTGGTTATCATATAAGATTTAATTTAATGTCAAAACAAGAGTAAAATTTTTTTTTGTTTCTGACCACGTTATTTGCAATAACCTAAAACTGAAAATCAATGCAAGATCAAATTTTATGATTTTGAGGTCGATAATTCCGATTCTGGCTTTTTATAAATTTGCTGGTTATTTTCATTTTGTTTTTGGTCAATAAATATTTTTTATTTTCTCGTACCTACCAACAATCAGTTAATTTGTAAATATATATAACGGTTACATGTTTCGTTTGGATGTCTCTGTAGATTTCAGTAATAGTTTACTAGCATTTTCTTTCCCCGAACACTTTTTTAGACTGACTCTGCATTCTTTCTCCTTGTTTTTCACTAAATTCCAGAAGATAATATGGAAAGATGCTTATATCAATCAATCAATCAATCAATCAATGATTTATAAAGGTGGATGTAGCGGATGCAGTTTTGTTTTAGACTCTATAACTCTGTAAATGGTGTGAACGTCCATGGAGAACAAGACAGGAAAAAAGTTACAGAGAATGATAACATTAGCCAAAAGGACAATTAAAAGGTTTAAATGCTAAAATAAAAAGCCCATGTGAAGAAACCAACCATGACATGAAATTAGAAATGTTCCAGATTATCATGCACATTGTTTTAACAGAGTAGATGATTTGTTATGTACATCAGGAAGAAAATTAATATAGACAACAAAATGAGGGAACACTGCTGTTTAAGAGTTATCCAGTAACAATAGTTGAAAATAATACTAATATAGACGTCATTAGCAAACAAGTTAAATAAATTTGTATACAGGCAAACCTACTCTACTGTGAATATGGATAAAGATTAGATGAATTTACAATATCCCCAAGCCAAAGCATTACCAAAGCTTTGTTTTGTTTGTTGTTTTAAAACAAACTAATTACATTTTATAACAAACAAATGTTTTATCGTACATGCCTTTGGATATGACGATGTAATAGTGGAAAGAGTTTTATCTGTGATTGAAATGTTTCTCGGAAAAGTCTTGCAACGGTGAAAGGTTATGAGGAAAAACCTATTAGTTTTTATAACCTTGCTTAATTGGTAACCAATTTTAATTAAAGGTCATTCAACCCCATTGAAAGATACATCCACTACATTTGTTAGCAATTTGTATACTTGCAAATCTGGAATTATCGTCCGGTGTGGCATAAATCATTATCTCCTTCATTTCTCTCTTGATATCATTCACAACTGCGTCCATTTCATGATTTATGCGGAGCAAACCTCCACATTGCCTATAATCCTATGCGGGTGGCAGTAAAGAAGTAATGTTGCCGAAAAATTACTCTGATTCGTCTAAAGGAGTGTCGAAACCATCTATATACTCTAATCATTTCATAAATTTGTGAGTCATTAGCACCGGTCGTTAGGTTGAGGTAAATTTTTAATTGATAGCCGTTAATATATTATTTATCTTATTTTGAGTTTCAGTGACAATTTACTGCGAAAATTTTTTAACAAATATAATATTTAATATATAAATTAACAGCAGGTATTTACTAATATTATATATATACAGTATTTTATAAAAACAGGAATATTCATGCTTAATTTAAATTACTGAAATTATATTGGAACTTTAGCTTAAAGTTTATTAATATATACTTATGTATTGTAATTTCTTGTAATATATTGCAACTTCATGCTAACCTTTGAGTTGGTTTGTTTTTTTCTAGTTACTCCAATAACTAGAAGCGAAAGCAGAAGTCTACGAGAATTATGCAAACCGATCTGAAGAGGGTAGATGTGACTGCCGAAACGTCGTCATTTTACCATCGATCCCGGCAGGGATCAGTTATCAACTACGCGGATGAATTCCCGGAAACCACCTAATACATATATATATATATATATATATATATATATATATATATATATATATATATATATATATATATATATATATATATATATATATATATATATATATATATATATATTAAAGATAAACTGATGATTATGTTAGTTTTAAGTCTTTAGTATTGTAAAAACCAACTCCTACGCACAGGCTCTACTCATACCTCTGTAGGATTTACAATTTATTATCATCTGTAGTATGCATTAATGTGTAACTCTATGTAAAACGACTGGTCAAATAAATAAATAAATAAATATAATTTTGTTAATTATTTCTATCAATTGAGAAGAGACTACTACGCCTACTTTTCCGATATCTGCTAAACTTTATTTCTTCTAGAGATTTACTCTTAGCCAAAAAAAATCAATAATGTTCAAACTTTAAACTTGGATGAAATTTGCTCGAATTTCCACAAGTGTGCGATTATTAGTAAAAATAATTTGGTACCCATCCTTAGAATTTTGAATTTTGAGTTATTATAATATAGTATTCTTTGTTAGTGACTGAGATGTATCTTCTTTTGCTGTTGGTCTTAATGTAAATTATATGTGTTTTATTTAAATTTTCATTAGCTTGTTTTTATATTAATAAAATTAACTCCACGATCTATACAACTTTTGGAACCCCCTTCGTCATTTAATATTATCTGACACTGTTCAGAGTTGGTATTTTTCTAGTTTTTTAATCCATTGATTTGTAATAACTTAAGTCGTATTTGCGTTGCTCCAGGTCTTTGTTATTCTTCAAATATAGTTACTTTTCTGTATTGTAGGACAGTTTTAAATACAAAATTACATTTATTATGGCTGTACGGTATTGTGTTCTTTCAATTTTAAAACGCTCTTATTCGTTCTAGAACAAATAAATTCCGACACAAAACCATAATGATTATTATTATTACCAATTATGCACATTCCTTGATATTCACTTATGGATGAACAAAGTGAACGGAAAATCAAAACCCGACTGAGAATATTCAAAGCAAGTTAGTGTATTAGTTGGTAAAAGCCCAGTATATTATCTCCACGGAACAGAATTCCCTTATGTATTTCAGCACTCAATTATTGAACGCTATTGTGGTCAAATTTGTATCTTTGGATTTGTGTCAGATGCTCTTGCTCAGCATCCAGACTTGTCTGTGTTGGGTTGCCTCGTTGTAATTCCTTTGTTTGTAATTATAAAGCGGACTGGGGGCTGAGTTCGAGCTCGAGATGAAGTTAGTGTTTGCTCTGTGCTATTAAACGACATAATACTATATTGAAATCTAGTTTGAACTTCTATAATTAATTATGTAAGGTGAAGATAGTGAAAAGAAAATTTATAAATTATGACTACATATTGAGAAGATTATTATATGTGAATATTGAATGATATATTTTTTGGGTTAATGATTGAATCGCTGCCTACTGTGGACAATTTTCATCTGATTTTAAAGTTTTTGTAATGAGTGTTTTTTGTAAGATGAAATTTAAATGTTTTACATATTGTAACGAATTTTTCAGTTTATCCGCCGTATTTATACCTTTAATCGGTCATGCGTTGCCGGTCATGGTCTCATCCGGTCCAATCAGCGTCCTGACCGGCTGTTGGCTGTCGGTACTGCGTAGCGACAGTGGCCGAAGAAGGGGTTTCTAAATGTTTTTAATTTGGACACTGGGGTCGCTAATTATATTCTCGTTCGAGAATATATATGCTGTCTCTATAAATTTTCTTTTATACCAATGCTCCTCCTTGTGAATTACCCTGGCCTGGTCCCAGTTGATGTTGTGGTGCTCGGTCTACGTGTGATTAGCTAACCCAGACTTCGTCAGCTCCGCCCTTTGAGTAGCTGTGCGGTATTCCTTAACCCTGGTGTCCAGCGGTCGCTTTGTCTCTCCAATATAAAGATTGCCACATTCACAAGGTATACTGTATATACAGTTATTTGGTATTGCTGGAGCGTCCGGCCTCGTTCTTGTAATCATGCTCCTTAGAATGTTGCTGCTTTTGAAGATCATTCTGATTCCATATCTGTGTGCAACAGATATTTTTGGCTCTATCGATTAGAGTTTTGATGATGTCAGTTTTCGTTGTTGATGGGTAATTAGAATGATAATGTAGATACAGTACTGTATGGGTAACCTTCCTGTAGACTGTTGATTGGATTCCGGTCCTAGTCCTTTGACACTTTACATCTAGGAATGGTAGGCACCCACCTTCTTCCATCTCCATGGTGAATTTAATGGATGGTTAGCATCGGTTTAGGTGCTCCAGGAATGCCTGTAGTTGGGTCTCTCCGTGTTGCCAAATAATGAAGTTGTCATCGACATGCCTCAACCATAGCTTGGGCTGCTTCTCGTATCTCTTCAGTGCATGTTCTTCGAACCACTCCATGTAGATGTTGGTGACGGTTGGCAATAACGGGGAGCCCATAGGCAATCCATCTTCTTGCATGAAGAACCTGTTCTTCTCTTGAAAGTAGCAGTTCTTGAGGCAACATTGTAGTAAGTCCATGATTGAATCTATTGGCAGCTCCGTCCTCTCCATAGGGGTTTTGTCTTCACTAAGTTTCTTTCTCAGAATGTCGAGAGATACGTCTAATGGTACGTTCGTGAAGAGATCTTCAACGTCGAAACTTACTAGGCGATGTTCTGGTCCAAACTCCATGGCACCAATGATTTCAACAAAATGCTTTGAATCCTTGACGTGCGATGTAAGTTATCGGTCAGAGAGGTACTCCAGCCTTGTCTATCTTGGGTAATCCATAAAGATGCGGTGGTTTGCTGTGATGTGGCGTCAATTTTCTCCTTGTCTCAGGTGAAATGTATTCAGCACGATCTCTGAGAGTGTTGTAAGTTTTATCTTGGAAGTTGGATCTGAAGGCAATGACTTATATTTTCCCTTCGACAGCACGTCCTCGATTTTCTTGTTGTACTCCGTTCTGTCCATGAGGATGGTGGCATTTCCTTTGTCAGCTGGTAGAATGATGATAGATTTGTCGTCCTTATGTTTTATGATCCTCCTTTCGGATTCTTGAGATATGTACTTAATACACCTTATTGACCAGACATCTTGGTGTATGGTTTTGGGATAGTATGACTTTAGATCAGTTTCGAATGGGACATTGAGAAAGGTACAATGGTCTTCCCCATATGGTCTTTGGAGATAAACAAAGGCTAGCGTGAGCATTGGCGCTTCCCTGAAGTAGATCTGTCAGTAACTACTCGCTAGCCTATAAAGATATGGATATTTATGAAATATTCTAAAACTTACACGTCATATGTTCTGTTAAATTAAGAACTAAATACACATTAGGATTAAAACTCGAATTGTAATAAAATAGTAACAATTATTTTAAATTTCCTGAAATTTACGTCAAGTATTAAGAATGGCACAAAGAAAGAGAAACAAAGAGAGGAAGATAACGAGAGACGGGAAGCACTTTATTTCCTAAAAAATTTTTGTTTCCATTGTTGTTTTTCTGCACAAATTATATTGCTAAACTTTATTTACGGTTATCTATATATAAATACGCAAAGACAAAACGATTATGTACCAATTTCTCCTGTGTCTGTCAGCCGATTTTCTTCATTTTTGTTTTGTTTAGTAGCTACTGACGACTTTCAGTGCAGAATGCTAATATTAATTTAAAATATTGGTTCATTCATTAAATAAAATATAATAGAAATTCATTATTTACGTCCATACTCTCAACGCCAAACAACTAAAAGTGCCGCCTTCGCCAGACGATCAAAACTCAAAACATTGAAAAATTGTATATGGAGGGAGCGATCATTAGATGCTTTTATATTCTTAGAGCAAGTACTTCTGGAAGTAGCATGCAAGCGTTGTTATTGTTTAGTGGTAAAATAATTAATGTAGTAGATCAGTATTGATTTTCGGACGCGTTGCAGTAACTTTCATATTAAATGTTCTGTTTTTAATCTGAATTTAATTATTTGATATATATATATATATATATATATATATATATATATATATATATATATTATTATCACAACCTTCCCCAAGTTGTTGTGCAAAAAATTGTCAGACAGCGGACAATAGAGAACGTATTAAATATTTAAGTTCTGCTAGGGTTGTTGGTCTTCTCTTTTCTTTAATATTCCTCAACTTGATTAAAACTGCAAATGCCGAAAACTTTTAGGTTGCAAAGAACAATCTTCCAGTTCCAATTATTATATCGAATATTCCAATTATTATATCGAATATTTTGCCAGGAGCGGTTCCAGCCGAAAATTTGGGGGGTCATTCATTTGTCAAAAATATTTCGAATACCGATATTTGATTACATTTATATTTTCTTTTTATTTCATTACATCTACTTCTCCAATTTCTCCACAACTCTGTTTCTTATACTTTTTACAATTTCATGAAATAGGGTCGAACTTCGACCACTGGATGACCACTAGTTAATATTAAAATGATTTTTTGTTTTAGATTTTACATAAATAAAAAAGTTACAGGAGCATAAAATATTTTAATGGTAATCGAAATAAACATATTTTATTAGTGAGAAAATAAACAAGCATATTGATGTCTAACAAGAGACTAGTTCTAGTCAAGAAATTTAAACAATGTTAACAATAATTCAGACGAAACTGGTTTACTTAATTTACAATAGTCCAACTATTACTATCAAAGAAAATCGATTATTCCAACTCTATTTAATTAACTGGACTTCTAAAACCCTAGAACTGGAAACAAGCAATCCTCTCCGCAAAAGGATGTTCGAGATTAGTCTCAAGTGGGTAGGTAAATATTTCGGCGAGTAGATAAGGCCTTTATGGGGCAATTTCTGTTAGATTAGGAAAGAAAAGGATGTAAATAGGGTGAATGAATTTGATTAGAAGACACGTTCGAAATGATTTTGCGAACATATGATATGCTTATTTTCAAAGGATTGCCATCTTTTAGTTAAAAGGATGAATAGTACAGTGCTTAATCCAGAAACTGTTCAAGTGTAGGTGTGTGAATCAGTTAAGACTGAGGATACATTTCGCATTTGAGTTCAAAGCATATTAACAAGCAATTAACATCAAGTAAAGATCTGAAGGTGTTCTGAATAAAATTTCTGGTTAGTGTTGGAGATTAAGTTAAGCTAAGTTTGGCATATAATATAGATGAATCTATCAAATATCTGTAAAACAAGGAATCTGAATGAAGCTAACAAAAATAGATTTCAGGCGACTTGTTAAAATCAAAAATCAATTTTTAAGTTATTTCTAAGTCACATTTGTTAACACCTGTGGTCCATATTAATATCTCCAAGGTTTAGTAGTAACTAAAGAGTGTAAAGGTAGTATAAATAACATAAACTCCAATTACACCATGTGCCGGTTGATGCTGACTTTATATTGAAGTTGAGACTCTTTCAGCACGTACTTATTATTTATATAGTATACTAAGGTTTCTGAAAAAAAAATGCAAGGGGAAAAAGTATAAGGGATTGTACCCGGAATCTAAGTATGATTTTGAATTAAAGATCAAATTCAAGATTACCCTAAGCTTCTTACATGGAAATAAAGACATGAACCCTGGAGATAGCAAGAGAAGGAATGTTTTACGTTCAGATATGACGATTGTCTTTCAATTTCTCGAGGTAAAATCTCCGGGTTTGGAAAAGAATGCCCACCACTGAAAATAAGGAAAACTTAACATTTGGAAGCGACTGTGACCTTATATTTGACCTTGACGATGATCTTCACGAGTAAATCGGGGTCCAAACACCGTTCACATTCAAATTGAGTCGTAATATGAGTCTGGTAATTTGTAATATACATAAAAATTTCATTGGAAAAATTATGTTATTGTGGTATTTAATTTCTGAGACACTATTACCTGAGTAGTAGTTTGGACTGGAACGGATATAACCTCGTGGGTTCTTTTTAAAGCCATTGGAATAGGAAGGGACTATTTTGTACGTCATGTCTTAGAAATTTAGAGTGAAACCGTTAAACTGAAAACTGATGATGATGGAGGTAAATTTTATCCAGTTCTTCAAACTCAAAACAACAAGAAATTCGCCCTATTGCAAGCTACAAAGAGTGAGCGAAATTGTTCATAAATCATCGCCATTCTTCGTCATTCAGATATCTATATTAGTTGTTAGTGTGTATGTCGTAGGTTTGTAATGTTCGTAAAAAATATGATAATATCAAGAACCAATATAGGAGAAATTGATGTTGTTTTGCGGTGTCGTTTTGATTAAATATAAAACACAACCGGCTCTTAGATATTATGGATGAAACCAAACGTCTATTGATAATAACTTAATAATTGATCTGCACTGGCAATATTGACCCCATAACGCTAAAAAACTCAAAAAATGGAGAATGACAAATACGTTATGAATTTCAAGTAAGGAGAATGAAAAGGTACATGGAACAAAAAATATTGTTCACAAGTCAGTTACTGCAAAGTATGTATGAATATTTGGTAGATACTTTAGTTCTAGCAAAATTCGAAACGCAGTTGAGTTTTTAAATGTAGCCCTGCAGTTGTGCAGAGAAAATCCTTTTTGAAGTAAAATTATGCAGAGTTTTGATTTTGTGGTAACTGCCACAGTAATTTAGTAAAGCTGTGGTGCAAAGAGAAAGAATTTGTTTAGAAGTATTGAAAATTTGCAGCAATTTCATAGTAAGAGTAAGCTTATATAAAAAAGGCGATAGAAAGATTTTTTCCCGCTGCTGTATTTATTATTTCGAGGCAACAAGCATTCAGAGGTTTCGAATCTGAAATTTTTCAAAGCCTTGGGGTTATCGAGTAATTCCTAAGTTATAATTACACGTTAAATTTATCAGGTTAACTTCATCTATTAAGAGATATTCAACACTCTTTTCGAGATTATACAAAAGAAAAAACCTTAAATTCATATTTAGCATGTCTTTGTGAAACATGTTCACCATCATTAACCATTACTCTAAATCGTTGAGCATTCTTGGCTCCACTTGACTTAGAGGACGACCACTCGAAGTACTCTTCTACCTCGTTTACAATAACTTCTACTACAGCAGTTTTTATTGCCAAATTGAATTGGTTTCTTTTTGGACTTCTGCTGTGGATTCTGCATGGCAAAAGAATTCAAGGGCAGTTTATGTACTGCAATGTTTTTATTTACACTCACTTCGGGTTCTGTTCAGTTCTTGGATTTATTCAGAAATACAGTCCAACTTACTCACAGAACTATTTACAATTTATCTCTACTTAACTGTACTGCACTCGAATAAAGAATGAATGCTGCCTCAACTCTCCGTATTTATATATTTCTTCACCGAATTCTCGAGAAGGTCAAAGAGCTGCCGAGACTAGACTAGAATTCTTCGAGAAAGACATTGAAGCAACCCGCCGACCTCGATGCACCAGTATTACAATATTTCGGATTCCCAGAAATATCGGAGGAATGTCGCTTCCACGAATTATCGGATGAATTCTCGTCACAGTACGAATGTAATTGTCATCTATATATGGTAATGTAGTATGTAATGTTAGACATCTAGGACTCTCCGAGAAGCGCCTCCAGATTGACAACGTCACTATTTTTCCATGAATGTTTTATTTTTTTGTCCGCTAAAGCGAAATATCCTCGAAATCAGTAAGAGTGATAAATACTATCCTTCCAAATAAAGAGCTGGCGATAGAAAAAATATGTAAACATTTTCAGAAAAAAATTATAGTTTTCCTAAAAAATAAATTATAAAGTTAGAAGTTACGTAGCCTTTAATACAGTGAATAATAAAGTATTTCCGGCTTTAAAATGCTTGCAAAGCGATATATTTAAATATTCAATAGCTTATACACGTCTAATAACTGCATCAACAAAGAAAATTATTATTTAAACTAAAAATATTTTGTTATAATTTGCTGTAGGTTTCTTTGAACAGATGTGGCAACACGGCATACACACATGCCTTGCTCCTTTTTTACTTTAACGACAGCTCGCAACTGTTACAATTGTTTTTTTGCAATATCGTGTGTTGTGAGAAAATTAATATGTAAGTGAAAGTGATATGCGTGATATTTTATGTAGACTATTTGATTTGATTTTCATTTAAAAAAAAATATATTGGAAGAACAAAGAAAATCGTTTGTGAATTGTTAGTTCCAGTGTGATAATATTATTTTTTGACAAATATTGGCACATTATAAAAGTATGGAAAGATCGAAAATGTTATTAATTTATGGGGATAGAAGATGTAACAGCAAAAACGTTCAATATAAAACATTTACTATGAAGAATCCGTTTGTTCTGCTGAGCTCAATCATGATGACTTATCCTGTATGTTCATGGGTATTTATTTATTTATTTGATATTAATAATATTAATTTAATTAGTAATAATTATTTTTCGAATAATTTAACAGATAAAAGAACTGCATATAAAAAATGTTTTGTTGAATATACTTTGTATCGAATTATTTATATATCATATGTAAACAATTTTGATTCCTGCCTTCTCCAACTTGATGCATAAATCAAATAGCCAAATGTAAATATTCATTTCAGTACATAGTTATTACAAGGATACATTTTTCAAAAAAATGTTTCATAAACTTTTATTTACCTAAATAATTCTAAGGGCCCTCGAAACAATATAATTTTTCAATACACAAAAAAAAACATTATTCAATCCATTGAACGCATATATTGTTTCTAGTCGAGAACCTTCATCAGTTACGCTCCCATCAACTGATTAAATTCTCGAAATCGAAAAATTAGTATCGTAATTTCTTTGACATGTTTTAGTAAACCTACGGATTTTTTCGTGTGATTTCTATCTTAGGAATCACAGGGAAACTGCGTTACACACAGTCCGACTCCCGATTTGGAGTGTTTGTGAGCTAGATTTTCCTGAAACTCCTGGATGTCGGAATTCATTTCGGGATAAAATATTAAATTCAGTTATATGTACTATATACATAAATAATTATTCGAGAATTCAATCAGTTGAGGGAAGCGCACCTGATAAAGGTTCTCGACTAGAAACAATATATTGTCTTGCGTTCGATGGATTGAAAAATCTCGAAAAGTTATTCAGTTATCTTGACACAACAAAAATAAATTTTCAGGGCAATGTTCAATTATTTTGTTGAGCACACTGTGCTGTGTGTGTTAAAATTTAGAAATGTAAGCTCTCAATCTGTCAGTATTAAAATAAAAGAGACATAAATATTTTCTAAATTTTCTCTGATCAATATAACAATATATTACACAAAAATGTGTAGCTGAAATTGTTTACTAAAATATATTTTTACACTGATAATATTTGTCCGCGTCATTTTATCTAAATTTTGCTTTATATTATTGGTGGTAGTACTCTAGTATACTATTTCCCAGTATAAACTTTATAATTTGACAATGAAGTATTTACATTTATATTTAAATATTATACCTGCTGCGAATTGCTGCAACTATTCTTTTTTTTAGGAAAGCTTAAGAGTGGTTTTGAAAACCTTATACCAAACAACAAATATTCATTACAAACACAATACAGTCTTATAATCTTTGAAATAAACTTCTCCATATTTGACCGGCCAACTGTGAAAATTTGAGGGTAAATTCAAAAGGTCTTATGTGTACACAGAAGGAAATCTTGGAATTCGTTCTTTCGCTGTACATTTTCTTTGTTGCACGCTTCGTCGAGCAGCAATCAAAAATCAAGCCGGAAACGTGAATAAGAAGAGATTTCAAGAGAGAAACTTACTTTTAACAACTAGCGGTAAATATGGTTTCCCTCATTATCTGTTGTGTTTGAAAAATAAATTTAATAGAATCAAACAGAAAGAATTCCCTAAATTTTAGTTTTACAATAGGGATGGGAATAACAACGCATTATTCGGGTTACGAAAAGTTCTGGCGTTTTAACTGAATTAAATATTATAGCTTTATAAATAGGAAGGAAACTTCACTTTTGTTACGAAAACAGTATATTAAATTCTTAACGCGTTTGGGTAAATTATTATCTTTCGCTACTAATTATCTTTAATTAAATTATTATTATCAATTTATTTGATTTAATTAACACTATATTATACTATCCATATTAAGAAATCGTACATATTACAATTCACTTTTTTTCTATTTATTTAAAATTAAATTTTCTTTTACAAGTGAACTATATTCAATTAGTCACAATTTTTATGTACGCTTGGAGTCTACTGTATAACGGTTTATTCAATTTCGATACTTTAGGCGCATTACGTTAAGGAATAGCTCGATATTTTCCAGCAAAATCGTGAAAACAGTTATTAAATAATTGCCGTTCAATAAATCTTTATTTCTCTAAAGCAGCTCAATCCGTTTTAATAATTGGATTCTATTAATAGAAAAACACCGTTTTGCACCCTAACACATTTAAAATTTTCAAAACACAACGCCGTTTCAACAACTCTTAAGATGTCATCGTCAAGGAGTAAACCAAACTGATTCGATTAAGGTAGATTCAGAAGTGATTCCATACATTTTGTTATAACGTAGAACATGCCGTTGTTCAGAGTAAAGGAAAAATGAATGTAAAGAATCGTAAACGTCACCGAAATGTCACGTAAGCTTTCTGATCTATAAATGTACATGCCAAGATATATCAGAAAACAAATAACTATCGCATTGGGTGTTTTAAACTGTTTTCATTGTGATCTATTTGAAAGTTGGTTCGTTTGTAAGTGACTTTAAAAAAGAGGGAGTTTTCAATTCGGATCTTTCTTTGTTTTTTGTATCTGTTCGGGATTTACTAGAAACCGGATCATGAAATTTGGATGATTTAAAATTGATTCTGTGAAGGAGTATCTTAACTCAAAATAAATATCAGTGTGTTTTCATAATTTGAAATCAAATAGAAAAGGTTCTTATGAACAATATTAAAAAAGTTATTCTTCCTTAAAAGATCAGTGCATTCTCTTTTTCTGCTATATATGAGGTTTGTCACAAAATATGGATTTTGCTTAAAGGTACCTTTATTTTTTATGATATCTAAATTTGTTTTAATTTTTTCTGAGTTTTTTGGGAATAACTACCACATAAACTTGAAAGTCTGTATATTTCAAAAGTCCAAACGTTTCAAGGTGTAAATCAGACCTCGTTTTCAGTGGTATGAATACAATTGAACAAAAAATTACAAAATGAAAAAATTAAGAAGATGCGCAATGACGTCGAAATCACAATTTGACATTTCGATATTTGTCATTGCGAATCTTCAAAACAAACTGATGTGTAGGATCTGATAACAATTTTATTTAATATTTTTCTGGCATTGCCAAAGGTTCTAGTTAGGCGATTTTGGGATGAGTAAAAAGTTTTGAGTTCCCTTATTAATTTGAGGCACACAATGAAGTTGTCTTGAAAGTCGTTATCACGAATCCGTGTCGTTACAGGTATACAGGATGGTTTATAAATGTTATATGTACCCCAACGCAGTTAAATAACCATGTGTAATGAACTGAGATATCAGGCCCTGTAGATTATAATTATACAGGGGATTCCATATTTTAGAAACTAAATGTTTTATTAAATAACCCATAAGCAGTTGCATATAGAAAGTGCTTAAAATATAGAGAGGAGTGCAATTATAGTTACATAGGGTAGTTATAAAAAAATAATTATATAAGGTAGCCCAGTAGCGGTTGAATTTACTGGGTATTTTGATTAGAGGTAGAATTACAGTTATACAGGGTGGGGCAACAAATATCAGACAGGGGAATATATACAGGGTGGCGGAAATATGTGCTGGAGTAGAATTATAGTTATACAGTGTTATTTGAAAAAGTTTAAAACAAAAATGCAACATTTCGTAGCCTATAGGCAGTTGCATATATAAGATAGATGCAATATAAGGTGAGAGGAATTATAGCTATACTGGGTGCTTGTAAAAAATGTTAGAAAAGGAACTGATTTATAGGGAAACCCACCACGAGTTACATATATATATATATATATATATATATATATATATATATATATATATATGAAATATAGGGCAAAGTACAATTATAGTTACACAAGATAATTTAAACAATTTAGAAACGAAAACGGTGGCTCATATGCAACCGCATATACAGAATGGTTGGAGTGGAATTATAGTTTTACCGGATGGTTAAAAAAAATGTTAAAAAAATATGATGCGTGGTCCATGTGCAGTTGCATGTACAGGGTAGTTAAAATATAGATTAAAATAGATCTATAGTTACATAAGGTGGTTGAAAAAATATTTGCAAAAAATGTATATTTGATAGTCTATAATCAGTGACGTATACAGGGTTGTGGAAATATATTAACAAGTGGAATTATTATAATGAGTATTATTATAATGAGTAAACGTTAGAGAATTGAAATTAAACTCAATCATTTCTTCATAAGAAAAATTGTAATATATGAATGAAAAATTAGGGCAAATATCCGATTATCTCGATATACGTACCAACATGTTTGATGAATGTTTGAAAATGTACAAATGAAAATTATTTTTTGCAATTTGTTGATATACGATTTCTACTTCATAACTATTAAATTCATTCAGATGGAATTTCATTTACCTTAATGTGTTAAAGTATTCTCCCGGTTAATAGCTGAATTATTTAATTTCAAGTAACTGCCTGATGTAACACCTTAGTGGTGTTAGACAAATTTAATCTCTTAATCATGGCATTAATAATTATTGCATTTTTTCGTTATATAATAAAATTAATCTTAAAGATGAAAATTGTCGCTATACGCTAAATAAGCAGTTTTTGTATTAAAATAGGTCTTGTTTAAAAGAAAGGTAGTGTAAATATCAAATATACTTGTTAAGATTTAACAGTTAGGCGAAAAATGTGCTATTTTGTTTAAAACAATATGGATAGTTTAGATATGTCGGTTCGTTCTTTTTGTCATTAGCAGAAATGGAATATTGTACGTGCGGAAAAGTAACAAAATTTAAAGATGGCCGAAAGGCCAAAAACTCGGAAAAACTTAGTCAGCAGTGTGTTTGGATCGAGTTAAGAAAATATTGGGGATTTTAAAAACGCCGTCTCAAAGCGAATCAATAGGCGCGCGGGAAATCGACAAGTAAGAACTTTCTTTAATTTAATTCATTTACGCAGGAAACAGAAATTTCGCGGGAACATGAGATTAAGAAAAATGTAGTCTTCATCGAGACACGGAGGAGTCTTCAACGGGACTCGGTGGAGTTCGGAGCCGGAACTCAAGAAAAACAGTCGTCCATGGCGCGGCGAAATTGGGGGACAGAAGGGTGAGAACCAGACCCCTGAGGGTATCTCACCTGTCCAAATATGGGTGTGGGACATTTGTTAAAGTTCTCAAAAGTGTATCGCCGAACGAGAAAACCAAGTTTTTGTCTTTAATTTCCATTTACTCTCTCTTTGCCATATCTTATTTAGTTAAGCTATGAATTTCGAATCTGCACACAAATAAAGTCCATTAATTATACATAAAAAATAGTTTAATTTTGTTACTATATTATTTAATTGATCGAATATCGACCACAAGCAATTCTAGTATATATGGTACGATATTTGATCTAGTTTCCATAATCTTTAGCTTCACCAACCGAAATGACGTTCATGATCTCGAAAACAACATTCCTCGGGCGTTATATAATTTTTCCAGAGATTGTTGAAACTTCCAGTAAACAATTTTTAATTTTTTTCGGTCATCTACATACAACTCTATATACGTTGCATAATTTCTTTTTCAATTCCCCTGTTTTAAAGGTCCGTCACGTCGATCTTGTTTTAGCTTTGATTGTTGTTTTGGTTCTGGTGAAACCTTTGCTGACACTTATTCATTTTGTGGGGCTCCAATTGATCAACATTTTGTAGCTCGCTTCTATTAGTAGGGGACCCTTTTAGGGATTTTGGGATTTATATAGGGTCGTGCGTCTTGGACAGCGATTAGAATTATAAATATATATTCGAGCGCATCAGATTGAGATAAGGTGGACACATTACGTGATGAAAATTGTTCTCTTTAATAATCGAGGTTACAAACATCAGGTTAGGTTATAGAATTTGTTTCAAGGGTCTTTCAAAATCTTAATAAAATTCTGCTCCTGAATTCTTCAGGTGCACTAAGCGGTAAATTTATCAATCGTTGGACTTTTGGGTTTTAGAACTGAGTCAAAGTTCTTTGTCATACCATCTACAAAATAGTTTAATTTATACATAATAAATTACCTCTACTGCAGAACACCTTAATGAAATCTATGACAGTGTGGGTTTTTCTTCTATATCCCATCCATTTGCTATAACAACGGCCTCAAATTCTCTATTATACATAGGCCAAGAATAACTACGGTCTACGCTTAATGTATTTTCTCAACTACCTCTCAGTCTTTTAATATTTTTTAGTTTCAAATTGAATTTTGTACTATCAGAACAACACTTGCATTTGAATTTTAGCCTCAATATTCTCAAATTTACCATCGATATTATATTTTATTTTTCATAGATTAATGTTAGTTTTTTGTTAGATCTGTCTCAGATTTTGATGTTCATTTTTAGTTGTTTCTAAAATACATTTTGTAACTCTACCTATATACTTTTTCGTCCAGTGATTTAATTGACCGCTATTGAATATCCTGTCGTATTTCAGTTTCGTTCTATTTACGTTTTACTAATCTAGAATTTGGGCGATTTTAAAGTGAGTATAAGTGTTGATATGTGATTTAATGTATATTTCTATTTATAATATATTGAAATGGAAAGAAACACTTTAAGTTTTGTGAAAATAACATTGATTATAATATTACCCATATTTAAATAAACAATGGTCAAAAACATAAACAAAAAAAAGTGTATTCCAGTGTTAATTTTTCAATAACACAGCCTCTATTCCTCAAGTAAATCTTGATAATTAGTACTTAAAACTTACTGGATTGATTCAGCCGATACTTGTTGGAAATTCATTTCACTGAACTAATATCACCTTGAATTGCACTTTCCACTCTATTTGGTTTTTTAAAAAACCTTTTCTGACGCGTTTCGATATTAACTATCTTTGTCTAAGAACTAACTGGTATTTCGTATACAACAGATTATTACGTCAAAGGATAATTGCCGATACCTTTATACTAATTTTTCAATTATCGGATTATTATTGACAACCTAAATAAACTATAAATGTACGGACTTCACGAAATACCAGTTAGTTCTTTGACAAAGATAGTTAATATCGAAACGCGTCAGAAAAGGTTTTTTAAAAAACCAAATAGAGTGGAAAGTGCAATTCAAGGTGATTTTAGTTCACTTAAAACTTACACAAATAGTTAAGGTTGTCATTAGTTAGAATTATGGTTTCTTTAATCCTTAGTTTCAGGTTACTTTGCATGTAGGAGTAGCATTACTACTAAAGCGGTAATCCTGTTGAAACTGCTTTGATGGTTCAAACACTACTCCAAAAAAAAAACAGTCATCACCTTGTTGTCTTCTTTAGAGGGCTTTGAAAACCATAAGCAAAAACTGTTAAGTAAGATATATGATTTTTATTCCATATTTTTATAGTTTTAAACTGGCATGTCCAGGGATGCAACTAATGCAAGTAAACTCTACTACTTCTCTTTATAATGTCTTAATTTATATAAAAGTTTGTTATCTAACAAGTTATCGGTCCGATGGTCATTGTGCTATTGTCTGGCCTGGGAGGTACATTGGGGTTATTTGAACATTTATCTGAAGATTTGATTTTAATGTAACGGTCTGCTAGTCTGGTTCTCCAAGTGGGTGGGAGGCGTTGGGCATCGGCCCGTTTGTTAAGATTTGTTTTCCGTTTCTATATTTCAATCGCTTCCCTAACGAGTCTTGTGCTATAATTTTCACTTTTTGCTAGTATCTTCATCTGGTCGAAATCTATTTGATGGCCGGTATTTACAGTGTGTTATGAAAATGCAGACGTTGTTGTTTTTTGCTTTACTCTATTTCTGTGTTCCTCTCTACGGGCACTTGCTTTTCTGTTGCTTTGGCCAACGTATGCGAGCGTGCAGGCTTTACACGGTATCTCATAGAATTGTCCAACGCGACTGCACAGGGAGGCTATCTGAACGATCACCGACCAGGGGTAACCTACAAAACAGCTCATATCCAGGGATCTTCAACCAATCAGCATAAAGGGGCGAATGCTGACTAACCCTCCACCAACCCCAAAACATTATCCATCCGAGGATTTTGCCGAGATAGCAGCAGTCTAGTCATTAGGAGTACCATCACTGGCCGCACAATCACCACTTTCTTTGATACCGGCGCCGCTGTGTCCATTGTCAAGTCCAGGGTTTTGAGGTCATCGGAAATCCGGTCAGATAACAACACCTCACAGCTTAGAACAGTCACCGGCGAGTCCATGTCAATACTGGCTGAGGCAGAAGAAGACAGGGCCCAGTAAAGAGGTTCTACAACAATTTGCTAACTATTTGACACACCTTACACCAGAGAAACAGCAGAAGGAAACACAATTGAACACAAATCACTGTCAAATTTTTAACGGTCAAGATGGAACCACCGGTCGTACAAACATCATCCAGCACCGAATAGATATCGGGAAGGCTCTACCCATTAGAATACCTCCTAGGAGACTACCATTGGGGCAACAACAGGCAGTCGACGAAAACATCGAGTACATGTTACAAAATGGTCTGCTCACAACACGGCAAGAAAACTTTACTAATTCTCTTGATAATGTCTTAATTTATATAAATGTTTGTTATCTGGTTCTGTTTCCAATATCTAGGTAATTTAGTAGCAAACGGATAGAATGCCACAAAGGCAATTCTTATAAAAATGTTGAAGGTGGTAGAAATTGTATGTTTTACCAATGACTCACAGAGCAATTCCATTAGCACTACAAAGGAAAGTTTGCCCCTCAGAACATAAGCCGATATGCACAGATTCGCAATCAGGTATGTGTTTAATGTAATGTGTTTAATTTTATTTTGTAAGTTTTAACTTTAGTTTAGTTAGTAATTATTTTTGTGGTGTTTTTAAGTCTAGGCGTGTTACGACGACGTAAGTGAAGAATTTGTTATCAACAAGGATAAAAGCGCAGCTGTTACCACTGATGGAGGAACAAACACTGTGGTAGTTATTCTTAGGCCATCATTGCGGGATTCTCTGTATGAAACGCTATTTAAACTTCATTTATGCAAAAGTGTGGAAAGAAAGTAAATTCTTTTTCAGCACTTGTCTATCACGTTAATACCATTGGGAGTTATTTTAAACAGTTTAGTACGATCCCATTCAGAACTAACAAAAATAATCTGGAAAAAGAAAAATGGAAATGAGGATTCTGATAACTTTCAACACTTATAGCTAAAATCTTAGCTGCACAAACATAATCAAGCGAAAAAACGGAAGATATGGTAGCACATTCACAGGCACTTGTTCGATATATATGACTGCTGGCTTGGGCATTTCCATAAAAAATTTAATATAATAAGTAACAGAAGTAGTAACTCCGTAGAGCAAGACAAGCTAATATACTGATTCACGCGCATGCAGTTTTTTCTCCAACTGGGCTTTCACATGCTATTGCCAAAATAAGTAATGATAGTCATTGAGACTTCTATATTACTAGGAGAAAAAAATTATCTAAAGAAGTCAGATTTGCATCAGCAGCACAAGATCTCGTTGAAAACAGTCAGTTTGTTCTAGACATGACAAACTAGAACCCCTTAGTACTACAGTTACACAAATGGTTTCAAAATCTGGCTCTGTTCTCTAGTGAACTTATGCAGTATATATCCAACCAATACTGGAGAGAAAATAAGGCCCAGTAATCATTTGAGTCAATTGTCAAGATTTCAAGCCAGTTTTATGGCTAATGAAATATAAAAATAATATGCCAGACATCAGCTGCGAGGTTGCCTTTGCAGTTAACTTGGTAGTACCAGTCAACAGGAGTAATTCAACTAGAAAACTTCGAGAGTTATTTATATCATAATGTGAAATAAATAAATACTGATCTGATTTGTCATAAAGTAGGAAATATTAAAACGTTGTATATTTTCTGTGTGTGTTTAATGCTGGATTCATATATTTTAATAAAATCTAATAATATTACTTTAAGATAGACGGTCCTTGTGCTAAAATTTCATTTATAAATATAGGTACAATATAATATTGATAGATTTTTTTTATTTACCGATTGCTGACAGACTGATCCAGCGCCCTAATCCGATAAACACTGCTTATTTAATTCTACTTTTCTTTCCCATTCACATACGCTTTTGCCAAGAGACACCGAGGAGTTTTGAATTAACCAATCAGAATCAAAGTCATTGGTCCGAAAGACCCAGAGATGAGCGTATGAACCTCTAGTTCGTCTCATCTCATCTTCCTTGGAATAATCAATGTTGTCACTCACTAAGCGTAGAACAAAATGAGTCGAGGCTACTGTGCGTCTCAGTTTTATGTTATCGGCAGGAAGGGGAGTGATCTTGTTTGCTCGACTCATTTTGTACTACGCTTAGTGAGTGACAACATCGATTATTCCGAGGAAGATAAGTGAAACGTCAAACTGTCTTTTCTAAGACAACTAAACCAAACACACGAGAATCCCGAAAACCTTTAAAGACAATTCATACTCGTGAAAACATCCGAAGTAACACACAAACATATGTATATATATATATATATATATATATATATATATATATATATATATATATATCAGCTCAACAGGCCTAATGGCTCTTGGCTATGAGATCTTTCACCCTTCTTTTCCGTTTATTTGGTCCAAGACTTGCTTCTTCCAGTCCCTTATTCCCACTTCCTCCAGATCCTTTACCACTTCCTCCAGCCATTTTTTTCTAGGTCTTCGTCTTCATCGTTTTCCTCCCTGACTTCCAAATAGTATTCTTTTTATCCATTATTTGTCGGGTATTCTCGCAATGTGTCCCAACCATCTAGCTCTTTGTATTCTCATTTCCAGAGCAATATTTGGTTTTTGATATAACTCTTCAATTTCCTTATTTGTTCTTCTCCTATATTTGCCCTGGCATTTAATTCCTCCAAAGATTTTTCTTAATATTTTTCGTTCTCAAATTTCTAGTTTACTTTCCTTTTTGGTCGTCATTGTCCAAGTCTCGCACGCATGTATGACTGAGGGTCTTGTTATCTTTGTTTCTCGTGATATATTTGTAGCTCTTAAAGCTTTGAAAAGGTACGCTGCAGGCCATGCTTCCTCTAGCTCTATTTCTTTCTCTTCATTTCCATTACATGTTATTGTTACACATAGGTAATCAAAATGATCTACTTTCTCTAATGTGTATATCCTGTACCCATCGACTTTAATAACTACCAGGTTACTTGTGCAGCTGTCCTTTATAACCATATATTTAGATTTATTTTCATTTACTGCAAGGCCGTATTCTCTGGCTTTTTCTTCCAACAGTTTGAACATCTTTACAACTTTATCCTTGGATCTCGCTATCAGCACAATGTCATCAGCATAAGTTAGGCATTGGTGCCTGGAGCCATATATTAACACATTACAGTTAATACCACTTTTCCTAAGGATTACTACTTGTACAAGGTTAAACAAAACTTTAGACAGTGAGTTTCCTTGTCGCAACCCATTCTGTGTTGAAAATTCCTCGGAGAGATTCCCATTGATAATAAGTTTTCGGTTTTTCTGGTAGTCATATCTATAAGCTTTCTGAGCTTTATTGGGAGTCCTAACTGTTCTAATGCCTAGTGACCTATGCTTAGTTGTAGTCTATAAATATCAAATGTAAACTTAAATTCTGCTCATAAGCATTTTGTTGGATCAGTTTCATAATAAATATCTGGTCAATGGTTGATATTCCTGTCCTGCACCCACTCTGGTATTCCCCTAGTTGCTCGCCTTAGTATTTTTCTAACTGATTTTTTATTAACTTTGCTAGGAGCTTGTAGTTACTACATTCCTCTGTATCTCCCTTTTTGTGAGGGGGTATAATCAGCGCTTTATTCCATTTATCGGGCATCCTTTCTTCTGAAGACGCGAGATGTAAGACCGACATCTAGGATTTTCAAGAGAATCAGTACACAGAGGTTCCGAATCTGGAGCCGTTCCGTGTAATTGCTGTTCCCCCTTAACTCCTAGGACAGAATGTCACTATAAAATTTTTCAGGTTACTTCACCTGTCAGAGATATTGAATACTCTCTTCGAGGTGTCATTCCTATGTACGTACGTACGTACAAATCTCTGACAGGTGAAGTAACCTGAAAAATTTTATCGTGACATTCTGTCCTAGGAGTTAAGGGAGAACAGCAATTACACGGAACGGCTCCAGATTCGGAACCTCTGTGTACTGATTCTCTTGAAAATCCTAGATGTCGGTCTTACATCTCGCGTCTTCAAATTTAACGAAATGCATCAAATGCATAAAGAAGTGTTCGAGAGGACATTCAATTGTGGGAAGCGCAACTGATGAAGGTTCCCGACCAGAAACAATATATATTATATTTATATATAATATATATTGTCTTGCGTACAAAGGAATGATACCTCGAAGAGAGTATCCTTTCTTCTCTCCATATTCTTTCTATTAGTTTCCATATCCTATAGATTAATGTCTCTCACCATACTTTAGCATTTCTGCTGTTAGGTTATTTTCTCCGGCACTCCTGTTGTCCTTTAGATGCTTAATACAATCCTCTACATCTTTCTTAATGGGTTCCTTTATTAAGGAATTTTCATTTATACTTCCTATCCTTCGGTGGCCCCTACTAAGGTTCCTTCTTCAGTTTTTAAATAACAGCTAGTTAGCGAGAAAATCTTAAGAGTGGGGTGTGTTGTATGGAAATTTGTTGAAGAACTTTCAATTGAAGTATTAATTTGTTTTAAATAGTGCGTAAGTAAGTATCCCATGAAGTAAACATTAATACAATTGGCTCTTTTATAAAGCCAATATTATTATACCTAAGTTATATTTAGAACATCAGCATAGCTTGAATTTATTATTGTTTGCCCGGGTACAAAACAATAATCCGACCCTGTTCGTTCATTACCTAGTTTCCAGCTAGCTTTGATGGTATATTGCGAAATATTCACAGCAGTCGATTGTTTTGTGCCAGAGGTTACAGTATATTCTCTTTATGATATAGTACACCTTACTCGCTGCACAGTAATTTAGATCGTGAAAATATAAACAAGACGGCCTGACAAAAAGGAGCAAAATGTTTCACGATGCTTTTGGCGATGCCAGTGCTCGCTCAATATTCAGCGAGTACTTGTAAAGAACAATTGCTGACGCGATGTAGTTGTTTGCGTAACAGGCAACACTAATAATTAACATTTGAGAGGATTTTATAATGGAATTTAAGCTGCTAGAAATTTTCGGTAATGAGATTAAATATCTATTATGTTTATCCTTTAACAAGGAAAATCTCTACTGTATTGTTGTAGCTGGTACTTAACTGATATACTTTGCGGAAAACAGCAAAAGCATATTTGATTTGTAGTTGTTATTAAGTGACATACAGTGTAGAAATCATTTTTTAAATAAATTTATTTGTGACTTTATTTTATAGAATTATAAATAACCTTGAGACAAGTCAACTTTTGAATTCAATTGTACGGTCTCCGACCAGTAATTTAGATTCACTAATATCTAGCACTGTCGGTGTTGATTTTTAATGGAATACCCTGCATATTTTTATAATTCTGAAATATCTTTGACAAGCTGATTTTAATGAACTAAATAGTATTGGCCAAATATGATTAATACAACCAAAATTTTGAAATTATTATAAACAGTACTACTTACCTGGGCCATAAATATTATTATTTCTTTTAATTATCTAATTCTAGATTAGGTATAAATGTATTTTGGTAAATTAGTAAAATATATAAAACCTGATACGTTCATGGGTCATTGTTTCAGAAACATTTTTTGCCTTGAACTTGTAAAAACGTTTGTACACACACAACAACGAGAATTAAACAAAATGTTACAATGGAATATTAAATAATCAAGTAAAAACTAATTGCTTCCTAAATTAATAATAACACATTTAACTGAGAGTCTTCAAATTAAGATTTTGATGATGATCGGTTGAAGTTGAAGTGGAAAACTTATTTAATAGGAGGTATCCTCAATTAATTAAATCACCTATGATAGCTGCCGAAATATTATTATTATTTTGGTCCGATTTTAATAGACTGAAATGACAGCCCAAAAATATCTAAATGCGATTAGAAATGAAGTTGTTCCAGCGTTTGCAAACTTATATCTTTGTGAGATAGATCCGAGACTAAGGAATGAAAATGGTTGGTTTATACAGGACGGAGGGCGTCCTACTTTGCTTAAATGGGAAGAGCGTATTTGAACCAAACGCTAAACGAACTAGGAGACTGTCTTTTAAACGTTGTTTGTGACATATTCTGGATTACTTTTATGTTTTTTGGGCAATAACACCACAATCGAAATAAAACGACGCATATTAAAGGAAAACCAAACGTTTCAAAGTCTATTCTGACTTCGTTGTCAATGGCTTTATATTTATTGATGTAAATTGCAAAATGAAAATTTGATTTATTACATTTAAATTGACATTAGAACTAGGAAATTACCCTCGAAATTTGCTAGAGACTTCGATGTGGATTATAAAGAGGATAGCTGGACATTCCACATTTTGGTGTCAGAAGTAGGATTTGTGAAATTAAAATCAAAAATTGGTTTATGCCTACAAGTCGAAGTATGGAAAAAATAGACGAGGCTACCAAAAATATATTCAAACATGTTACAGATGGACTAGACGCAAAAATAAATAAGATCCTGAAAAAATGCAAAGAAGGAGAAACAACATCAAGAAGAAATCCAACAAATGTTGGTGAAATCTTTAGACGAATAACGTAAAATTGAATTACAGAACTTTATCACTAAAATCCATGAAAAACAACAGAATTTAATGGAACGATTATTCCCGAAATTTGAAGAAAAACACGCAGAAATTGAATTAAAGAAACAAACTGATTTTAAAATATTCGAAGAAAAACAAGAACAAATTGAATTAAATAGACAAAATGATTATAATATATTAGATGAAAAGAGACAAACTGATGAATAGAAAAGACAACAGTAGTTTGAACAATTAATGAAAATAGTATCACAAGTTAATGAAACAATGCAAATAGTGGACTCACACATAAAAGAGATAAATGATGACATAAAGGTCCTAAAACTACCGTGGATGCTCTTGAAGCCAAACGTCAATTTGAGGATGTGGCTGCGACTAATGGGTGGGAAAACTAACAAAAATCTACCTCTCTTGTAATTTCTCTAGGAGGCACGGCATTGGAGCCTCTCCAAAGCATTCCTCTAGATGTTACGACAATCAATCGTTGAGCTAGGAGTACCAAGTACAACTCAATGGATAAACGCAAAAACCTGGCGAGATTCTGAAAGAATTCGAGGCAGAGATTAGACGATTAACACACCTGTCCTACCCAGATCTAGCAGAGGAAATTAGATAGCATTTGGCGACACAGCGCTTTATAAATAGCATCAGAGACATTGAAGTGCAAAGAAATCTAAGGCTTGGTAACATCAAGAAGAGTACCGAAGCTTTGCTTCGGCCTTTGGAGGTAGAGGCCGTCATGAACATGTCCAAGCCCAGGGTACGTGCAGTATACTTCAACCACGAAGAGTTACCATTTCAAGCGCTGGTGGCTAGTATGAACAAACTATTGGAACACTCACAGAGAACTGCCACCAGAAGAGCATGTTACCGTTGTGGATGGACAGGACAAGTCCAATGCGACCGCATAGGGAGGCTATCTGAAGGATAACCGACCAACAAAACAGCAACATGTCCAGAGACCTTTAACCAGTCAGCATAAAGGGGCGAATGCTGACTAACTCTCCACCAGCCCCCAAAATATTATCCATTCGAGGATTTTGCCGAAATAGCAGGAGCTTAGTCATCAGGGGTACAATCACCACTCCCTTCGATACCGGCGCCGCTGTGTCCATTGTCAAGTCCAAGGTTTTGAAGTAATCGGAAAGCCCGCCAGCTAACAACATAATCCAGCGCAGAACCGTCACCGGAGAGTCCGTATCAATACTGGGTGAGGCAGAAGGAGACAGGGCCCAGTAAAGAGTTTCTACAAAAGTTTGCCGACTATTTGACACACCTTACACCAGAGGAACAGAAGAAGGAAAGAAAATTTATCACAAATCACTGGCAAAATTTTAACAGTCAAGATGGAACCACCGGTCGTACAAACATCATCCTGCACCGAATAGTTATCGGGTCGGCTCTACCCATCACTATACCAACTAGGCTTCTACAATTGGGACAACAACAAGGCAGTCGAGGAAAACATCGAGTCCATGTTACAAAATGGAGTTATTGAGCCATCCATTAGCCCCCATGGTCTGCTCTCGTTACGCTAGTTAAAAAAAAGGATGGAACCACCTGATTTTGCGTGGATTACAGGAAGCTGTACATCGAATCAGGAAAACGAGAACAACACCATTGCATCCACAGGCAGACGAAATGGTGGAAAGGTTCAACAGGACGTTATTTCAATAACAAGGTCGTCAGCATTAACCAGCATGATTGGAATGCGCATATTCCCCTATTCCTGTTGGCCTATCGCTCAGCCATACGTAACAGTACAGTTCTGACTCCAGCCAGAGTTCTATTCGGAAAATAGCTAAGATTACCTTGCGATCTGGCCTTTGGCTCCCCTGAAGAACCGTCCCAAGAAATCAACGATTGTGCCCACCAACTCCAACATAATATGCTGACAATAAACGAACTAGCCCGAACGCAGATGTTGGCCACGAGCGACCGGATGAAAACAAGATATATACAATTCAGTCGGGTTCCACAAGAGGGATATGGTCTGGCTGTACAACCCCCAGAGGAGCAAGGGTAAATCTCCAAACCTTGCACCTGCCTGAGATGGCCTATACAAGGTGGTCAAGAAGTCAAGTTGAAGGTGGTCCATTTGGATCGACTCGCTCCTTACCATGGAGAGAATGTTTTTGATCGGGACGATCAGAATTAAAGGGGGGCAGTGTTATAAAACGTATATTCGCCGCCACTGGAAATATCTAACTGAGTCTGGGAGTAAAAACAACGATCCGGAACCTTATAGTATAGCAGAAACGTGTTAGCATTAAATACTCGAACAACTGGAAGATGACCGTCGAAATTTGCTAGAAAAACCGATGTGATATATAAATTAAACGATCATACATTTGATCAGTTATATAGCGTAGATTGTGTTATTATTTTGATGTAAATTGTTTGCGAGATCAGCTTTTAGATTGGATTTTAATGTGCAAAGAAAGTTCTAGAACGTGAAGTGAATATTAGTTGTTAAAATTTAATTTGAACCCACGGCGTTTATTGCAATATGTGCTGCAGGAGTATAAATACGAGAAAAGTGATAAGTGTCACTGTATTTTTTCCACAGTTACAATCTTATAATTGCGCATTTTGCATAGTTTTTACATTTCATAATTCTTCAGATTTTCTGATTTTTTCGGTGATTATAGCGATACTTAATTAATGTGTCATTTCACGGCATATTTCGCCCTAATGAAATGATTCGGACAATAGTTGGTCAGCATCACAATGGCTTCATAAATAAACCAAATCCGTAATTTAACTCACCTCCGCAGGCTGAAGGGACGATCCTGGCAATTCCTTGATTGCGAGGACAAAGGGCGTGTTGGCTCTTTTAATGATTTCACTAAACGACAACGTGATACTCCTCGGTCGATGGAATTCGAAATAAGTCGCTACCGAAGCGCCGCACGTCGTCAGTTTCTGGCCGAACAATCGCATAAATCCCGCTCCTAATTGGACCATTTCCAGTCGACGGTCTGAAAAGGAATTCCTCATAAATATTTTCTGAAAAATCGATAGTAAATGTCAGCACAATAAAAAACACACAAATACCCGTATTTTCAAATTCTACTTTATAATAAAGGGTTTGGACACAGCCCAAGAGAAATATGTACGATGTTGTTCATTATAAAAATTAGTCTGACTTTACTAGCACATATATTAACTGAGTATATTTGCTGTGTTAACGTGCCTGCTATGGCAGATAAATATGTGATACTATATCACTATAAATTTTCATCAGTCTGTAACATATTCATTCAAGTATCTTCGTACTTCGTCTTTAGTTCGAGCGTTTAAGTAATTTTTTGCAGAGTGAATACTATACCTATTTTTTGCAGAAACATGCGATATGCCAAAAATCAATGGAACAGAAAAATGTGTCATGAGGTTTTCAAAATTCCCAGGTCTCTCAACAAATAACATTTTTTCTAGGAAATGTAAAATTGTAAAGTTAAACATTAACGCTGAAGATTTACTTTGTTACTATCTAGAGTCTTTCATAGGAGTTAGTCATTCACTCACCAAGCGAGACTGGATTGATGCATTTTCTGTAATGCAGCAATTAATTTGTTCGTGAAAAAATGAAAATTTCAAATGCTGCCAAATTCGATATAACAGATAAAAATTTTTGGGATATTTTGTGCATTTAAAAGTAAATTACCGTTATCATGTGCACTAGTCTTCAGCTTTTGAATTTTCCTCACACATAACTTCTTGTACATTATCTCGCCATGCTTTAGGTGGTTTTCCTCTTCTTCCTTTTTTTTTGGTGGGCTCCAATTCCAGATACTTTTGGGTATTCTCGTATAATCCAATCCATTCTCTGGAGGCGAATAAACCGTAGTAATCGCTTGGAAGGTATTATATGTAAAATTGTTCCATTTACCCTCACTTAGTAGTAGTAGTAGCATTTTTAAAGTGTTTCAGTCGTGATGTTCTGTTGTTAGCAACCTCCACGAATCCAAAGCGTCATACATCATATTTTTTGTTTAAGGTTGTAGATAATTTACTTATTTTGTTATTCCTTTGCTCCATCCGATTTTATAAGATATATCATCATTACTTTGCAGTTTGAGGAAAGAGTTACTACAACGTACTTAAATATGGTGCGTTTACTATATATATGCAGGGTACCTACACCTTTGTCCATAAGAAATTTTGACTACAGTCTTCTTATGTCTCTCATAGCCCTATCTGCCATAGTAGTATCAACACCCTCAATCCATGTTCTAATTGGACTTTTGGTCGCCTGTACCTAGATGTGTTGCCTTGTAACTATCTTCTCTATTGCAGTATATATCATTTTTGTCTTCTAATTTTTCATTTAGGATATGTGCTAATATTGAGATTTTACTTGCTCTTCTGAAACAGTCAATTTCTACAGTTTCCACCTATTTGCAATCGACAACTGCCAACATTCTCAGCCATAAGTCAATATTGCCTCCTCAATAACCTTGTAGATAGTTAGCTTGTATACAAATTGTTTAGTATACGCACACATTTTTCACATTGCTGGACTAAAGCTTTTACATACCCGATAAACCTTGCGGACTGCATTTATATGTGCTTTGCTGAAAAAACTACATCTGGGCAGAATATGCCAGCTCTAAACCCATACGATTCTTTTGATTCGTCAAACCATTTTTCTATTCATAGCCATATTCTAATACTAAGAACACTAATGTCCCTACAGTTAATGCATACTCTTTTTAAAAAATTTATATGAAGTTACAGATTTTTTCAATTCTGAACAAGATTCTGCTTCATATCGTTAACAAAGCAAATGTTTTTATTTTAAGCAATTTTTGTTAATAAATTATATGTTTCCTCAACTTTTTGGCACACATTTATACATTTATCATACTTTTTCTTGAAAACCCATTTCTGCAAAAAAACTGTTCTGGTACTTATTCTACAAGGATTTTTTTCTATTTTAATCGGACAACAGATAGTGTTGAAAATCATATATTATTAAATAATTCTGCATACATAACTGCTTTTTAACAATTGGTACATAAGTTAAAAAATCCTTGAATTGTCTTCTATGTGAAAGCGCAATTTTTAGGTCAGTAACTATTGGTTATTTATTAGCTGGATATTTTCTAATATTATGAGGCTCCATGTTTGGGTAAGTTGAATTAATGCTAGATCAGAGTCAAACCTGAAAATCTTTATTAAATGAAAAATTTGATAACACCTGTATTTTTTCATATTGTTAATGCAACGGATTGATTGATCAAATTCCGTATAGAAACTCTTAGAAGTGTGAGAAGATTATGAAGCTTATAGCTTTTAAGGGATTGCATTGCGTATTAGAAACATTCGTACAATGAGACACCCTTAAGAAGTCGTTATAAATAAAAGAAGACTTAAGTCTAGTTGGATCCAGAAGTTGCCGTCCCGGAACTTTTGAGAGTTTTTGTTCTTTTTGGAGTTATTGAAGAACTTAATGCAGGTGAGGATGAGTTTGCCTCCTATAATTTGTAGCTGGCTGAATATGTCCGTAAAGATCATTAACGAATGAAGAAGAAGAAATGTATAGGGTTATCCGAGTTGTGAGTCAGTCTATAAATGTAACAGAAACAATTGATTGCTGCACTCTGGAAGGAATACGGCAAATTCATTTTTTCATCCTAAACAATATCCAGTTTCATTTTGCAATCTAACTCGTTTCTCCTAAATATCTTCACAAAAAATGCTACACTCCTGCTTCGTTACATATACACCTAGTTTCAAGCAAAGGTATAATTTGATTGGTTAATTTTCAGTTTTGCAGGTCAGACGGTATTACCTAAAGCGAGAATTATTTCATATTTTAAAGGGGGAAACGAAAATTAGCGCGGTGTCTTTATATGAAATATTTGCTATATAGAATACTTGATAAATAAGGAGCAAATAGGTTTTAGGGAATGATTAGATCAACAATTGGAAATATCTTCACATAACAACAAATATTCAAATGCACAATAATTCAGCAAGGAAACCTGGGCCATGTCGATTTTGTAAAAGCCTATGAAGCCTTGAAGAAAATTCTTATTGGAGACAATAACCGAAAAAGTCTAAGATAAAAACAATTCAAAACATATATAAATACACCAACATAAAATTTATCTTAAAGGCAACACTATAAAAAATGGTAATATAAACAAAATTATAAGCCAAACTGATGGCGCTATCCAACCTTATTTGACATTATATTAATCAGTAGTAAATGTTGTGTTTATAATAATGACATCTAGAAGTGTAAAGTAAGGTTACTTTTGAGTACTCGTAACTATTCGTTACTTTTCAGTTATGTAGTCGTTTCTAAATATTCGCTACTCGAGTACTCGTTCGGTATACGCGGTGTAAATATTAAGGCTCTCGATTTCGGTATTTAGTATCAGATGTAACGACGTTTGAAAAGATCATATGAGTAAATGCAGAAGATATTTCGATAGTGGTAAATGGTGTAGGTATGATTCTCATTTTATCTGTTATTGGTATTTATCTGTTATTGGTATTTAGCAGTGTATGGGACCTACGTATATCTTTTTAAAAAACGGTTTTACATTTCATATTAAATTAAGTAACTCGCCTCTAACCAAAAAAAGAAAAGATACTCTTAAAAATCAGATATCCAACCTAGTGATTCTTTAAAAAAATAAACGTGTAGATGTATTTATCTAAAAAATAAATTGGTAATAATTAGTTAACTGCGGACAACTGTTAGTGGCGCAAATTGTCAAATAGGCCTTTATTGTCCTCTCATTGGATAACAAGGTAAAATAATTCCAAATTTCACTTTGTTTCTGATTTTCAGTCATGCTAAGGAAATGGAAATTATATGTTACTATCACAGATTCAACATAGAAAAACTTATTCTTCTTTAGAAGTATTCCCAGGCACTCACCTGGCAAAATATTCTATTTCGAAATCAAACCGAATTTTATAATGAATATATAATATTTACAATAATAAAGTTACAGATTTTCCGAAAATACATACACACAACACAAACGCAGAGACTAAATCCACAAATTCCACAACCACAAATAATTCAAAATTCAATTGAGATCTTTGTTCTTTTTCACTAAATCGTGTACTTTGGACTTCTTAAAGTTCGAATTCTTAAGGGTTAAGCGGCGCGCCATGTGACGTTGGTTGAGAAATCATTTGTCCACCAAACAGTCTTATAGACTATTATAAAGGCTGTAACAATGCAATTTTATAATAAAACTGTAAACCAACATTTTATTGTTATCATTTCTATATATTTCTTTATTATAACACATACATAATTATGAATTTGATTATTAATATAAAACATTTTTTTGACCTATTTATTATAAATAAGAAATCTGTAATTACTTCAAAGAAGCTTTCTTAAAATATTGATCGATGGCACTATTCATAGTATTTATTTTGCTCGCCGTCATACGGTATGACCGGTTCTGCGGCTAAAAATTAACTCAGCCCATGTCGAGTATGTGTGTACATTACCATTCATCAACATCAAGGATTCGATACTTACAGAAACATTCGAGTACTCGAATAACTATACCGCTGGTGAGTTTTGTATTAGTTACTTCGGATCCAGGCAAGTTACGAGTACTCGAGTATCGAGATCGAGTAGTTACTTTTCTTACACCTCTACATGTAACAAATAATAAGCAAGATTTTTGGGATATGTGGAACGGTGAACACAACGCTTAAAAATATACCACCAAAGACATCCAGGTGCAAAGTTAGAAAGCAATTGCTGTACCATCAATGAGGGATGGGAGCGAGACATAAAAATACAAACTGACGTTCTTAAAGAGAAAAGGGGTTGTTTGACAGATAAATTGATTATATATGTTAATATAATGAACGAATTGGAAATAATCCATCAGAACAATAAATGATAGAACATTAATAATAAATAAATTATTTCTATATGATTGTTGAGGATATTCTTGATTATTTTAACTATTCATTACACAGTTCTCAAATCAATTCTATTCTGTAATGGATAAAGTAAAGTAAGAGCAATTTCAAAAACTGCCTACATTACTTGTTGTCCAAGTTGGAGAGATTTCCTTCTCTCAGAACATCTACGAGGAAAATTTTCTATAAAGGACAACTTTGACAAATACAATTTTTTCATTCTTAACTGTTACTGATAAGATGAAAGAAGATAAACAGTCAAAAGGCAAAAAACAGTACGTGGATATAGTAACTTATTATATGTATAATATGACAAACCAAAAACAATATGACATAATTTCTATTAATGTGAGTCTCTATCTTACCTTATCTTGCCGCATCTAAGGCTTCACTAGTTATTTAGGAAATCTTATTTGAAGTTTAATACAAAACACTTTTCTGGATTAATTCCAATGAACTGTAAAACTAATGTACTTTTATTCAACGAACACAAAGGAAAAGAGTGAACTTAGTAAACTAATTTAAATTCTACTTTCGGGACCTCAGATATGGCAAAAGTTATTGTGAACTTTTCAAGCGAAACTTTCTTAAGTATAAAAACCACCGGTTTTCAGAAAATGCGAGCGAACAAGTAATAGAAATGTCAAAGTTTCTGTAGTGAAAAGTCACAGAATAATGAAAGAATAAACTAAATCCAAACAAGATAATATGGCAAAGTTCTGTAGTTTGGGTAAAGCTATAGCATCGGAAATGTTTTTTGCTGTTATTCACAATTTTTCAGAATATATTTGTTTAACTATGAAATATTTTCTAATATTTATCTTACGAGATTTATTGTTCTTTTCGGTATTTGAAGATTATTTCGATGTAATAATAATTCTCATTTTAATTAAAATTTCAGTGACATATCTTTGTTTTTTTTGTTAATATGACATATATTACGATTTGGGTTTAATTATGGATATTATCTAACACCGCATATGAATTATTATTTACTTCTTCATAAAACCAATTCTACCTGAAGTTTGGCAGGTTCAACAGTTGCTTTGTTTGTAATTCTAAACCTTCTTTACCACACTTTGTATGTTTTTTCCCTGCCCTTGCTTGCATAAAATATTTAGATTAGAGCGATCGCTGTTTCATTTTCTTTCTGAGTTTTAAAACTAACTTCCGATAGAAGGTCATTGTGAGATAGACCGTTATTGTCCACATTAGAAACATTTTCTATTCCGCTAGTGATGTTTTCGAAAGCATTATTAACTGTTTCGAGTAATCTCTGAAGCTCTTCTTCAGTTCTAAGATATTCGATAGGGTCATTTGGGAAAAAGCAAAATTTTGCAGGCATCTCAAGCATTGCTTCATATGGTAAACATCTGATGACTTCATGAAATGCTCTATAAGTTGCTCAAAACGCTACCTTTCGGAACAGTTACTGGTGTGATGGCTTATCAACCTGGTTTGCACGTTCAACCGAATCTTGAGTATGACTTTGTTAGGTTAGGTTCAGATCCGGTCACATTGCATTGCATAACTTCGTCTACGATTTTGTTGCTATACTCACGGGGTTTCAAATATAGTAAAAATATTAATTCTGCGCGTTTGCCTTATAGGGTACGCAACTGTACGAAATTTGTGAAGTGGTCTTGATAGTCAAATATAAACTTAAAGTCATTATCTGGTTGCGACTGAATGTCAACTAAGTCCACCTGGCATCTTGAGTCCAACTCAACCATTGGCCTAACAACAAGTCATTTCTTAAGTACCTCGTTTTTTTTACTACTTTCACACAGATTTTAGTAAATTATGACTTTTACGGTACTTTTTGGAAGTCTTTTAACCTCTTGTTTCTACCATCATGACAAAAGTGTGCCGCTTCAATTATGGTAAAAAGTTTTTAAAACTGATATTATCTTTTTAGTCTTAGATAAATTTCCGGTTTTCTCCCACCACTTTTATTTTTGCTAATATTCACTCTTGTAACAAATCATCATATCTTTCTTACATCGGAAATCTACTATTGGCTTTCTTTGTATCGATAATATTAACTAATTTGGAACTGAAAGCATACCAACCATTATTCAATATTTTATAAAATACTAGAGGGTAGCGTCTAGTCTAAATACAACGAAATGCGAACCACTACTGAATTCACGTGTTGTGACATATTGACAGAAGCCGAGCAGTTGCGTAAACTGAATGCATTTCATAAGGTTATCACATTTACCATTTTGAGTTGGGAATTATGCAAACACCCCGGTTAATTTAATAAACTTTCAAATCGTTATCCTATCTACCAAATTTATTAGTGTTTATGCATAATTACCGGCTAATTTACATAATCACTGCAATGACCACATTTACCCTAATAGGTACACTCTTTCCCCAAGTAAATAAAAATGAGTTTTATTGTTTTTCAAGTACTCAATTATCTCAGGGGACACGTGGGGAAATTGATTTTTGACAAAAATACTATTTTCAGGACCAAAAGTAATACAGCGATGATTGCGTTATTTTGCGGAACTAGAAAAATCGAATGGGGGAAAAGGGGGTCACTATTGTATGATTAGGTGGAAAATCAAAAATGAGTAAAATCTACATATTGAATATGTAAAATAGTCAAATGGTCAAAAATGAGAAAAATGTCAAAATCTATTTCAAAATTTTCAAACATGTCAAAAACACCAGAACGTCAAAAATGGCAATGGCAACAAAAGTCAAAAAATCTAAAATTAAAAACGGGTAAACCACAATATGAAGTGTCATATATCTTAACATGTTCTCATGAATGATGTTAAAATGATTTTCCCAAAAAATTATTGACTGAAATAAATTTTCAAAGTAAATACTTCAAATACGTCGATTTGTTTAATTTTAAAAACAGAGTAAATATATTTTGTGTTTGCAAACAACATTCAAACATTTTGAAGTGGCGTGCAATGATTTGCACTGCCATATTAAAATGGCATCATTTCGAGAATGCATTAAAGTATGGTAATAATACAAATATACATTTTTTATTTTAAATTACTGGAGCATTTATTATTTAAAATGGCAGTAATTCAAGTTTTAAAAAAGGTGGATACACTCAAATCAGTCGCACGTAAAAAATGTATGTTACACATTTTTAGTAACCTGAGTTCAAATGTGTTCCAACTAACACGTAAATTCCATAATAGTATATCACATTTACTACTAAGATTTGGATCATTGGCATTGGCAATAAACTTATTTTTAACAGGTCTTTCCATAGCGGCTGTATTGGCTTTAGTTATAGAACATCGTGTGTCTCACAGACCACTTTATAGAATATAAATTTGACCGAAATCCTCAAAAGCAATTTTTCATAAATGTCACGACGGTGTATAAGCTATCATCATTAGTAATTTTTCTTTTTATTTCATTTATGTCTCAACTCAGCTACTTCTCAGGATGAAATATATGATTGTTTGTTAGATAAGCGCTGAACATTTTATTCGTCGTTGATAAGAAAGGCGACGAGTTTAGAGATACTAAGCGATATATCAAAATAATATAATATATAATACTATTTATGTTTGTATCAGTGACAAAAACAAGTCGAAACATTAAAACTTCAGTTTTTCATATTGAGAAGATACAAATGATTTAATTGAAAATAGAAATTTAGGACTTTAATCATGTTAAAGTTATTGATTACATGTAGTAGTTATTACTCAAAGTATTAGTTTTCTTTTTCTTCTTCTTCATTGTGTCTTGTAATCTGGCGTTGACGAAGGGTTAACGATCTTCAGCCATATGTAAGAGTTTTCCTGCTTTTAGCATCCCAGTACATACTCTATGATTTTTAAGCCAATAAATTTGTTTTTTTTTCCTTTTTTTCGATCTCCACTTTTTTGCATACATTTTCAGCTTCAAGATCCTATAACGACTTCATCTCAGTGTCATCGTATGAGAACCACAGACCTCCCAACAGTCTTTAGTAGTTCATTATTGATTTGATTCTTTTTAGCACTCCTTCGTTGGTTAGGTGTGCCGTCCAAGTTATTCCACCCATTCATCCATGATCCACATTTCTAATGCTCCAATGCCATACATTATTGATAATTTCAGGGTTCATGCCTCCGCTTCATACAACATAACCGACCAAACATAAACCCTAGCCATTGTTTGTCTTAATACTAAATTAAGGTGGTCATTACTTTTTTTGTTTTTGTAAAAGTGGTTCCGTCATTGCTATTCAGCGTTTAACGTCTATCTCTGGATCCAAATGGCATGTTATGGAAGTCCCCAAATACAAAAACTGGTGAAATCATCTGTATTTATATTGACCATATTATTTAACTGAAATGCGGCAATCAAGCATATTACAGTAATATTTACTAAGTAACCGAATAACATAAAATATATCAACTATTGTAGGCAAAGCCTTTTCTTACAGAAATAATGAAAGATAGGATTCTGGTATGCAACACCGTAATGCAGGCAGAGGTCGCAACGTTATGCATTATCCGGCATAACGGGCTATTTGCCTATAGAGAATAGACACATATATGAGATGAATGGGAATAGGTGAGACAGAGTAAGGAGGAGAGAGAAGAAGTAGGCAAGGAAGGACGAGAGCGGAAGTTCTGTAAGCAAGCGGCAGAGGGAGTGGGAATACCGGGATGATGAGCAACGAAAACATTGATCCCAGAGGTCAGACTCTGGATCAAACGTGTACATAGAGCAACAAATTATCACTTGTCTTAGTCCATGAAGAAGACTTTAGGGTGTAACTGCTGAGAGCAGGCAAAGAGTGGCAGACTGATGGTAATTGTGTGTACCGAGGCGAAGTAGAGAAATCTTGTCATGTGGTTTTGAATGTGAAATGTTAACCGAAAAGAAAGAGAAAATTGCTTAGGAATTGGGGAGGTGACCACGGAATAGAATACGGGTAAATAAGTCAGAGTACTAAGGTGCCGGAGGTATCAAAAGCGGTATTTTAGTAGGTAGTTCCGTCTCTCAGAGGGGAAAAGAGATGAGGGAACGGATTGATTTTGAGAGTCATCATGTCACGACGGACAAAAACATAAGTCCAAAATATATATGATGGTTTTCCATTGACAAAAAAGTCTTTCTCCGCAACACCAGCCCTTTTTATTTTGGTATGTTACATCGAAATAAGCATATTTGTAACATAATTTTCATACGTACAATCTTGGAAAACTGACTTGAAAAATCAATAAAATTAATTAAAAAAATAACTAGTGGCTAATAACTTACTTTTTGGGATCTATTAAATAAATAAAAGACGATGTATTTTCTTTTCTTGTTGCTAAATCTCAATAACAACGCTAGCAATGACTGTATTAAGTGTGATATAAATACATAATTGCCGTAGATATAAAGACTGATATATTTATTTCTGAATTTTCTATATAAGCCACAATTTTATTAAGTAATTTATAACTGTTTAGGTGAGTTGTAATGCTTGACATCTAGAATTTTCGTATAATTCCGAGGTTAGATTGTCACAGTAAAATTATCATGTTAACTTCGCCTGTCCGTGTTATTAAATACTTTCTTCAACGTGTCATTCTTTTGTACGCAAGACTATAAAATGAATATTGTTTCTGGAAGGTAACCTTCGACAGATGCACTTCCCTCAAAAGAAATTCCTTTCTAATAATTACTTGTATATTTGATGCATATCGGAGAATATGTTAAGGGCCCATAAATTACGTAAGATATTTTAGGGTGGGTGGGTGTCTTCTAATATTTTACGACCTCTTATATGGTGGTAGGTGGGTGTTAGAAATGGATTTTACGTAAGATTTTTTTAAATAATATTTTTCCATAACATTAACTACGTTTAATCAAGTAGGTATATAACAACCAAACTTTTATTACTACAGTCAATGAAGACAAACATAAATACTGGGTAATTTGTCCAAGCAGCACCGATTTTCCTAAATAACCGGTCAAACTTTCTGAGCCTATTTGAAATAAGTAAATCAAGTGATTTGTGAAGTGGTAGCAATTAATTTCAACTGGGGTGGTACTTAAGGGGTAATATGTAATTTTTTTGTCAAAACAATGACCTTATTTAGATATGTCATAACGGGCTTAATTTTCATACTAGAGACTTTTATATATAAAAAAAAACAAATGAAAGTATTTTTTAAGCACTTTAAAAAAGTGTTTATAAACTTTTTCCGAAAATTGCATTGTTTTTCAGTTATTTCACGATAAACGTTTCAATTTTTGTTTTGACGAATACATACAAAATTTCAACAAGCTATAACTCCGTTTGTATTGACTCTACAGAGACCGTAAACTCAATATTTTTTTTGCTTTTTTATAAGCTACATCTTTTATGTAATTTATTTACTAAAAACCGTATGAAATCATGTTTTTTTTGATGAAACATCGATACTTTCACTTGCGATTATGTCGAAACGAATTGACTTCCATAAAAAACTTTATAGAACAGAAGTTGCTTAAAATTAGTCTCATTTTACATATAATATTTTTGACCCCCGAGAAGGGGTAGCATCACCCCTCGGGAAAAAAGCCCTCCCCCCCGACATAGGGTCAACTTTCAAGCAGAGTGTTAAGTAGTACTCTAATCCAAATTTTTAGGAAAATCGGTGCTGCTTGGACACATTACTCGGGAAAATGGCCTTTGGCTGGACTATATTTAATGTAAGGGTTTAATAATATTAGTGAATAATATCTTGAAAAATTGTAATACAAATAAAAATATTTTAGTCGAAAATATGTATATATCGGTCTAATTCTAGAAAAAATCTGCACTCAGTTTTCTTCGGAAACTTTTTCCAAATTAAAAGTATTGATATCAGTGCATCTGAACAATACAAGATCTAATGCATAGTATAATATGTCGATGCATAAATGTGCCCTCACTTTATATAATATGTTGTGTCTACATCTCATAATATTGATTTTTTTATAATCGTTTAAATTTATTATATTTGATTTTCGCTTCACCGTTATACTCTATATTCAACTTAATCCTAAAAACTGGGATATTCCTTGAGTGCTGGAAACTGTCGAAAATCTGTCCGGTGCACAAATCTGGTAACAAAGATATCATAACAAATTACAGACCCATCACCATTATTCCTAACTTTGCTAAAGTTTTCGACATGTGCATTTATGATCAGATTTTTCCTATTGTCAGATCACACATATCGCTGGACCGACACGGTTTCATGAAAAACAGATCCACAGTCACTAACTTATCGATTTTCACCCAGTTCACAGCTGCAGTCCTTGATTCCAAAAGTCAAGTAGACGTGGTCTATACGGATTTTACCAAGGCTTTCGATAAACTTCATCATCCTACATTAAACGAAAAATTATCGGTCTTTGGTTTCAGTTACCCGCTGGTTACTCTATTTAAATACTACTTAAGTAACCACCATCAATTTGTTAGCTATAACGGCTTCAAATCAAACATATTTACTGTCAACCCCAAGGTTCCAATCTCGGTCCGTTATTGTTTCTGATATTCATTAACGACTTATCAAGTCTACAGTTATCTGAAACTCTTCTTTTTGCAGACGATCTGAAATTATTTCTTAAAGTCGACAGCATCAATGATAGCTTACGGCTACAACATGACCTGAATCAGATCACGTTATGGTGTACCAAGACCAAACTCTTTTTGAACATCGCAAAATGCAAAGTATGTTCTTATACTTTAAAGAGGAATCCTATACTATTTGATTATTCGGTGAACAATCAAACTATTGACCGGTGCACTATCATAAAGGACCTGGGTGTATATTTTGATCATAAATTCTCATTCGCTGAAAATATTTCCATAACTTGCATATCGGCACTGCGTTCGCTGGGTTTTATTTTGCGAAATTGCAACAGCTTTCATAACATATCCGCGCTGAAATCTTTATATACATGTTTAGTGCGCTCAAAGTTAGTTTATTGCAATCTTATCTGGCATTCTGTCTACAAGATTCATCATAAGCGTTTGGATGCAGTGCAAAGAAAATTTCTTGCTTTTCGAGTCGACGGCTCATGTCCTGTTAGAGGGTACCAGCACAATTTACTTCTTGACAGATTTGGGATAAGATCTTTAGTTATGCATTGGAATTTACATAGCCTTTCATTTCTATACAAATTGGTTCACAACAGAATTGACTCTCCTGTTCTTCTGTCAATGATCCCGATACATTCGCCAAGGCTTGGTTCAAGAAATAACACCTATTTTTATCTGTTTGCAAATCAAAATTTGCTCATAAAGTCACCATTATTTATCATGTGTAGAGCTTATAACAGTATATCTAGAATCTGTGATATTAACTATGACAATTTTGAATCAATAGTTGAAGCATATATTCAACAAATGTCAGATCAACCATGGTTCAGTTACTAGTAAAAGTCTTTTGTTAACTGTTATTTCGTTTCTTTTTTAAAGCTGTGGGTAGAATTTATAATGTAATATTTGTCAATTGTTATTTTGTTTCCTTTTTAAAAAACTGTGTGTAAAATTTATGTTGTAATATTTGTAATATTCTCTGTTCTTTTAATTCTTGTTATTATTATCATTTTTTTAATTATTGAAGATACCATAGTTTACTAGTATGTTTTATTACTTAATAATATTTTGTCCTGTAATTGGATTTATTTTTGTTGGGCAATAAACTACACTAAACCAATATAATTTACTTAAATAAACAATGGAACAAAATTAAGAGTGAAATGAAAAATAATCTTAATCTTTCACTTGCAAAAGCTGAACCAAATGCAACTATTACTATTCCGAAAAAAGTTGATACTGTACTATAGACATTAACCCTATTATGAATTAACATAATCTCTTTTAGAATCCAAATTGATTTCTTCATAAATTACAGTAAAACAGTCGGATATCATATATGTGCTACTGAATCTAATCATAAAGGAAATACCTAACACTTGTACAAAACGAACTAGCTGCCAAAGTTCAAACTTACTTACCCATGCGTCTTAAATTGTCAAATCAGACTTCAGAATTGCCATTAAAAATATGTTAATAAGTGTTACGGCATTAATATTACGATTCTAATAGATATATTACATTATATAGTTTATGTATATCTTTTTTAAATTAAAACGAATAATTTTGGAAAAATTAAGATCTTATGTAAGGATTGGAGCGTGGGTGGGTGTTGTACTGTATCTTACAGTTTCTTACATGGGTGTGGGTGGGGGCCAGAAAAACATCAAAATTCATCTTACGTAATTTATGGATGTCCCCTAACTTGATATCAAATATTCAACATCTAGAACTGTCATGGAAACTAACGCACAATTAATCTATTCGAGGTGTCATTCTTTTGTACACAAGGTAATATATATAATATATAGTGTTCCAGGTTAGTGAACCTTAATCAGTTGCACTTCCCACAAGAGAATGTCCTCTCCAACACTTATTTATATATTTGATATTGATTTGATGATAGTCGCGTCTACAACTTTACCGATATGTACTTAACTCACAGTTGTTGTGGGAATAGAATGACATCTCGATGAGAGTAATTTGTAGTCGTATATATAAATGTTCTTAAACTTATTTTGATAGTTATATTCCTTAGACGTTTTTCAGCTTTCCGGCAAGTATTTCCATATAATACTACTGGTGAGAGGGAGACAATGCTCACTTGGTTTTAAAAATGAACTAGAACTATCTAGAACTTAAACTACTTCTTTTAGCTTAGATTAAACAGATTCTCTAAACATATAATGTGTTTTAGTTAGAATGACGAAGTTGACGTAAGGAAAAACTAAAAGTATTTTAAATGGAAGCTGATCTAGATAACATATAATTAAGGATTTTTCAATTATCTTAAGTACTGATAAACGCCTGTAGGTTTGAAACAACATAAAATACTTTGTAACTTGATGTAGTATATAAAAACTTTTAAATAAAGATATCTCCCGCCTAACATTATTATTTACTTCTGAAAATTATATTTTTAACTGCTTCTCAATAATTCATAAGAAATTCTGCAACGTACAATTATTATGCCGGAAAACTGCACAGGCCACTCATTTTTCACAAAAGTTATAATAAAAATGCTAGCGGAGGCACCAAATAATACTGTACACGTACGTGCCGTAAGATGAAATACCCTGAGACTAAAAATGATGCACAATTTTACAATAAAATAATCTCTGAAGGGTATACGTATGCAACTCACAACAGTTAATAAAATTTCGGAGGTCATCACTGAAAATGTGAAAATTCCACGTATTTAGTATTTCGTTGATGGCATTCAAAATGAGAATGCTTACAATTTTAGATCTCACAAAAATGCCTTACTTCTGAACAATCGTAAGTCATATGTTACGTATAGTGAAATATATTTTTTATAATATAAATAATTTTTAATGAATGTGTGAAGGAAGGTGTTAAAAAAATACATACAATTTTAAAAATTTGTGATAATTTTCACGTTATTTCATCGGAAACATTGGTGCCAATGCCAATCTCATCGGAAATGAGATTTTTAAGATTGATAAAAGTTTGTACCCGTTTGTACGGTATAAGAAATGAAGACAACAGAGAAGAACTATTGGTGCAACCTATAACTGATTGAACAAATTCAGAACGAATACCCCAGACCGAAACTAAGATGGTGAAGTAGGAAAACACGTATTGCCCAATCCTGGAAAGATAGTAGTCAGTCACAAACACACAATTTGCATTTCTCATTTTTAATTTACTTGCAATGTGGGAACGTAAGTTGTCTATTTCAAAATTTGCAAACCATTTTCAACCACTTAATAATATCCAACAGAGCTGAAATTTAGCATACTTACGTAAGGTCGGTGACAATGCAAAACTAGGTGAATAGTAAATGGCATGACAGTCGAAATTTGGCTAGTATGTTTTGTTAGTATAAGTGTTACAAATAATGACGATTGTCTTACGGTGGAGCCGAACGATTGTCACTGGAACTCAATGAAGGTAGTGTGAAGATAGTCTCAGTATATTCTATTACATCATCATGTGATCTATTTAAACCGGTTTGGTGTTTGTGTTTTTTGATAGTTTCTCGATAAAAACGTGTATAGTAAGCTTAATTTCTGGCTAGAACCTCTGTATCTTCTTTGTGGGTATCAGCTGCTACTGCTGCCTCCTGTCCACCTCTCCTTTTGGGCTATTATCCATGTGTTTTTTTTTTAAACGGGTATTAATATTGCGTTTTGCGGTTCCGAGTTATGCCACACCGCATGTACACGCAATACGGTATACTACGGTATGCTACGACTTTAGCAGTCATGTATCTTGTCAGTTCTCAGGCATTGCTCTGTCGGGCTAACTGGTTTAAAAATGTTCTTTACACTGTATTTTTTTAAAAGCTAGTCTCACTGTTAGAGTTTTTGACCCACCTTCTATATGTCTTCACGGTAAAAAATAAGTAGCTATGGGTAAAAAAATAATAGCTCGTCGGTAAATTTTCTGTCCAAACCGCAAGTTGCAGTCTGAACTATTTGATACCCACTTGAAAATCCATTTTAAGCGATATTTTTTGGGGAGAATGAAATCGACTTGGGATATCGTCGTTTCTCAAGCTAAATGTAACGAACTTATCCAAAAACACTGTACTTATATATCCTATAAAAGTCTGACAGGTAGGCGACATGCGGATAATTTTTACAATTATATTCAACGAAAAAGTAATGAATATGATTTGTTAGAATGAACGATGCTGTTGTGATGTGAAGAAAAATATAAGCGAAATGCAAATGTAACATAAACAAACAATGAATTATTAATCACACTGGTGACAACTTCAGTTCGGTACTTACGAACGTGACTAAAAATCAAATAACGATGAAAATAAATTTTGTCAAGAAATGAAGATGAACAGTTTCTAGGAAAACTATCCCAATGAGTATGCATTTGTTTTCTGGGATAGAAATTACACCAAAAAATTCGTTGGATAACTAAAACCTATTGAAGCATTTTTGATACTAGATTCCCGAGATTTTACAATCCATTGAGCACAAGACAATATATTCTTCCTGTAAGGGACCTTCATCAGTTGAACTTTCCTCAACTGATTGAAATCTCTGATAATAGTTAGTGTATTTAATACCTAAAACAGAGTTTAATACATTTTTTAACACGAAATGAATACCGATATCTAGGACTTTCAGGGGAAACTAGTCCACAGGGATACGGTTGGTAGCACTGGTACCCTATGACTTGCGTTCTATGGATGGTAAAATGTCGAAAATAAATTACCATAATTGCTTTAACAGGTTTTATTTAACCTAGGAATTCTTTCGTATGATTTCTATCCTAGACGTCCCAGGATGTATATAAAGTAAATCTAAATGTAAAACACATGCAAGCTAATGTTATAACAATTATTATAAAGTTTCATAAAAGCAGAAAGTTATTTTGATGGAATAGATATTTGCGAACGTTTGGTAGAAATCTATTTAAAAATTGAATGACATTCCATAACTGTTTAAAAATGCTACGAATCCACAGATGAAATATTCAACGATTTTAAAATTATACATTCACAAACTGCCATGAAAGTGGGTCCTATTGTTTTATCAATGCATATAATTTAGCAAAGTGCTTAACAAAACGACTCGAAAATGTACAGCTTTCGTAGAAAAACTTCACTGTTGAAAACTTTTTTAGGTTCATTCAATTAGTACTAAATGTACAGCTGCAGCCAGGAGAAATTTTAGTTTCGTTTGATGTTACTGCTTTATATCATAGTGTAACAATTCCACAGACTTTGAAATGCCTTGAGCACTTGCTGCGAGAAAACTCATTTTGTGAGCCGGAAATAAATGAATTTGTTTCCCTTACAAAATTGTGTACGGGTCAAAATTGCGTTCACTTTAGTGGTGGTTTCTAAGAACAAATGGAAGGAGACGGTATTATTGTTAATTCATTCGTTTGAAGATTTGAAAAAAAGCGAATGTATTTCTCGGTATTTGCCTGTCGTGAAAATTTATACAACAGTAATAATATTTCTAAAATTAAATTTAGCTATGAGTTGCAACACAAATGGAACAATAATTGTAAAATAAGCCATCCTGAAAACTATTACGTTTAGTTTTGTATCCAATGATTGTGTTCACTATCACCTGCATACACTGGATAAATATTAAGGAAACAAGTAGCAAACATCCATTACAGAGTGCATTGAGAAAGCGGGAGTTATGTCTACAGCTATATTCCTTATCAATCATTAAGGAATATCTCTATTCATATTACCATTACTTTCTAAGTATCTTATCTACAAAAGTTTCACGGTGAAGATAAAGTCTCTCAAGTAATAGAGAGCAAGAAATGTTGTAGAAATAATTATTTATCTAACTGGATTATCTGAAAACATAAATAGATTGTTGAAAAGAACTAACCCCAAACAGGCATTTTATAAAGTACATACCATTGAAAAAATATACACGAAACAGAAAAATCAGACAATTAATAAAAAGTAATGAAATGTTATTTACAAAATCTCATGTAAATATGGAAAATCATATGCCGGACAAACAACAACAACTATGAGCAAGGTTAATCAACAATAAAAATCCAATAATATTAGTAAAGAAGAAAAGACCCCTAGCGGTCCATCATTTTAACAAATAACTTTAACTTTAAAGATGAAAAAATGCTTGTCAGACAACATATAAGAGAAACAAATTTCCTATATTTACAAATATTTCTTTAACTAGCTTATTTATGACCAAGATAGCTCAATGTCAGGAGATACTCCTTTCATAGAATAGTCCTTACAATTTACATTCTATAAAAATAGAAGTCACTTAATAATTTTAATTTATTGTATTGTTGTAAAGGTTAGAAACTAGTGTATACTTAGAAATGATTAGCCATTTCAAATATTAAAAAATAAAAAGACCTATAGTTGCGACTACAACAATATTTGTTGTAGTTGTGTAATTTAGCTAATGCTGTTTAGTTGTCATAACGACTGTTGTTGTTTCTGAAGCCCTGAAGAAGTCAGAAAATAAAGAAAAAAAAACGCGGGCGTATTAGAAAACAACCAAATCTACTAATAGAACATCCCACTAAACTGCTTTAACAATTATATAGTATTGACGTGACAACAGGAAATAGTGGTAGAATTACGAGATTTACAAATTACTCATATAGTTAGTCACAAAAAAATGTATAACAACACATGTTTTTTCAAATGAACAATTTGTTATGACTAAGTGTTGAATTTCAGTGCGACGTCGCCCCCTTTTGGGGGCGGGTCCAGTATTTAGGTACTAGGGTAATATAACCTCACGCTAATATATGCCAGTCGAGATGGTTGACCAAAAGGGACTAGACCTTTTGGTCCAGGTTGTAGGGTTGAGCGGGAGCCAACTATCCATCCGTGCATAAAGAGACAACTTGTAAAAACCATAGCTTCGCTTCAAACTTAGAAAGGAAAAAGATTCAAACGCAATGGAGGAAATTGATAAGAGCTGTGACTTGGAACGTTCAAAGTTAGTACAGACCTGGAGCATGTGCAAATGTAATAGGTAGAACTACATAGTATAACAGCAGTAAAAAAAAGATGGCCTGTGACAGAAAATTAAACAAAGATAAGCAAATACTTCATATTATTCACCGGTAACGGACATAGAAGATTTGCAATTAGAAAGGACTTTGTGGTCAGACGCGAACTAGTTCAGAATATATTGCAGTTGCACCAACAACAGAAGAGAATAAAACTATTAAAGATGCCTTCTACAGCACCTTAAAAAAGCTCGTGAAACAATGTTCAATCTAGTCAGACGACAACAGCCAAAGAATTTCTCATTAAAGGACGTTGATAAACAAACCTTGTTTTCAAATCAGTCGAAACTAAATCGACTATTCCCTTGTAGATTTAGGTCACGTAAAGAACATACTAGATACCAGAAAATCACATTTAGTTCGAGTCAAGGTTAGAATCAGAATATCAAGACAAAAATACAACAGTACATGGTTTGACGTTGTATTCTAAACAAAACTAGATAAAAAAAAACAAAACTAATATTAAAGCAATAAATCTTAATGTCACACATCAAGAGTCGTGCTCCTTCTAGTTGATCCAGTTGAAGAACCCTCTCTTGTGGAAACCCTAAAGGTAATAAGGAAATTAATGGCACCTGGATCAGATCAGATTCTCGCAGAATTCTTAAATATGGAGGAGAAACTCTCTACTGACAAATTTAAGCTTAGATGGCTCGAAGAAAAAGATACACAAAAAAGTCTGAATCGGGATGGCAGAGTTTTCTGTACCAAAACAACATTTCCAAATGACTAAAATCTACATGGGGGGGAAAAAACCCATCATCTGTAGTGTTTAATATAGGCCTAGACAGGGTTGAACAAATAGACAGATAAAATCAAAAAGAGGTACTAAGAGACAAGAGTCCCAAACTGCTACTAGCGGAAGGTAACAAACATTGACCTCATCGGAGACAAAAATTTCAACTGTAAAAAAAAAGTCGTACCAAGTTAAATAATTTAAAAACACATAAAAAAACTGCATATTCTTATAATGTTTAATTGACCATTTAATTTAATGTATCTTTAATCTAGGATTGCAATGAATTGCAATGAATTGTCGAAATTGCGTTGTTCATCTACAGGAATGTTTTGAAGAAGTTCTAATGCTGGAACTCTTAAAGAAAAATAAATTACAAGAGACCTAAATTTTCCTGGCTATCCCATCCATTAGCTGTAACCACTGCCGTTTGTACATAGACCATGAAGAACTACCATCAAATATTGTTAAACGGACCTTTGATACTTACGGTCTTCTGGTATTCTCTGCAATGATCAAAAAAGTTCCGAGTAGTAGTGGAACGGTCGACACTTTGGACTTATCGTTTTAATATTTGAGATATTACTCCAGTGAATTGTGATTTTTTGGTGAAAAGAAAGCAGATGTATTTCCGGAGTAAATTAAATTATAATACCCACTAACTTTATAACAATATTTTGCAACATAGTTTTTGTTACTCCCTCCTATATATAATGTTATTTTCTGTTACTTGTTTTTATAAACCATATATCTAGGATGGAGAACGTTATTTTTATACCTTAAGTTTTAAGCAGAATTTTGTTGACGATCCCTGTAGATAAGATAATTACACAGACCATGAGAATTAAAAATAAAGGAAGTAACATTAGAATGATTGAGGAGTCAAACAGTTGTTTTCTTTATTAGGATTTTCCCTCCTCGCAACGATTTCTGGAACACAGATTAGTTATCTTATCTGAGGTCAGAGTGCAGAAAGGGCAGTTTGGGGAAATTGCCTGGAAAACTAGTTGCTTCCGTATAAAAGAACTTTCTCTCAAGATTAACTGAGGGAAAGGAGGCCTTTGTTTGTAAGAACTAATTACCTTGTGAAATAAGTATGAGTATTTACTACCAAATGACTTTTGATCTCACCAGTGCAGTTATTATGTTTCAGTTTATTCGCAGCTAATAATTATGAAGCTTTTTACTATTGTACGTCTCTTCTATATTTTGTATCAATATGCTTATTCTCATTATTGTTGTTATAACCTTGTCTAAAATTCACGAAATTAATTTGGTTACGAAGATGATAATAATATAGCATGAGTTTTTGACGGGGCTTTCCTAACGCTAACATTGAAGAAAGAACCACGTGGACTTGCATCTGGATGGAGGAAAAGCCGTCCGTTTTCTTCCTGACATAAGAAAAAGACTAGTTTATTAGTCGTTTTCTCCACTCACAAAAGTTGACACAAATAGGCAGCCAACATTATAGTATAATATTTCACTATTTTATATGTCCATTTCTTTTGGGATAGTTGGATAGTTTCATTTATTTGTGATTTAGCGCCATAGGTATTTGTCTTTTATAGCAAGGTCATCCAAATTAAAATCACTGTGAAGGATGAGTTTGTACTTTTATACCATAATATTTAAAAGTCTTGAATATTGGGCACATTGTTAGTTAAGGGGGAATTATCCTTTTTGATATTCTGTTAAATGTATTAATGTCCATAACACATATAGCATACAATAGTTTATTACATTATTAAGGTCCTTTCACTTATAATTATATGGTCTTAACAATTAGAATATGGTTTCCCAATCTCGATTTGTCCATGTAAGATCTGGAGGCGCTGTATCTTATTTCTTGTAAGGTTTGGTGTTTCATCGGAATACGTGTTCCCAAAGATAAAATGTAAATTCTATTTCCAGGAGTATTTAGTGCCCACACGATAAATATGATTAACCTGGAAATAGTCGAAAGAGGACATTAAAATTGGCTATCACTGCTTGCATTTAATAGCCGATTTTAATGCCCTATTCCGATTATTCTCCTGTTATCGTACTTACATTCTATATAAATTTTTGGAATATTGTGCAGCATTCTGATGTTGTTTTTGTTGAGGGTGAACATATTGCGGTAGAAGTATTTCATATTTTTGGTACGTTTGGTCAAGTTGTCTATTCCAATAAGTAGGTGCCTTATAAAAGTCCTGTGGGATTCATTTTACTCATAAACACTTAATAATTTTGAGAAACACATTCATACGAATTAGACAAAAAGTGTACACGGAATCCTGTACGCGTACAAAAGAATGGCACCTCCAAGAGGGTATTCAATATCTCTGACTGGTGAAGTTAACCTGAACCTCGGAATTACGGGTAACAGCAATTACATGGAACGGCTCCAGATTCGGAACCTCTATGTGCTAGTTTCCCCGAAAATCCTAGATGTCGGTCTTTACATCTCGAGTTTTCAAATTTAGCGAAATGTATCAAATACATATATAAAGAAGTGTTCGAGACGACATTCAATTGTGGGAAGCGCAACTGATGAAGGATCCCTAACCAGGAACAATATATATTATATATATTGTTTTGTGTACAAAAGAATGACACCTCGAAGAGAGAATCCTGTAAATTGTCTTTGATTTTTGCTCATGCCTACAAAAATTCTTTCCCACAGATATTCTAAGAGAAAGAGATCTTTAGAAATATAATCAAGCAGTATTCCTGTATATAAATATTGTTTTGGATATTGGGTGATGCCTGTGCTTGGAGATGTTTGAGGTCTATGTGTTATAGCTGGAGTTGTATGTTTATATTAATGCTTTGAACAAATTCCCATTTCAAGATTTAACGTAGGCGTTAGTAGGTAATCACTATGAGATATTAAGAGTGACAATTTGTTTATCTTCTAGACACAGCTAAGTAAGTTATGAAAACTATTGCATATAATTTTCTTTCTAAAACTCCCTTGGTAAATATATATAATGCAAGGATGATAGTGAAAGTGCTACTCATCATATTATTACGCAATATAATTTGAGAAACAGTCAGAATAGAGATTTTAATTACTTAAAACTAGTTCGTTTTAAATTTTTCTTCCCAGTAATGCAAATTTTTATTATTTATACCGTTTTCTGGTAGACTCTCATATGTTCTATAGCAGATACAAAAACTGACTTGAAGAATCTGAAACTATATATTACAGTTTTCTATATAGAAGGTAACGTAAATTTATGTTTCCTGTGAAGCTAACAACATCAACTGCAGTATTAATTAACTTACAATTTAGATGAAACCAAGGGCATATTTCGAGTAATCATGGCAAATGTTAGAACTGGCACGAGAAATCTCGAAATGCCGATTAATAAAATAATAACTAATATTAAAAATTATAACTTCGCAAAGATTATTGAGGAGGTCTTTGATTATTTTGCCTGTTCATTTGGGAGATTCTTACCGGAAATTTTTCCTGCAACAAAGAAGTATTTGAAAATTGTAAATGGAGAACAAAGTGTAGTTAGTCAATCTTTCGCTTTACTACGGTTTGTTCTCCATTTGCTCATCTCTACAGAAATTCTTTCCCACGGATATTCTAAGAGAAAAAGATCTCTAGAATATAATCAAGCAGTATTCCTGTATATAAACAGTGTTTTGGATATTGTGTGATACCTATCTCTGCTTGGAGATGTTTCAGCTCTGTGTGTTGTAGCTGGAGTTGTATGTTTAGATTAATGCTTTGAACAAATTTTCTTGTTTTCCAAAAAAATACAAGAACGTTGGCGGTTGGCGATTACTTGATATTAATGGTACCATGTTTTGCTGTTCTTGCAATACTTTCTCCATCCTAAATACAGGTCAATTGACGTTGCCTAGATTTCTACGTTGATTATTCTCTTTTTTTTAATTATCTTCTTTCAGCAATATCTTTAACCGTCTATCCTATGGCTACCGGTGCTGGTTAATACATGCTTGGCCAAATTTGATTTGACCATATGGGTTCTGGAATTGTTATATTGGTGACCCTTTTTCTGCATTTCTATTTGTATACTATTTATATACCCGAATCGTATTATATATATCCCCTTCTCTAAGAAAATTTGTAGAATAGAATAGAATAGAACAATTTCTGTGCAGACAAACAGTAAAACGGACAATATTTTAAAATTGCCATACTACACTTTATTTTCAATTTACAATTTGCAAACACTGAAAAATCTGAGGAGACACTCAAACACAAAAATTTCATCACAATCGGTCGAATCGTTAGGGAGCTACGATACGACAGACACAGAGATCCACAGATACACACATACACACCTTAAACTTTGCGTCGGCGGTTAAAAAGTAAGATAACGTCTTTTACAATTTTTTCTATAGATTGATTACAATTTCAATTGAATTTTCTACAAAAATGAGAGACAGAAATATATGAAGAGCAAACATCATTTGGTGATATAAAGGAATTGGTCTCACCGCATCAACAACGAGTAGTAGAATGTGTGAACTGCACTTAGAGCCTAAATCTAAATTAGCATTTTGTAAAGCTTCGCTTTTAGGCATTTTGGGAATATCATTATATTCCAAAAACACATTAGATTTTCATAATACTGTAAAACCGAAAAAAAAACGGAAATGATATATGATACAATTCATTTTTACTACGACAATAAGAAAACACTATCGTGTAATTATATTTTCTAAATTGAATAAAATTAATTGAATCATATTATAGACGTTAACTTAGGTTGTAAACAGGTAAATACAGTATTTAATAGTTTAGTTTTATTAAATTATTATGATTTCATTCAAAAACCAACAGCGATTTTTTTTTTCAAACTTTTTTGTACCTAAAACTTCTATATAGTTTTCTCTGGCGTTCATTTTGAATATTTCCACAGTATCAATTAATCCCAGGCTTGAAACCCTCCCTGTCAGAACTCATGAAACTTTTACCCGTTTAAGTTTTTTTGCCACATAAACTGACGCAAATAATGTAGTCTGATGCTGTTGAATACCGTGGGCCAAATGCTCTAACTTCATTCCTAACTTCTTCGGATCACTATCAACTTTCCCTCAGGATTTATTTAGGACCCTCTTGAGGATTTGCCTTGAAATTCTCTTTTTTGGCACGGAATTGAAACAGTGATTTAGCACCGTTAATTTTAAATTCATTCTGGATAGCTGGATACGTTTTTTTTTAATTCAAATAAAGTTGGTTCGTTTTGGATCTTTGTCCTGATCGATAATGTTATTCTCAGCTCTTGGGAATAATGTAACACATTACCGGAAATCATTCTTGAAGATTTCTTTGTGCTTGGAAAAATTTATTACTGTATGCAGGATGTTTTTCAGCGCCACACCTTAGGGAACGGTTCAGCGAACAGAAATGGAAAAAAGTACCTTGCAATAAATTTTACTTCTAAATTAAAAAAAGGAAAGTAGATTATTCTTATGTTGAGTTCCGAATGGCTGTATGAAATTTATTGCAAAAATGTTTGGGAGCATAAAATAAATTACGTTCTTAGACTGGGTCGGCACCCCAGCTGGTGCGAACAATATTTACATTTACACATTTGTATGTCGTTCATATTTCTTTGTAGGGATTCTAAAACTATTATTTATTGCAATATTTTATGGTTGAAAGGAATATTTTATTGTGTCTGGGCTGTATGATAAGTTGTTGCAAAGAATACAATCCACAAGGACTAAATAAATATGAGTGGGTGATATATAATTTAGTTTTGGTAATAGTCACTGTCTGATCTACAGCAAAGGAAAGGTGGTAACTGCTTTTCAGAATTATTGAAATTAAGGAAAAAATAATAATTAAGTTGCTAAAAAGGGCAAAAATCTCGAAACATAAAATGTAAAAAATGCAGCAATGTGAAAAAGGCGAAAAAATGTTGCAGACACTTAAAAACTCAAAAATCTGTTAAAAAGATTATTAAGTTATAAAAATGTCACAAAGTCAATAATCTCCACAAGCTACTAAAAGGACAAAAATGAATATTGTCAAAATCGTACAAAATGTCAGAAACATCTAAAATGTTAAAAACGTGATAAATATCTAAAATGACCACAATAAATAAAAATAAAACAAAAAACATCAAAACTAATTTAAAATGACAAAAATACCATTAATTTCAAACTGTATAAGATGTCAAATGTACAAAAAAAAGGAAAATACCAAAAATGGCAAATAGTTTTACGAAACACCTTCTTAACAATTTTACATATCATAACTAATTAAATTTGTCCCTTTTATGTTACGAAGTGCCCAAAATGACCAACTTCCTGATGGGCACATAAACGAGTACATGAGAGCCCTAATAACAATTGTGTAATGACGTTTTCTCTAACTTCTGTCGTGTTATACTCTAGTTCCCCAAATAATCTAATTTTCAAAGTGCTCCACAAAAAAGCATTCAAAACTGTAAAATCGGGAGACTTTGACGACCACCTTACCCGCCCCGAATTTCCTATCCAGCTATGTAGAATAATCTTTCATAGTCACAAACAGCTGTAGTATTAGTTGCAGGCATACGTCATGTTGAAACCTGTACCTATTGTTACTGACGAGGGATAACTCATCTACATGTGCTTTAAATTGGTCTGTCGTTTAAATTGAAAAGAATTGACTTTCATATAAAACCTTATAGAACAAAAGTTGCTTAAAATTAGTTACATTATTCACTACCTACCGGATTTTTTTTACGGAAAAGAGCAACCTAGGCACACAGGGTCAACTTTGAAGCAGAGAGTAAGTAGTACTCAAATCCAAATTTTTAGGAAAATCGGTTCTGCTTGGACAAATTATCCGAGCAAATTTCTTATAAATTCTTAACAGTCTCGTTATTTTTCAGTACACCCTTTGCTACATCCTTTGCGCGCGCCTGGGATCTGGATTTTCCTTTCAGGAAATTACTGAGGACACTTCCAGCTCCCTTGCCGTCCACCCCCTGAGAATTAGCACAGGTCCTCATGTTAATGCAGGTTTTCTTCTCCATAATCGCTCTCTTGTTGCTGGGATAGCTAGGCTTTGGTTTGTTCCCGTTGCTTTATCCAAATTCTTTATTTCATAATTTTACAAACATTTTACAAAATTTTTATATTTGGATTATAAAGATAATTCGGCCATGTTGAAACCCCGGCCGTAGGGGCTAACAAGATGGATCCTGCATAACAAGGCTTAAGAGTCCCTAACTAACTTAATTCTAAAATAGCGTAAAAATTGGAAATCTTGGGGTAATGTTCAATAGAGACTAGAAAGTTCATCTGTTGACCGAATATATCACATAAACTTAACTGAGTCACAAGTCACTAGCTTATATATAAACATATAGTGTATAAATAAAAGAAACATGTATGTATATAGACGACAAGAAACAGCATTTGATAATAGCTCAGTTAATAAAATTAAACATAACCTATATTTAAAAGTCATAATTACAATATATTTAATAAAGTCATCAAGTAATATCAATATCGGATGTTAAATGAATTTAAGATTGTTTAATTTTTGGGCCCCTATTAACCGATCGTTCGTTTCATAAACTGTGTCGAGATGCGATTTGCTTTGGCGCTCGATACCTTTACGAGAGAATAAAAATAGCAGCGGAGCATATGTTCGATTTGTAATAACTGAAGTGACAAGAAACTCAAATAAAGTCAATGTGTTCTACAAATGTTAGTCAGTCAGGGGTGATAGAAAGAAATGTATGGGGATTATAAAAGGTGTGTCAACTTTCGCTAGAACAGTTAGTAACTTGTTATCTCCATACTGCTGCGTTAAAGAAAGAGTAGCAAGCAATAGAACCAATGATTGTACTATGAATAATCTTGCGTTTGAATGAATGGTTATTAATATCCAGTTCGTCAAGCAGATGGTCGTTATTAGTTCACCACGACCCTCTGCACCTATAATCAAGGGCAGAACTTTAATTTCCGTGGTATTGTTTCTCCTAAGTATGGTGTCAGTAAATTCAGGGTCCTCGTAGTATATTTTCTTGTTATTAGAGCTCTCTGCTAGTGGGCGTAGATCCTCCCGGTGGACACCGATATCACATAACACCGTTTTTAAACCTTTGCTGAGAATCAGATCAGGAATTTTTAATGTGCCTCTGGGTGATCTTATCCGTGGTTCGGTTTCAACAGAACAGCCTTTTTTTGGTAGCTTCCTTCTTTACTATTTCAGCTATATTGTTATGCGGGGCAATTAGTATAACATCTGTCTTATTTGTCCTCCGTGGATCATTCATTTGCTATGATATAAAATGTATTCTACCCTTCTGTGGTCGTGCACGTTGTCTTCATTTATTTTGGTAGGTGTGTTTTCTTCTTGTCTTTTTTTTGCTTGGTACGGTTACTTTCCCTCCCCCCTCCCCCGGGTCCCCTTCATGGCTCCTGTAAATAGAATAGTAGTACTTAATTTTATACTCACCTGTCTTCGACCTCTGGGCTTCTTCATCATGTTTACATTCGCTAAGGCAGAGCTGGTTGTTAGGCCGTTTGCAACTGTCAATAAATCTGGGTCATAGTCGATTAGCTGTCGGAGGTGAAGGTTTGGGTGCTGTTCCAGTTTGGCGTAAGTTCCTCTGGCCCTCTTCTTCATCTCTGCAAGTACTGGTTGGTGTCGTAAATCGTTGAAAATCACCGTGTTACGAACGAACCAGGGTGCGTCGACTGCGAGGCGTAGGCATAGTTTCTCCTGCCTTTTGATGGCCTGCCTGCCCCATACTATTGAAGCGTACGTCAGCATTGGCAAGATGACTGTCTTGATGAGAGTCAGCTTGTTTAAGAGTCCCGGCTTACTTGCTCTTCCTATTAGGGAGTAAAGTCTGGCACGGGGAGAACGGATTTTGTTACGACTCTTTTGGACATGCTTCGTGAAATTCAACCCCATGTCGATGATGACAACGAATTTGACCACGATCCGTGGAATTTGTCTGCCGTTGACGGTCAGGTTTCCTGTCGGAACGATCGTGCCGCTTCTTTCGTTGACGAATAGAGCTTGAGTTTTGCCCTAACTGATGGCTATCTTCCACTGAAGGCACCATTCCGCTAAATCGTCAGTGGCTTGCTGCAGCCCCCTCAAGGCTGGCTCTAATCTAAAGAATTGGCATCCTATGTCGGTGTCGTCTGAGAACTGAGCTATTATATCGTCGGCTGGTCTTGGAAAGTCTGCAGTGTAGATTGAAAATGACATCGTGGGCAGGGCAGCTCCTTGGGGAACCCCTGTCTTCGGTTGTGAAACTCATTGTGTTTGAAACTATATTACTGTAATTTCGTTTGACAAGAATTGTCTTGTTTCTAACAGAAAATTGTTCTGTGGGATCAAGGTCAAGTAAGAGATTTCAATGGTGAGCATTGAATTTGAATTACCTTGCATAGTACCGTATTTTTTCCCTCAAAATATTTGCCATCGATAAATTAAACCACCACCTCCCAGAAAAATGCATTTAATTTTTTTAGTTCGTGCTGATGGCTTTTTGGTGTTACTACCTACTTTTTCTGAAGTCGGAAAACTCAATCGAAAAATATAAATATAAGAAGAAAAAAAGAAGGAGGCATATTCAAAACAGTTAGTTTATTGGGCAACTCAAAATTCAAAATTATTACACTTCAATTTTAGCATAACTCATAAATTAATGAGAAGGAAACGTTGAAATTAAATGCAAATATGTCTGAAGTGAATAAAAATATTATTCCTATTAATCCGACAGAGTAGATGGAGACTAGTTCAATTCGTTTTAAGAATGAGAACAAATGAAATAATTTCTTAAATTAATTAATTTATTAAGATAACATCTGTTCGTGAGGAAGAATTTTAATTAAACAATTCAGAGGAACGAGTCTTTTAGAATAAGCAAGCATTTAAATGCAAGATCGCACCGAAAAGAAGAAAAACAATACAGAAACTTCGAAAAGCCGGAACAATTATCAAAATGATGTAAATGAAGTGATACTTGAAAAACGTGAGTAGAATAGAGATAATTGAAACCTTAATTGCGGGTTTTATGGAACAGTAATACCCAAGTGGATTAGAATTGTCGCAAGCATTTAACTCTTACATTCGATAGGATGGAACCATCCTCTCGAAGCAAATTCATAGCTATCTATAAACGGACATTATAATTTTATTGACTATTATTTTCCAACACTGTAATAACAGAGTCCAAATGGATTAAACTTGAAGCTTTTATTACAAAAATATAAATCAATACAAACATGTATGGGACTCCACAGTGTTTTAGTTACATTAAGCAGCTTGAAGTAAAGGAACACAATAATAAACAAAATAATTAAAACACTTCTAATAAGTTCAAAGAAGCTTATCAGTCAAATAGTTTAACTCGCTATGAATTCCAACTATTGAATCAACTCGACATAACATACATAGTCTTCACAATTAAAACACCAACCGCAGGGTCAGATAATTGGAAAGAGGAAATGGCTGAATTATGCTTATAGTACCTAATAAACTATACAGTGTGGAACAGCCAAATGGGATAAATTGGATAACAAATAAAGTAGGTCGTGTTGGGAAAAACGCTTGGACACGTCGATTTGTATTTTTAAAGACCAATTTTTTCTATAAAAAAAATATATAGGGTGTGTCATGTGATAGTGGCCAATACCAAGTTTCTTATTTTAAATGCAAGCCCCTGTATATTATTTATTTTTTGGATTTTCCAGAAATTTCTAGACATAATTCATTAAGTCTTTTCAGATTTATTAAGATAAAAAAAGAAAATTATTTTATTTCACAAATTCGCTATATTACACTAAAAACCTAATAAGTAATACTGATTATTTCATAATAATATAAAAAAACATTAATGTCAATGTAGGAAATGTTCAAAATGCCCGCCGGGAACGTCCGGGCAACATACTAATCTGGTATAGAAATATCTTCTAACTTCAGTCAACATCTCAGGTGTGACTGATCTAATAGCAAGGTCATTTTGGTCATCTAAGTTGAGAGGTTTACTTTTGTAGTATACACTACTTTTGACATATGGCGTCAAATCAGGAGATTGTGCTGGCCATTCTATCGATCCGCTCCTCCCAATCCACCGGTTTGGAAAATTTTGAGGACATTAATTTCTTAATGGGGTAGTGCTCCATATTGCTGAAACCATATTGTATTGGCAGAAACTTGTGGGTTTACTGGATCAGTTCTAAACATTTATCTCCATTCAAGTTGCCATCAATGCAACAGAGACCTACGATATGATTTCCAACAATTCCTGCCCAAACATTATTTTTTTAAAGATATTGTGTTTGTTTCTCTGTTATCCAGTGAGGATTCTCATTAGACAAATAGCGGCAATTTTGACGATTGACATGACCGTGAAGTGTAAATGTGCTCTCATCAGAACACAAAACATCTTCTAATTGGATCAAGTTGTTATCTAATCTTGCCATCATTTGTGCACAGAAATATGTTCTCCTATCGAAATCGGCTTCCATGAGCTCCTGAATCGACATCATTTTATAGGGATGCATTTTACTTTCCTTTAATACTCGAAAAATTGATGTGTCGCTAACGTTGACAGTGGGTTGTTTTTCGACCAAAATTATGTGGGTATTCTTGAAACTCAAGCATACTATCCAATTTCATTTACAGCATTGGCAGCTACTTTTTTATCTGTCTTACTTGACCAAGCTGGCGAAACTGCTTTCCTATTTTGCTAATTGTTCCTTAAGGTACTGGCGGGAAATTTGAAACATTTTCGTGAAATAAGCGAGAAACTTCCTTTTGTGCCCGTGTGTTATCTCCATAACCAATCATTTGTAGAATTTCATTTAAATGAACCCATTTTCTGATATCATTACTTACAGTTAACGAAATTCAAACGACAATAGCACTGACATTGATCACCAGTGTCATGCAGGCAGACAACAAGATATAAGCTATGAGTTTTGATAAAAATAAACAAAACTGTTTTTTTTTTCATATCAGTAAAAAGGAACTCAGGAATGGTCTTTGATTACTGTCTCAATATCAAGACCTAAGTGAGAATTAAGTATTGAGTGTAATATAGGGAATTTGTGGAAAACACTTGATATTTCCGAAACAGTTGACAGGTAGGACATTGTACATGAAATATGTCTAGAATTTTCTGGAGAAATCCAAAAAATAAATAATATATAGGGGCTTGCATTTAAAGTAAGAATGTTGGTATTGGCCAGTCTCACATGACACACCGTACATAATTTAATTTTTTGAAAAAATGCGTATTTAAAAATACAAATCAAAAATGTCGTTTTTCCAAACACGCTCTCCTTTACTCGTTATTAAATTTAGTCTATTTCGTTGTTTCAAACTGTATAACACATATTATTAACGTCTGCCTTGAAACAGGCCACCTTCCTCCTGCTTGTAAAACATCAGAGCCAAATCCAGTAATCCCAGTGAACTCCCAATGAACTCTCAGTGCACTCAAAACCAATTAGTCTTTTATGTTTCTTTTCAAATATTTTAGAAAAAGTTGTACTTACGTAGTTAGTTAGAATTATTTTGCAATCTTGCAAAGTTTCTCTTGTTCTTTGGCTATTGATCGGGGTACATATCATTGATCTTTCTGCATGTTCTTGCTGTAATTTTTCGACATTGTACATGAATAATGAATAGGTTCATCAAAACTTCATTTCAATAGTTATTTCCTTCAATTTTAATCGTTTTCGAGTCACTTTCCTTCCGAAACGCGCAAATGTATCGAACTAATTGCCAAAATTTTAACGCTAACTAGATAAATATCCCAAAATAATCCAATTATTACATACACAGAACAAACTTCTCTCTTCCAGACTAATACATGGGCCAGTGGTAAACTACCTCCAAAATTTTAAGTTTCTATAAATTCAAATACCGCCGTAACAAACATTTAATTCGAGCGATGTTTTGAACAAATAATAAGCATTTTAAATTTATAAAAAATATACACATTGATTTTCTACAAATAGACTTTTTATTTTATCTGCTTCAGGATTCGCTTGATTTTTAACCGACTTCAAAAAGAAAGAGGTTCTCAATTCGTCTGTATCTATGTTGCTTTTTTTTTATGTTTGTTCACCGATTACTAGGAAACGGCTTGAGGGATTTCAACCATTTTACTTAAACCTGTTTAGGAGGATAGCGAAGTGGTCCCATATTTTTTTCATTAAAATAGCTTTCACCGTTTCTTAGAAAATGGGAAAAAACTATTCTTACCTATTCTCATATACTCTATGCCTTGGTGGAGGAGCCGGTATTATTATAAAAATTTTGAACATTTTTTCGGAACGCGGGACAAATTAAAAAGAGATTGGATTAGTTCCGTGATATCTCAAAGTGGTCAGAAATTTTTTTCAAATAACATAGCTTGTATTGTTTCTTATAGAATGAGAAAAAATTATTTACCTAATTTTTTTCTTCTTATATTCTATGTCTTGGTGGAGTCGCAGGTATTAAAAGCTTTGATGGAGTTACTGTTATTAAAGACCACATCCAATTGTCACGTATTATTAAAACTGATTGGAAATAAGACCTGTCGGGTGTTTTTGCGTGTGCGTGTCCGTGTGTGTGTTTTTTTTTTTTTTATCCGAAGAGGGGGGAAATACATTCCGTACTTAGCTAGCACGTGCTGGCCGTCGTGCGGGACTCCCGATGTAATGACTTCAAAGCAAGAGTAAATCGTTGCATTGAAACCAGTATACCGTATACCCGCTAAAACCCTAACCTCTTTCTCCTACAACCATGATCCCCTGCGGCACTCTTAGTCAATACTACTTCGCAAGGGTGGTTCATTGCAGATGTTTACTGCTCTTACATTGAAAGCCTCTAAAGCCTACTCCTCGAACGTATTGCGGAGTTCTTTGAGGATAGTCTCCGCGTAATCTGATACCAAGTTCCAGGCTTGGGGGCCCTTCAGCATGGCTTCTACTAATTGTTCTGGAACGATATTAGTCTCCAGAATCCTCTCCACTTCAGCACGTTGATCCTGAAACCGGGGGCAGGAGAAGAACACGTGTTCCGCGTCCTCTACTACGTCCGTACAGTGTGGGCAGTTTGGGGAGTTTGCCCTCCTGAACCTGTGCAGGTATGCTCGAAAGCATCCATGTCCAGTCAGAAGTTGAGTGATGTAGAACCCAACCTCCCCATGCTGGCGGTTGACCCAACGACTGATGTTAGGTATCAATCGATATGTCCACCTTCCTATAGTAGAGCTGTCCCACCTCTCCTGCCATTGCCTTAGACTCATGGCTCTTTCATCGCTGTTTCCTGTCGGTTGGTCTTTCTCTAACTTTCTGCAATAAAGCCGTCCCCTTTCTGCAGCCAGGATGTCGATTGGTAGGTTAGAGGCAATCACACTCACCGCCTCGTAAGACACAGTGCGGTAGGATGATGCCACTCGAATCGCTGAGAGCCGCTGGACAGATTTCATTTTCCGGCGGTACGATGGTAGCTCGAGCGATTTCTCCCATACCGGTGCCCCGTACAACAAAACAGAAGTAGTTACTGTTGCCAGTAGCTGTCTTCTTATCTGTCTAGGGCCTCCGACATTCGGCATTATTCTAGATAATGCCCCCTGTACCCCAGCTGCTTTCTTGCTGGCCGCGATTATGTGCTCTTTGAAGTTGAGCCGTGTGTCCAGGAGCACCCCCAAATAGCTGATGAAGGGCTGCGACTGTATGTAGGTGTCGCCTATTTTGAGGGTGATGGTTTCCCTTGCCTTTCGACTGCTAACAAGAAGTGTTTCGGTCTTTTGCTCTGCTAAACTCAAGTCCGCTGCGAGCATCCAATGCTGAATTGTGGCTATAGCGAATGAGAAGGTTGTTTGTATCTCCTCTATGTGCTTGCGCACTATGATCAATGCCACATCATCGGCGAATGCCACTAGCCTGACGCCCTCAGGCAGACCGAGCAGGAGCAGGTCGTTGTACATTACGTTCCATAAGAGGGGGCCAAGAACAGAACCCTGAGGTACACCTCCTGTGATCTTATAGTCTACTTGCCCATTTTCAGTTTGGTACAACAAGATGCGGTCCTTGAAATAAGCTGAAACCATTCTGCGCAAGTACTGCGGAACTTCCATCCTGGCAAGAGCCTCCAAAATGCGGTCCCAGCGGGCCGAGTTAAAGGCGTTCTTGATATCCAGGGTGGCTATTAGACAGTACTTTTTTCCACCTCTTCTCCATCTCTTTCCCGAGATAGCCTCTCTGGCGATGTTGGTAACGAGTTTCACGGCATCGATGGTTGATCTCCCCTTTCTGAACCCGAATTGGTTGGTGGAAAGTTTTGGCTCAACGTAGGGCTCCAGCCTATCTGCTATTATCCTTTCAAGGAGTTTTCCCGCAGAGTCCAACATACAGAGGGGACGATATGATGACGGTTCGTCGGGAGGTTTCTTTCCCCCTTTAGGGAGGAGCACAAGCCTTTGCTTTTTCCACTTAGTCGGGAAAACCCCCTGCTTTAGGCAGGTCTCATACATGTGTAGAAACATGTCAGGCCTATTGGCTATGGCGCATTTTAGCGCGATGTTAGGTATGCCATCTGGACCGGGAGCCTTACCGTTTTGGAGCCGGTTGCACGCGCCCATCAGCTCACTCATAGTCACTGATGGTATATCTTCGTCCCTCACCTGCCACGAAGGATTAGCGGGTAGCTCAGGCTTTGCAGGAAACAAGTGAGTGACAATGCGGTGCCATGATTCGGGGCAGTTCGTTGATGTCATGGGAGGGGCCTTAATTTTATGCATCACGATTTTATACGGTTTTCCCCATGGATCTTGATTAACTTCGTCACACAACTCCTTCCAGTAGGATCTCTTGCTTGAGAGAATGGCTCTTCGTAGTTGTTGTCTTTTGATCTCATAGTCGAGCCTTAGTTCTTCTGTTGTGACCCTGTCGCGTCTCCGTGCTCGTTGATGCAGCCTTCGTGCTTTGAGACACTCTCGTCGGTGTTGTGTGATCGTGTCGTTCCACCAGTAAACTGGTGGGCGGCTGTTGTTCTGCCGTCTCCTTGGCATGGAAGCATCGCAGGACTTGACAACGCTTGTCATTACCTCTTTGGCAGTGGCTTCTGCGCTTGTTGCTATTGACAATGGTTCCTGCTCCATAACCAAGGCGAATGAATCAGCATCGAAAGCATTTTTGTTCCAACCGACTGGCTGTGACCTCGCACGACTGACACACAATCTTCGTTTGGGAGTGGTGTTGATTTCCCATATAATAGCTTGGTGGTCGCTATTAGTAAACTCCTCATCGACCCGCCACTCACAGCCCCCTTTAATTAGGTTGCTGCTAACGAATGTCACATCGATAATTGAGCTGGCTGTGCCTTTGCGATATGTGCTTACGGCTCCTGTGTTGAGGAGTACCAGGTTGAGCGAAGACATGGTCTCAAGGAGAGCTCGTCCTCTCGCGCTCGTTTCCCGACATCCCCAGTCAATTGCCCAGGCGTTGAAATCTCCTGCGATGGCGACCGATTCACGCTTCCGTACATCCTCCGCCAAGGTGTCCAAGAATAACTCGAACTCCTCGAGCTGTGCACTAGGAGGTGCATAGCAGCTATAGAAGTGAACCCCTCCCACTTTGGCTCTCACAAGCCATGGTTCGGGGGTATTTGGGAGTTGTTGGAACGGAAGTTTACCGCAAGCCCATATCGCTGCTCTGTCCGTTGTGTCATTTACCCAGGACAGGGTGTCGAAGTTTTTGTACTGCTCGCAGATTATGGCTACGTCGCAATCCAATTCCCGCACCCGCTGTACCAGTAGGTCTTGGGCTGCTTCGCAATGGTTGAGGTTGAGTTGCAGTACTTTCATTTACGGGCTTGTGCTGCTCTCATCGCCTGTTGGTAGATCGTCCGTGTCCGTGTGTGTGTGTGTGTGGATGTATGTGTGTGTATATAATAGATTAATGCATAAACACATAGGTTGTCTTGATTTATAACGTCTTAATTTTACAGTACATAAGTGCGACAGTTCAGGTAATAATAATCATTTTTAATGATAAATAAAATATGTATATTTATGTACAAACAAAAATGTTCCCACACGCATCATTACAGTCACAAGCAGACAAATATGCTACATGCTACACATATCATATATTAATTAATACTATTTATACTATATATATACATATATTAATTAATACTATATATATATATATATATATATATATATATATATATATATATATATATATATATATATATATATATTCAAATATATTAGATAATAACAGTACATATGCATAGGTTTATTCGAATTCTTATGTCTTAAAGTATATATATATATATATATATATATATATATATATATATATATACCGTGCAAATGTTATGTATAAAGAATGTTAACAATACGAGTGCAATTACTTTAAGAGTTTAAGTTACAATAAATCTAAAGCCCTAATAACATTTTTAAACGTTAATAAAATGCCCTATAGCTATGTTTTTTTTTAAGTTATGCATATATTTCTAATTTATATACTTTGGTTGAAAATGTAGCCTCTACCAAAACATTCTTTATTTGACATGCTGCACATGTATTGATTAGTCAACTGCTAGATGAAGTTAAACTTCGCAATCGTATCATTTCCAACAATGCTCTTTCATCATGTGGCCTACTCAATAACTTATTAGTATCTATATCAGACAGCGCTATTCCTTCCAAGGATTTTACACGACTCAGTGCTACATACATTTGGCCTTTCGCAAAATTTTTTTTTCCAAGGTCAACAACAGCTTTATCAAGTGTCGTACCCTGTAGCTTGTGTACAGTGACTGCCCAGCTTAGAATCAAAGGTAACATTCTGCGTTCGACGTCTCCGTACCCTTTAGTCGCCTGGAATGTTGCGACAGCAGGAATTATCGCAACCAAGCCATTCTCATCTTTCATTCTGCTCCCAATGGAAACATCATCAAATTTTATTAATACACAATCGGGTAACTCACCTTCTTCAATTTGATCTCTCCGTAAAGCTGGCCATTTCAATTTTTTTACAATCCCCATTACTCCATTAACAAGCCCATCGGTCACCGATATATTTCTTCTTAACATGACTCGGGACTCTTCAGCTAATTTCAACGATGACAATAGACCTCCGCAGTTATTAACATCTTTTGGAATTACATTTTTAGGGGGCGTCTTACCATAGGTGGCTATTTCACGAGACTCATCTACAGCGTTTATTACATAAACTCTACGTATTTTGGCATTTTCTGCAGTCATGACGTCATTGTAAGCGTCCACTTGTTTCACAGTGGGATAAATTCGAACTGCAACTCCGTCCGCGAAATCTCCCATTAAAGAAACCCGTCGACGTTCACATAACAATTCAAGCTGATATGTAGTTAATTCACCAACTCGTAAATTATTTAACAAATCGATGAATTGAATATCATTTCGTTGGCGCATATTTAGTGTCAGCTCGCAAAATGAAAATTGATGCCACAAATTAATTTCGGCTGCAAACCATGATGGCTGCATAAAACACCAATGACCTTTGACAGGAGGCAGTTGCATAATGTCACCAAATAGTCAAATGTTGACTCCGCCAAATAATTCTTTATTGTTTTTAAACTCTTGTAGGCGTAAATGGATTATTCTCAAGTTCTCATAAGACACCATAGAAATTTCGTCTACGACTAGCCAATTTATATAGCGCCACTTACGCCTCTCTTGTTCAAGTTTCTGTCCTGTCAAACGTTTATATGTCATGGTATTGCCCTTTTCTATAGGAAGATAAAAAACTGAGTGTAAAGTTTTACCAAATATCTGTCGTGCAGCAACCCCAGTTAATGATGCAACTTCCACAAATTTTGGTTTTAATAATACATCTACCATTGGAGCATAACAACGTTTTATATGTTCCACTAATAATTTAAGTAGATATGATTTGCCACTGCCGGCACCTCCCGTAATAAACAGTAGCAATTGCTCTTTCTGCAAATTCAAATCGCCTTCAATAGCCTTCGAAACTTTTTCGAATAATTTTTTTCGTTGAAAATTAAGTGCTCGTATATTGGCAAAGAACAAGTGATCTGGCATCGTTGCCCTTTCGTCCGTCTCATCGCAATAATTATCATCATCAGTAACGATATGTTCGTCTGCACCTACCATCGTAATATTATTGCCATCTAACGTTTCACGAGCAGCATTCATTGCAGCTGCTTGAGCTAGTGCTTGTTGAATTACTTGCTCTGCGTGTGCAAATTGTTCTGCATTGACATTAGCTTGTAACGGTCTCAATTCACCTTGTCGTCTCAAAAAACAGGATTCAGCGGTCTCATTGTCCAATAAAAGACTAGTTTCATTACGGAATGGAATGTGGCATACTATTAAATTGTAAAAATATCCTTTCTTTATCACTATTTAAAGTGTAATACCGAGTACGTAGTACTGCTAGCTTGTTTCTTATACGCATTTTAGTATTGTCTTTCAATTGAATAAATCGTACTGGCTCATTGTCCATATCTCTCAACTCTTCGTCACCATCTTCTTCGCTCCAGACTGGATTACACATCACTTCAAAACGCACAGCAAATTCAGCCAAACTTAAATCCTCAAGTTCATCGGGTCTTTGAACGTATCGATCAAAAATATTGTTATAAATAGATGACTCGTTGCCATCAATTCGAAGTAGACGAAATCTCTCATTTGGTTTGCAACTATTAACAAACACCGTCTTACGAGAACTCATCTTAAGAGGCAAATGACACAACCTATAAGCACATTCAGGAGCACTAACTAAACGCTGAGACAATATTGTCATAGCAACAGAAAATAACTGACGCCACACTGTTCCCCCTTGTCTTTTAGCTCTGGTTACTGTTTCGCGAATCAGATCGCCACTATCTTGTGGTTCACATTTGCTCACGTACTTAGCGACGTAATATGATACAGCTGTAACATTGCCACAAGGTTGCACATCAATGTTCCCTTCCCATAGTTCCAGTAATTGAGCATTATAATTGTTTACCATACATTCTTCGGCAGTTCTTCTAAGATAGCAAAATCGTCCACTACTTTCCAATGCTTCGTCGGGTCCTAGGCAATAAGTTATATCACTAGGTACCTTGGGAAAACCAAATCGACAGGATTGGTTTTCACGACTCTTGTAGCAAGTGCTTGTGTGCTTATGAATTTGCACATCTTCTACTAATTTTTTAATTGCACTGTTCTCAGGATTTAGAGAACAAGAAATAACTCTGTCAATAATCGCAGTACCCTCTGGTGTCGAAAAGTCAGGTAAACCGTCACACCATACCAGCATATGAAGATGTGGACTACCCCTATTCTGGAATTCCACTCGGTACCAATAATCAACAACTGGACCACCCAAACAATTACGATCTGCTTTGATGTAACGCATCAGTGCGTTTACGCGTAGAGCGAATTGTCTAGCAACTACTACTGGATATTTTTGAACCAAATCTAGTTTCATTTGAAATGTAAGATGTTCGACATTACTTACATCTTGGTTGTCAGCTATAGCTAACGCTTTAAGTATATCTGGCCAATGCAAGTCATTACAAGAAAAAGTTAAAAACCACGCAGGAGGACCTAATGTTCTCACCATCGCAATAAGCTCTGAACAACATTTTCTCCAATATGATGCGGATCCTCTTATGTTTCTCATAGTCAGGTGTATATTATCAACAAGTCCTTGGGGTGCTTGTTCTCCATGAGCTTGGCGCATTCTACACGAAACTGAAATACTAGCTTTGGCCCGATAATACTCAACAACTGATAAAGCATAAAATAGATAGTCGTTCCTATGGAAGCGTTTGATACATGACATAATTCGATTCTGAAAATAATCTAGTGGCGTTATAGGTACGTCTCTTTCCTCTTTAAAGCCATTTTTCCCATCTGGAAAAAGATAATACCAGGCCAGTTCTTCTAAACGGCGTTCATGTTCTAGATTTAATGGAGGAGCAGTTTTCCTTTTAATTTCTGCTAATTTTAATTGAGTTCCAGATCCGAAGTTATTAACTTCTACAATACTTTCTAAAGCTGGCACATCCTCATCAATGCTGCAAAGCATACTTGTTGTTTCAATTACCTTCACACACGCGGGAGATTGTTGTAAAACGCTCGCACATCTGCCTTCGTCGAGCTGAGTTCCTGATCTGGCAATTGATACCGTTTCTATAATTTCTTGGACCTGATTGACTTCATCTAATAGTGGTTCTGGTATTAGTATAAGGGACGTTAATGAGTAAACATTTAAAGTGTGTTCATTTGCTGAATGTTTTACAATCAGATTTTTACATAAAATGTTATGTAGATCGTCAACATTATGAAAACGCATACAACAAGCTGCTCCGTGCAAAGGTGCTATGAAACCTTTAGCACCTCGTGCGTGGGAATCAAATAAATAATATACATTTGATTGTGCTTCGAGTCGGCAATGTACAGCCACTGTAGTATCGTTAACAGTTAACAAACCGTAATAATGCTCCCTAAAAAACAAATTGAGACCGTTCTTCAAATTTGGAAATGAATTTTCAGTATCATCATTAATTAAATGCCCATTATAAATCGGTCGCTCGTAACCACAGATGTTAACCTTTTGTCTGTTATACATAATGGACGGCAAAAGTTCTGTACCCGCCAGATATTCTGCATTTTGTTCATTAACAACAGGGATCACACGTGCTGCTATGCAATCACGATAATATTTATCACCTATCATCAATATGTAATCAATGTCACTTTGACATAATAAGCTCGGATCTAGTAATCGAAAAGCCACACAAGAAACTGTTGCAATTGCAGTACATTGCCTGCCTCGAGAATCTAAGCCAAACCTTGTATCGCCTTGGTGATATGAACCGCGCAATATACTTATATTATTACTTAAATTCTTGTATTGAACATTAGACCTGGCCGTTTTAGCAATGACGACAGGGCGGTTAGGTAATTCATCGGAAACTTGTATTAACTCATACATGTCTATTGCGTTATTAAATGAAGGCTGAACATCCCTGTAAAGACTATTATTACATATTAGCCAGTTTAGGGCACTTCTCAGTTTGTCTAAATCTACTACAAATTCTCTGGAACCTCTTACATTTTCCAGACTTTCGACAACAACAATTAAACCTATCTGTTTGGGGCGTAGTGGTAGTTGCTCGGCAAGTTCGACCACATCTTGTGCAAATAAAATAACTTGGCCTTTACACCAATTTTGACTAAAACGGTTTTGCAGTTTCATTATTTTTATAAATGGTACTACTCTACATAAAAAACGTTTTTCAGTTTCCGTTAATACAGATAATTCGTGTGGTATATTAGCGACAAACATCTTATTCCAATATGATTGGGGCGGAATTTTACGTTTTTTAATAGTATTGGAACAACGACTACACGTCACAATCATATTGGTTGACATTAACTCCCGAGGTAAAATGGAGCTATAAGGTGCCGTCTGCAAATTAACACGCTGTTGCGGATAAAGTAATTTGTTGCAGATGGCACATGACACATCTGCAAAAACGTTAATTGCTGTTCGAAATTCTTGAACTCCCAATATATTTCTTGCACGATGTGCTGATTGTTTTAGAGTTTCAATTCGAATGGCTCTTTTTTCCGGAGTTTCGTTAAGCATCCTCTGTGAGTGATAATTCCGTAATGCATGTAAACGTTGTGATCGCTTTTCTTCAGTTTCATTAGCTAAACGTTTGCGAATAACACCAAGACGACGAGCCCGTTCCATTTCAGATTCAGTGGACGATCTCTTGCGAATTAAACTAAGTCGATGAGCTCGATCCTCTTTAGATTCTTCGGACAGTCGTTTATGAATTAAACTAAGCCGATGAGCCCGTTCCCCTTTAGATTCTTCGGACAGTCGTTTGTGAATTAAACTAAGCCGATGAGCCCGTTCCTCTTTGGATTCTTTGGACAGTCGTTTGCGAATTACAGCAAATCTATGAGCACGTTCCGCCTCTGATTCGTGGGACAAACGCTTGCGAATTACACCAAACCGGTGAGCACGTTTCTCCTGAGACTCATTAGCCAATCGTTTGCGAATTACACTAAATCGGTGAGAACGTTCCTTTTCAGATTCGAGGAACAATCGCTTCCGAACTAAACCAAGTCGATGAGCTCGTTTTTCCTGAGATTCGTTAGACAAACGTTCATGAATTAATTTCATTCGATGAGCACGGTGTTGAACAGATTCATTTGACAAATTATCACGAATTAAACTATAACGATGTCGTCGATCAAGTATGCTTTCGTTTTTTAACTTATTTAACATATAAGATCTCATACTCGACAGTCTATTTTCGCGATCAGATGAACTTTCATTTGCTATCCTTCTAATATTCCCGGTTCTAATTTTTTTTAAACGTTCCGATTTTTCAGCATCCGTTTCATCTAGCCGCCGTTTCTTCATTCGCAAAGCATGCTTGGAAGGCCTACCCATCGCTAAAATTTTTTAAATAAATTTGTTTAACGACATTTCAAAAATATAACATTTAACAAAACAACAATACATAATTTATAAGATTGCAACACTTTAATTTCATTAATTCTTTACTATGGTTTAATTGAAAATAACGGCATTACTTGTATACGTTCCATCAAATTTGCAATTTTTTAATGGAACGTATACGTTTTTTGAAGGTTAATAACGAAACGTTAATGTGATTGTAATGAGGGAGATTCAGGCCTGGACGGAAGTGGCTGATCGCCAATTTTAGTCGAGTATCAAAAAATCCCAGTATTACCAAATGCCAGGAATATATATCTATTCTTGTTTCGGATATACATACATATTTTCATAGCGGAAGTCAACGAACAGTAAAATCGATCACTTCTGAATTGTTCCCATACAAGAAACTCAGGATTATTATTTTTGCGGGGATATACATTAAATAACGTTAATCTCAACTGGTTTGTTATATTTTCTGGTTTGTTATATATTTCGCACAAGAACAATTCAGAACCGTCTGAACCTTTTAAGTTACAATCATGTATCAAATTTTAGTTGTTCCCATTAGCAACGGATTAATTGTATTAAAGTGCTACGATACATAACAACATATACAATTACGTTTGGAATGAACCAATATTATCAATATAAATAAGCATAACATACCTTAGTATATATATATATATATATATATATATATATATATATATATATATAGTGACAGAAACGTAATTAAATGGAGGAGTATATGCCCATTTTAGACCCCAATTAACCACATAAAGGGAAAACATGCTATCTCTTGCCGTCCTCAAATTATAAACTGAAAACCAAAAATAACACTTTCTGTTGTTTCCCTCTAATATTTATTTTTAATTTAAATGAGATCAAACAATAGTAAAGGGAAGTTCTTTCACACATAGTGTTGCCCTATAGGACGTCATCAAATCTTTACTGTTAGGTTTGATTACTTCTGGACCATCATCAACTTTTTTTTTAAAAGGCGGCTTATACTTTTTCGGTAACAATAAGGATAAAGTATTTATTATAAGGCCAATACATTGGTATATCATATGTTACGTTTTATAATACTTTTTGGGGGAAAAAAATAGAGTAAAAAGATTTAGTAGTGTTCTACTCAGAGCGTAAATATTACTTGTACAATTAAATATATTTATTTCAATATTAGGAAATAACAATAATTGCAGGTATTGTTTTTGTAATTAAAGTATAAATTGATAAAATCTTATAAATTACTACAGACCCGGCCACGCGTTGCTGTGGCTGAGTGATTTAACACAAATTAACAAAACATTTTTATATAATTTATTCAATAGTATATATACTCTAAATATCTTTAATCGTAATGAGTGAGTGTGTAGTCTAAGAAAATATATCACATTCAAGTGTGGCGCCATCTATGAGGTGCAAAGGGCAAAGTTCTCTATAAAGAAATTCGCTGAAGGCGCCATCTGTTCCTGGCTTATGGAACGTACGATTAATAACAACAACCAACGTTGATGATCAGTTTATTATTAATTATTAATTATTAAGACTATTAATTTAAATAATAACTATCCTATCATCTAAGTTGGACAAATTACATATATCTGAATTTTGAAGCTTTGTAGAGTGGAAGATAAAGGGCAAAATAGGTCAAGTTTTAAATTATAAATTATTAAATCTGTTATTCAAATTATTTAAAAATACAATTAAAATATATTTTTCAAAATTTAAAAGGTGTAGTTTGTAAAGTGGGAATTAAGTCGATGTTTAATATTTTTGTTAATAACTTAAAACAAGTTTAAAAATATGATATATTGGCAATTCACATAATGAGCCTTTTATCTGATATATTACAAGATGAGTTTGAAAATTGATTTTTATTTTCCATTTTATTGTATAATTTGTCCCGAAAATTACTATGGAGGTTTTCTAATAATTTTTCTTAAAAATTTCAAGTGAGCCCCAGTACCACTAATTATTTTCAAAATTTTAGGTAGTTTTGTTTCGGAAATAAAGCGAGAAATGACAATTTTTTATAACATTATGTTAATATCTTGTAAACAACTAATTTTAAAAATATGAAAAATATATATTTGTATTCCTCATAATGAGCCCTTTCATTTGATGTATTGCATGATGCGTTAAAAAAATATTTTTTATTTCCCGTTTAATTCTATAATTTGGTCCCTAATATTAATATGAGGGATTTCTTCATATTTCTCCTGTAAACAAAAAAATTTAGGTCTTATTGTTTGCGGAATAAAGGGGGGAAAGGGTAATTTTTTAAATATTTTTTTTAATATATTTTAAAATATTTATGTTAAAAATATTAAAAAATTATATTTGTATTCGTCATAATGAGCCCTGTAATTTAGTATATTACATGACCTGTTAAAAACAATTATATATTTTTTTAAATTTTATAATTTGCAACCCAAAATGAATACTAGGGGTTTCTCCTTATTTTTCCAGTAAAGTTCAGGTGAGGTACTATACCTCAATTTTTTTCAAAATTTTACAGCTTATGGTTTCGGAGATAGGGGGGGGGGATGGGTAAATGTTTTTTATTTTTGTTAATATCTTTTAATTAATTTATTTTAAAAATATGAAAAAAATATAGTGGTTTTCGTCATAATGAGCCCTTTCATTTGATATATAACATGATAGGTTAGAAACAATTTAAATTTCATGTTTTCTATTTAATTCTGTAATTTGCCCCCCAAAATTAATAGTAAAGGTTTTTCCTTATTTTTCCAGTAAACTTCAGGTCAGACCCTATATTTCTAATTTTTTTCAAAACTTTACGTTTTATAGTTTCGGAGATAATTATCTATTTTTTTTAAAATATGAAAAAACATATATTTGTGTTCCTCAGAATGAGACCTTTCATTTGATGCATTACATGATGCGTTTGAAAATTTTTGTATTTTTAAATTTTCGTTTAATTCTATAATTTGGCACCCAAAATTAATATTAATGGTTACTCCTTATTTTTCCTGTAAAGTTCGGGCAACGTTCTATATTTCCTATTTTTTTCAAAATTTTAGGCTCAGTAGTTTCGGAGATCAGGGGGGGAACGGTCGATTTTTTTAGTTTTTCCCCCGGAAGTACCCCTAAAATCAAAATTTATTCTATCACCAAACTATACATTGATACCAAATTTCAACCTGTTCCGCCCAGTGGTTTAGGGGAAAATTGCTGTGATGTGTCTGAGGGAGAAATCCGGAGTGATATTATAAGGGTATCCCTATATTGTATATACTGAGCCCTAAAAATATAGAAAACAATTAATAACTAGAAAATCGTTAGGGACAGGTATAGGGAACTATTAAGACAGAATAATCAGAAAGTAATTACGAATCCAAAAATGCTCTCATATACAGGGTGTCCCGTTTAAAAGATCAAAAATGTTACTACATTTTGGTATATGTGGCAACATCGCATCGTTGAAAATATTTTACATCGATAGATTTGGAGCAATTACTTCGGTAACGAAATTTTCAGAAACATCCCATGTTCCGCTTTCCGTAAACGTTTAAGGTGCCATCGACCGTGGGACACCCTATATACTTAAGCTAATAATAATTGTAATATTTTTTAAACTCATTTTTTTCTTAGAATAAGAAAGGATTAAGTACATAAGAGTTATGTTAACACATTTTTAAATACTTTTAAACGTAACAGAACCAGGTTTCATAATATCTTTTCTTTTAACTTACCTTTATATTACAAGATATATATTATTGTTTAAGTATATTGCTATTATAATAACATTACTTTTTAACCTCAATCTCATCCAAATTCATATTCTTGTTATTTTCGTTAATATTTTTAATTCTATCAGCATTCAATACCGTATATAGAGCAGGTAGGTTAGAATGCTAAAAAAAAATTCATTTTTTTCACTATTTAGACTGACTGTTTTTTATTTTACACGAAGTGTTTTCTAATAAACTCCCTTCTATATTATTAGTTTCTTATAACTATACTGATTTTGATATATGAATAAGATAATTACAAGGTGATAATAAGGGGTGAATTGCAAATAATTTATTTTAAATTATTTACAGGGGTCCGGTAGCTCAGTGGTTGAAGCTCACGTTTCATAAACTGACTCCACTTTGGCCGTGGGTGCGAATCCCACCGATGCCTATGGATGTCGTGATGTGTGCGAATGCGAGCGAATGCGAGTTTCTAGTGCAAAAATTTGATCATCTTAGGGAAGGTTAGATTTTCACAGAAATAAAAATGAAAGACTAAACAAAGAGTAATAACTGGCTAAATTACACAATAAGTGTCGAGGCCATAAAAGGATGTATGAATGAAATGAATGTATGAAATTATTTACAAGAACATTATAAAACCAACTAATAAATAAACCGGTTCAGCAATTTGACAACTGCTCAGAGCCTCCTTTAATTTACAAATGTCCGGGCATTACAGTCGCCCACACAGCGAATAAATATATTTCGTTGCAGCTAACAAATATATGCTACTGGTTATATTAATGGAAAAATCCTTAATAAAAAAATATTTTATCGGGAAATGAATTTCGACATCTAGGAGTTTCTGGAAAAGCTTTTCCACTCAGGAGTCAATCTGTGTGAAAGTTTTCGACTAGATTATATTACTTTCAATGAATTGAAAGATAGTATCAGAAAACAAAATTATTCAAAATCCAATTTAACGTTTTCCATTAATACCAACATTATGTCAACATTTTTGGGAACATCGTGTACAGTATAAAAACTCTCTTGTAAAAATTTTAATTATTCAATCGACAAATATTTCCCTTAGGCAAAATATAATTTATCATGCAAAATTTTTCAAGAGTAATTTATTCTAAAATTATTAATTGCGCGAACTGCGGTATAATTACATTAATACTAAAAAATTCTTATCGCAGCGATTGAATATCGATCAGAATTTAAAGTTCAGGAACGCCATTCTTGTTACCTAATTGGATTTTTTGAATAAACTTCCATCCAGATGATTGAATCGATTAGAATTAATAGATTCCTTTCTAAGTTGGAAGTTTGAAGATGATATTTTCTATAATGTAAAGATGTCACGTTTTCGATTTTGAGTAAGCGAATAAAGCCAGAAATATTGAAGACTGCCATTTTTTGCATTACTTGTTTGCATTTTAAGATTAATACAAATATAACTGAGGTTAAAAAGCATGTTACATTTAAGTGTATAATTCTCCATATGACTCAAAAATTATTGCTTTTAGTGAATTAATGTTAATGGCATAATTTTTTGTCTAAGCCCCTGACATTCTGGGTTGTACTAATTTGAGTAGTTATCCACAGTACTTAAACTTGTCCAGCTTTCATAATCTGAATGGGTTCAAAATCTTCGTCATAGCACTTAAAATAATTATTATCTTTTACCCGCTACGTAGTGGGACTAGACATACATTTATATCACTCATATACATGATATCAACTTAAATCAATAATGAATCGCGTTTGAAACCCGCAGACGTTTCGCCAAGGTCTCACTTGGCATTCTCGATGTGTTGTCATGGTGAACTGAGGTAACTACCAGTTAGTCGTATCTTTATTATTAGAGTTAAATTGTTTTTACAAATTTTTTGCTATGTTACATTCAATTTTTCTCTGAGCTGCTACAACAATTTTACCTACACTATTCTTTAAGATACATCATTCACTAAGATATTTCATTCCCTAAGACACTGATATGGCCTCTCGTAGTAGTGGATTCCTGTGGTTTTCCATTCTAGCTATCGCCTTCTTCGTTCTTTTTGTTATTTCTCCTTTTATTTTGCATATCCCTAGGTCTTTTTTTAGCTGCTCGTTTCTCATGTAACATTGTGCGTCCGTCTTTTTTTTCAGGGCGTTGTGTTGAATCCTTTTTAATTTGTTTGTGTGTGTGTCCGCTACTTGTCCCCATATGCTTGCTCCTTACATCATCAATAGTTTGACTGGTGCCTTGTAGATCGTCTTCTTTGTCCGCAGGTGTCACTCCTTCTCCCGTGTCATCTATCGCGTCCTCTACTATCCTCATTACTTGGTCCTCTGTTGAGTGTCTTTCTCTAAATCCGCATTGTTCGTGCGGTATAATCCTTAGCTCTTCCTCTTCTTCCTTGATCCTCATCAAAATGAACCTGTCCATGATTTTGCTAGTAGGCTTATTGGACTGTAGTTTTGTGGGAGTTTCCTGTTCTTTCCTTGTTTTGATATTACAATGATCTCTGCTTTCTTCCAGTCCCTTGAGTATGTTGTTGAAAAGGCTCTTCAGTCTTCTATGTACGCCTCGGGCAGCTCCTTTAAAATCCTGTTCGTGATCTTGTCCCATACTGGTGCATTCTTCGTATTCAGTTGACTTATGATATTCATTACTTCTTCTGTCGTTGTTTCCCTTTCCCTCATCTGCTCGTCGTTAAGTTGTGGTCTTCGTACTCCTTCCGCTACTTTCTTCTTCGAATTCTCTCTCGTCTCTTAGGTTTACTTGTAGTTCTGAATCCCTCCCAGTTGGTCTTTGTTTCTGATTTGGTTTGTAGCATGTCTATCCACCTGGCAGCTGTTATTGTCACTGGGTTGTGGTCCGACGATAGTTCCTCCGTTGTCTCTATGTCGTACATTGTTGTTGTTGAGATGGATGTATCAGGGGACAAATCCTGTCGAATGAACAACATAAACACTACTGTTCCTATCCTTTAATCTATATTTAAACATAATATATATATATATATATATATATATATATATATATATATATATATATATATATATATATATCAAAACTTATTTGTTTTTCAGAATTCATTGTGAGGAGAAAAAATCCAAATGAAAGATAAAATAACCATCATAACCAAGATCTTAACCAATATGAAGATTTTGTCGTTTAGCGAAGATAATTGTCAATTTCTCCAAATAGGAGATGGTGAATTTCAATAAGGAAATGTCTATGTAAATTTTACAATATTTGTGTTTTGGCACAAAATGTGGAAGAAGTTATTGAACAATTTTATCCCGATATTAGTAACATATCCATTAAGACACTAAATTGGTTTCAAATTAATATTAAAAGTAGGTACTCCTATTATATTACTCAGAAATTTGAGTCCACTGAAACTGTGCAACGGTAAAAGATTTTTTCCAGGTGGGGTGGATAATTTTTTCAGGGGCTTGGATAAATTTTAAAACTACTCAACCAATTTTACCGAAAGCTGTATCTCCTGTGAGTAACATAGGCTATTTTATATTTTCTGTAAAGAACCCGTGCGAAGCTGGACGGGTTGCTAGTTTATATATAAGAATGAATAAAGGAAATGTAGACGGCGAATATCTGATATTTGCTAATGAAAATGTCCTAATAGTTGTGGCATAATTAGTTAATGTTTATAAACTTTTTGGGAAATAATACCATAATAGTCCAAATACCTCTATATTTCCAAACATTACATCATAAATCATATAATATTCTCAAACAGTTTAATTTTATTCATAGTTCTTTGTCATTGACAAAGAGGTCGGACTTAGACTCCGAAATGTCTGGAAATATACAGTAATTTCGAGAATTGTAGTGTTATTTCCCAAAAAGTGTTTATACATTAATGATAATGTCTTAATTCAATATAGCTTTAACTAACCCAGTTAGTCATGATAAGGCCTTAACGAAAATATCAAGAAAAGGAACAAAATAAAAATTAGTAAAACTCAACCCCTTAGTGCAAATCCACAAGAAAATGAAGGCAAATGCATCCACAAACAGGCGTAAAACCCTCAAAGGTGTTAGTATATTAAATAAACTCAGAACAGTAAGCAACTGCAGAGCAAGAATTAAAAGATTTGTTGGCACAACGTTACAACCAATAACGCATTATGGGTTCACAGCTGGCGTGGTATAAATGCAGTGAGAAGATCAAAGCAATGTTTACGCTATTGTGAATTATTTCTTTGCGCTAACAGTGTCGATTAAATGGAATAACGTTGCTTGTCAATAATTTCGGGCGCTTTTACTCGCATAATAAAATCATCTTCTATTGCGTATTTGCTGTTTGATTGAAATAGATGTTAGTGTAACAAAGGCAGCTATAGGGCAACAAAGGCTAATGACAGAAGATGAAAGGTTTTGCCTGGAATCATCAGATAGGCAGGAAACGTATTATATTGGAAAATCTTCAATAATATTTAGGAACGTCTCCTTGTTTTTTTTTACTCCCAAGAAATTGATTCTCAATTAAGGCCCCTTAAGACAATTTGATGGGTTGTATAATTAAGGATTAACAAAAATGAGTGATGCTTCATAGCGCAATGTATTGTTAGGTTCAAAAAAGAATAAGTCAACTTGTAGGGCATGTATTTTTCTTCAGAAACAATGTGTACTGACAGCTATCAACAATCAGGTTTTATAATAATCAATTATTACAAATGAACTCAGACTGTTAATGAAAGTAGAAGTAATATTGTTATTTTCACATTCGTGTTCTGTTCAGTTCTTAGACTTATTTAAAAAACAGTCCATCTCACTCTAATTTATTTCCACTACTTTAACACCATTTATATTCACAGAAATATTTACAATATTATCTGAACTATAAGGCAGTTGAATTCTGAATGAATCCCATCGGTACCTATCCATATTTCTATTATTCTCTCGGAATTCTCTGGTATGTCAACGAACAATGTGTTCTGGAAGCTTCAAGGGAATTCGACGAATTCCCATCAACGCTTCTGGAGCTGGCCGAACTTTTTGGCAAACATCTTGGCTATTCCTCTGGACATCAGGAGATCTCGAGCCACACAATGAGCCAGGGTATATTCTATGGGCACCTCAAACAGGTCAAGGGGTTCCTCTCTCGTTACGTCATGCTGCACTTTCTGCCCATCAGAGTACAGTGCCATAAACTGCTCGAAGGTCATCTTATTATCGGGTGGTTCAACTTCGCCCTCATCACTTCCGGCATAAGGGGCTAACCTGTTGAAATGTACCATCTTTAGTTTTCCTCGAGGCAGCTTCTTTATTCTGTAGACAACATCGTTGATTTTCTTTACAATTTGGTGCGGCCCCTCCCAAGCTTGGGCGAATATCCACGACGACGTTGCGGGTTGTACAACCAAACAGGATCATCAACTTGGAATTCCCCGCCTCTGGCTTTGTTGTCGTATGCTTCCTCCATACGGGCACTGGCATTCTCGATATGCCATTATAAACAAATGCAGATACTGGTCCCAGTCTCTTTGGTGGTCAGAGACTACCTTTGACAAATGACGATTAATGGTTATATTCATCCGTTCTACTATGCTATCAGATTGCGGGTGTAATGCTGTCGTCCGTGTTTTATTAATTGTCAATATTTTAGCAGATGTCTTGGAAACGAGTAGACTCGAAATTTCTACCTTGGTCTGAGTGCAACTCCAAGGAACACCGCAACGACTGATCCATTCCTTGACATGGACATCGGCAAAGGTCAAGGCTTCTTGATTCGGCATGGCATAAGATTCTGCTAATTTACTGAAATAGTCCATTACTACCACAATGTACTTATTTCCGGACTCAGATTCTGGAAATGGACCGGCAGTATCAATGGCTACTCTTTCAAATGGACTGCCCACATTATATTGCCTCATGGGGGCCTTTGCTTCCTTCTGAGGCCCATTTGTTGCTGCATAATACTTCCGGCACCAATCCTTAACATCTGCTTGGCAATTTACCCAATAGAAGTGTTCCCTCAACTTCCCCATGGTTTTCGTTACTCCCAGATATCCTCCAGTTGTACCATCATGTAATTCTCGTAAAACTTCTGGTCTCGTATTTCTGGGAACTACAATCTGTTTTCTGTCGTTTTCCCCCTCTAGGGTTCCCAGGACCCGCTTCAGAAGTCCATTTTTCAGGATGAGGGAGTTCCACTAAGCCCAGTACGACTTTATGGTTGGTGAGTATCGGGAAATCTCCTGCCATGTAGGTTTGCGGATAACTTCTTTTAAGTCCGGATCTAATTTTTGGTCTTTCTGGATTTCCGCAGATTGCCAATGGACATGGGCGGCGGTCGTTCTAGAGAGAACAGCTGCTTATACTTCAGCTCGCTGGCAATGTTTGCAATCATCAGGGCATGGTCTCCTCGATAAGGCATCAGCATTCTTATGGCTTGTACCAGCTCGATGTTCTGTCTCGAAATCAAATTTTTGCAACCTCTCAATCTACCTTGCCACTTGCCCTTCGGGAACTGCAGGAGCCACTTTAGTGCTGCTTGATCAGTCCTCAGGAGAAATTTCCATAGAGGTACTTGTAGAAATGTTCCACCGACTTTACCATAGCCAACAGTTTCCTCCTAGTAACGCAGTAGGTCCTTGCTGGCTTGCTCTAAGGTCTTGCTGGCTTGCTCTAAGTTCTTGCTGAAATAGGCGATGAATTTCTCCTGACCGTCTTGCATCTGAGAAAGCACAGCACCAATTCCCACAATGCTTGTGTGGGTAGAAAAGACGAAGTTCCCATCTGGTAACGGATAACTTAAAATAGGGGCACTGGTCAATGCTGTTTTCAGTGTCTCGAATGCTCGCTGGCATTGCTCGTCCCCCTGGTACTGCATCTTCCCCTCTGTGTGTCTAGTGAGTGACTTGGCGATGTTGGTAAATCCCGCTACATACCGACGATAGTAAGTTCATAACCTCAGAAAACTTTTTAGCTGGTGGATGTCTTTAGGTATTGGCCACTCTTGTACAGCTTTGTTCTTCTGATAATCAACAGCTACTCCCACTGCGGAAACCACATGTCCAAGATATTGCACCACTTCTTGGAACAGTTGACACTTCTTCGGGCTTAACTTTAGTCCGGAACTTCGAAGTCGCCGAAATACGTCCTCCAGATTCCTCACGTGGTCTTTCAAACGTGGCTGGAGCATTATACAATCTAAACGGCATCACCGTGAATTGATAAATTTCTGAGCCGATGGTAAAAGCAGTCTTTTCTCGATCTTCTTTAGCAAGTTTCACCTGAAAATAACCGCTCTTCAAGTCCAAGGTGGAAAACATTTTCGATCCAGCCAGCGTATCTAGGATATCGCCTATTCTTGGGAGAGGATAGCTGTATTTTTTTGTAGCGTGGTTTAATTGCCGATAGTCCACGCATAATCGGATCGAACCATCTTTATTTTTAACGAAGACATCTGGAGACGCTCAAAGGCTATTGGATGGTTCAATAACACCTTCTTCCTCCATTTCGCGGAATATCCTGTCGGCTTCTTCTCTTTTAGCAAGGGGTAGACTTTTCGCCGACTGTCGAATAGGTTGAGTTCCCCGATATTAATTCTATGTTTCACCAGATCGGTTCGTCCTCTTTGGCCATTCCCTACATCGAAGATATCCTGGTAGTTTCTAACGATGTCCCTCAATTTTGCTTTCTGGTTTGTTTTTAAATTCTTGGAAGAATATGTTATGAATTTTTCCAGTTCTTCTGATAGTTTGCCGGTGGTATTGCTGTATGTTGCGTCCTTCTGACTACCGAGGAAACTGTTGAACAGTGCCCCTCGGCACTGTTCCTTACCTTAAACGTAACCGAGTAATGATTCAGGTTCATTACTCTGACTGGCACAGTCTCTTTGGCACGAAACAGAGTCTTTCCCAGTGCAATTCGTCTGCCTAAATTTCCGTCGTTCAGGATCAAACATCATCACTGTTCCAATTTTAACTTTCCCATCTATGCCAGCATCTACAATGATTTCAGCTCTTTCCGGCACATTTACATCCTCTGCCAAGATTGCTCGAAGCATTATGTCGTCTTTCCCATGAAGAACCACTTCTTCGTCATTCAGTCGCAGAATTCCATCTTTAAAGTAATATGGAATCCCTTGGAGCTCATGACATCTATTCCAATGATGACTTGGTCTTCGATGTTCGCAACTAATGCCCGATGTTGGAATGTTGTATTTCCCAAGACCATTTCAACCCCTATTTCACAATGGACCTTAGCTGCTTCCCCTCTCGCTGTTTCCAATTGCCACTTTGTTGGTTTTATCATTGTCTATTCTAAAACGATGTTGGGCCTTATAACTTTTTTTGTCGCACCTGTATCCAGCTGCATTACATATTGCTTCTTATTAATAAAAAATACATACAAAGACACTGTTAAAGTGGTTACGTAGCGAAGCGACATAGGCGTTGAGAGTTGGAGTTGATGTCTACAGGTCGACGATGGCCCCTTCACATCGACCCTCTTTAGGTTTCCGACGAGGAAGTCAGGCCTCCGTTGCTCTCCTTGCAACGACTCCGAATGTGTCCTACCTTACCACACTTCCAACATCTCAGTTGCCTTCTTTCGGTACGGACTTCCTCTACAATCTTCCTTACAGAGGCTTTATCGGTTCCGCCACCTTCTGATGTGCTTCCACTAATTGACTAGGTCGAGCTAGTGTTAAAGCTTGTCTGGCTTCGTTTTTGTGTCTTGTTCCCTCGAGGCCAGTTTTCGAATCCACTACTTCCGAACTGTTTCTGCTTTCGATCTTTGGTGGAGTTTCTCCCCTTTGTATTGTGACTACCTGTTTTATTTTTGACTGTAGTCTGCTTTAGCTTTTCGACCATTGCTTTAGCTCTTCTATCCGAGCTTCATTCTCGACTATTTTCGCTTCCAGCATTTCTGAATTCACCTGTACCATGCTTTTTAAATTTTCTTCAAAGGCTTTAGACTTTTCTAGTAACTTGTCTTCCAGGGTTTCAGAATTTTCTGCTAATTTATCTTCTAACGCCTCCTTAATGTTTTTAGAATTTTCTAGCAATTTATCTTGTAAGGTTTCTTTTAAATTTTCTTCCAATTTTTTTAATAGCTTACTCATGTCTCCATTGCCAGAAACTTCAAACAAATAAGTATCGGGATCGTTACCTTCATTTATTAGGGCATCTCGTAGTCGTTATATTAATTCACATTTCTTTCCACTAATTTCTAAATCCCTTTCCTCCAGTTCTTTTTGTAAATCTGTCACTTTTAGTTGGTCCAAACGGTTTTAAACATTATTATTAGTCTATTTATTTTCACTTCCAGAGTTCCACAAATACACCCCACACCTGACACCATTGTAATGTTTTTATTTTCACACCCGGATTCTGTCCAGTTCTTGGATTTATTTAAAAATACAGTCCAACTCACTCTAATTTATTTCCACTATTAGTCTGAAGTTGGTAGACTACTTTAACACAATTTATATTTACAGAACTATTTACAATTTATCTTAACATAACTATAAGCCAGTCGAATACTGAATGAATCCCATCGCTAGCTGTCTGTATTTATATATTTCTCTCGGTATTCCCTGTTAGGTCAACGAACCATCGGGAAACTTCTTTCATGTGTTCTGAAAGCTTCAAAGGAATTCGAGGTATTCCCATTAACGGTAGCCGCCAGTCTCGGGTTGAGAGTCAAAACATTTCGAATACCCAGATATATCGGAAGAATGCCGTTTGCACCAGATATCGGACGAATACCCATCACATTATCGTATCTGTTACCTATTGTTTTGCTCCCCCTGCTTATCTTATAAATTATCTTTAGTATACGTATTGTCCTTATTTAAGATCTTCACGTATTCATTCCAGATTAGTAGAGTGTATGTGTTCATCAGAATGAACTTTAAGATTATTAATCTTAAAGTTCATTAGGTCTTTAGGTCATATTCTTAATGTCACTTTAATGGATTGTCAATCCACTATTATTTTCTAGTTTTTCCTCAAAATCTATTTATCAAAATAGTTAATTAATCCTGAGCTACTTGTTTCCAAAACAACATACAAGAATTTTTTAATTAAAATGAAACTATGCATAAACCTGCAGTTAAAACACTCATTGACTGATAGCGACTCCAGATTTGGAGTCAAAACGCCTCCAAATACATGCACAGACACGTAACAAACGAACACATTTATATACAGGAATAGTGGTTGATTAAATTATAGATATGTCTTTAGCTTAAATTATCAGCCAGGAAGAATTTTTGTTCAGACATCCAGCGGCCCTATTTACAAACTTCAAATAGAGAAAAGTGTATAGGCAAAACAATCAAAGGCCTCCTCTACAATCATTCAAAAATTTGGTCACACGAGCTGAATAAATAAATAAAACAATATTCCATACCAAATTGTTTTGTTGAAAAAGCCTTATAATTGGTGAAATGAATGAATATTTATAGATATTATACTCCACATACGTAAAGCATTAATTTGACACAGAACTTCCACGCCCATTTGCCATTCTCACAATAAAGAGCACAACCCTGGAAGTTCTAGAAGAAATACATACCAGGGTCAATTAACTTTTCTAATACTAGGTGGGGTCATGAAAAGGGACAAAAAAATTGATCGAAAACGCATAGTTTTCCATGAGGCTCTAAAACCGTTATCCTAACGGTTCCCACCTAGCATTTGGTGTAACCTAACTTCACAAACTTAAAGTAGGAATTTATGCTGTTGAGAAGATAGTTGACAGGTCATTCATTTTATCCGAGTAGTAGCAAATTATGAGGAACTTGCTGACAATATCAAAGACATCCTTTTTGAGGACTTTTATCTATCAAAAGATTAAACGCTGATAGTGAAACATCCTATTGCAAAAACTTTCAAATATACGTGGCCAAATTGGTGGAGCACCTGAACGAGACCTGAGGAAAATCATAGTAACTGGTTTATTTTCTATTTTACACACTATCTAGTACCACGCTCCTTGGGAGATAACATAGTTTATTTTAAAGAAGATAGGAGAGGTCTTACCGAAACGTTAAGACATATAAACCATAGACACAAGAAAATATCGGAACGCAGCCAAACTTCTTGGGTTACAAGGAAGAAATAATTTTTTACCTTATTTTGAGAGTTTTCGAAATTAATTTATTTTATTGTCAGTTCAATATAGTGCAATCAACACAAACTATTAATAATTTAAAAGAAATAAAAAACTAAAAACAGTTTGAGATTGTAGAAGCAGAAAAACATATACACGTATAAAACTTTAGATAATTTTTAGAATCTTTAGCATTTCAACTAACAAAATTGTCATGTTTGCATATTTGACCCGAAAGGCAAGTGATACAATTTTTTAAAAAGTACGGGTAACCTATTTTTATTATTTGTAACTTACTAATGAATTTAAGCAATTAAATTTAAGAAACAAAAATTCATTTGGGTAGCAAAAAGTTGACTTTATATTTAAACAATCTGAGAAATCTCTATTATATTCGGATTAGTTGTGAATAGTTGAAAACTTAAGTGTTATCGATTTCCACTATGTTACAATAAATTATATTTAAATTCTGTAAATCTGTCTTTTTATTGATGGTATTAGACTGACCGTTAATGAGCACGATCATTACCAAGGCGTTTGAAGACCTGGATAAACCACCTAGGCCGGAAAAGGACAGCACGGTAGCAACTCTACTATTACCTTATAGCTTATACTAAAGGCTTGTCGGAGAAACTTAGAAGAATTGCATACAGCTATGGAATCAGAATGATCTTCGAAAGCAACAACACCTTGAGGAGCATGATAACAAGAACGAGGCCCGACGCACCAGCAATACCAAATAACTGTATATACAGCATATCGTGTGAATGTGCCAATCTTTACATTGGAGAGACGAAGCGACCGCTGAACACCCGGGTTAAGGAACACCGCACAGCTTCTCAAAGGGCGGAGTCTGGGCTAGCTAATCACACATGGACCGAACACTTTAATATCAAGTGGCACCAGACCAGAGCAATTCACAAGGAAGAACACTGGTACAAAAGAAAATTCATAGAGACAGCATATATAGTCTCGAACGAAAACATAATTAGCGAGTCCAGCATCCAAATTAAAAATATTTGGCCAGGTCTTCTTCGACCAGGTACGGCGACGCTCATAGGACCGGATAAGAGCCAATGACCACGACCGGCAACGCAAGACCGGTCAAGCGTACAATATTAATACATATATACATTCACCTGATGAGGATAGCAGATACACAGCTATTGAAACGCTGTGAGATCAACCACTTCAAGACGATGGAAGTCCAAGGAAACTTCGAGGAAATTAAATAATTATTTCTTCCTTGTAACCCAAGAAGTTTGGCCGCGTCCCGATATTTTTTCATTTTATCAGTCGTTATTACCGAAATCAATTATATATATAATATATATATATATATATATATATATATATATATATAGTCAAATATTTGTTATGTTACAAGAATGTAAAATATACTGCAAAAATAATTCGTACAATCTTAGCTGGAATCGAGAATGGAAGAATTTCGAAACCTCCCTCTGTCGAATTCTGAGAAATATTTCCTGTTCCGCCGAAATATGTGAGTTTTATATCAAACATCACATCTTCGGAAATGGCTTTATCAGATCCAAAGGATTAGCAGAGTAAAGGAAAATTTCAGCGGAAATGTAGGAGAGAAATAACGATTAGTTGTCGATAAGATGTGGCTATATGTTACCCCCAACAAACTGGTTAAGAAGATATTTTTGTCAGAACGAAAGGGTGGATTTTTTTTAAATAATAACAAAATTTTAATATTTTGTTTGTTATTTTTAAATTATTGTTTGCCGTAATTTGTATTATCTGATAATAATACAATCACATAATCGTTGGTGCGTCTGCAATTTATTGTGCACCTTTTCAAAACATTGACGAAAAGTGGTCATGTACACACATGTTGGTTGTGCCAAAAGAAAGATTTATAGTTATGTTAGGAACAGATAGGCAGCGAATTAAGGTATATTACATACTAACATAAAAAGGTTTGATAGCGACACTAAAGCCCATAGTCATTTGGACATGCTGCTTTAAATAGGATTCGTGATTAGCCAATTTGGTCTATATACGGTGCGGTATAAGTGTCTATTCATTATGTAAATCAAGTTGTTGTCAAATGGTATGTTTATGGACAGAAATGATTTATAATTTTACAATATGTTTGAGGGTAACAAAAGGGTTCATAAATATTCATTTTAACAACGTTAATGCATTTGGCAATTTGTAATAGTACTCGTAAGGATGAAATTCCTGACAGAGATAGAACATTAATTTAAGAGTTAATTAAAAACTATTATGAGAAAGTATATAATGATAGGGAAACTTGGCCCAGGGATGAAATCGAAGAAGGCAAAAAAACAGGATGAAGATAGAAACAAGGAGCAGGACCAGGACCAAGTACCTTAAGAACAAATCTAAATTCGCCCCCAGAATCAGAATGAGAGCACATTTTGCGTGTATTTGATGCATTGATCTGCAGAAGGTAATTGTTAAATAGTTATCAAGCTTGCCATAATGGTCCAAATATGCAGAAACGAACAGTTTAGAGCAATGTGAAATGGCGTGACGAGGACTGATGTGACTTCGTCAAAACGCCGTTGTTTTACGAACGATTTCAGTTGGAATCAGATATCAAATATATGGATGTACCGAATTCCAGGAACGTACGATATGGTTGGATATGAAGAATTGTCGACACAACTTATAAAATCTTTCCGGGCACAATTTTAAATTATGACCTCTAAGACGGCTGTTCGGATTAATTGTGAATACACTTAAGTTCACCCAATAAAAACCATGAAGAATCTTATAAGTTTCAATAAGATCACCACGTAATCGCCGGCCTGTAAGTGAAGTGATGCCCAACTTCTCTAGGCGTTCCTCGTATGGACAATTACGAAGGGCAAGACTGTTCAAGTAGATGAATACCTTTAGCAAAATATGGACTCTATAGGGGAACTGCAAATTAAAGTGATGGACGTATATAGGTTTTGTATATTTTACATAGCAAAGTAGGAGACATATTTTTAAAAACCAAAAAAATTATGTATGCCATAGAGTTGGCTTTTTTTGTTACTTTGGAAATATGAGTAGACCATTTCAAATCGTTAGAAACAATGAATCCAAGGTCATCATTGGGTAATAACAGGAACTATTCGAGTGTTATTAATAAAGTAATGATTATTTGGGTTGTTGTAACCAATGTGCAATACCGAACACTTTTCGGAATTCAAGTGAAGACACCAATCACTGCACCACTGTACTAACTTAGCAATATCACTACTTACCTGGTTATCAGTGGCTAATGGATTCCTGAAAAATTTGGTGTCGTCCGCATACAGCACTGCATCTGAACCAAACAGCAAAGCCAGGTCAGCGATAAACACATTAAACAGCAGAGGCCCGAGAACTGAACCTTGAGGAACACCACTTATTTCTTCGTATGATTCGGACAGTTCACCGTGCACCCGAACGCGAGCCGATCGACACGTTAAAAAGTCTTTAGGATATGATGCGTCGAAGGCCCCCACGGACTTTGGAGGTTCAAAGACATGGTAGTATTTCTCAAGAAGAAATAGACCACCTTATTGAATCAATGCCAAGACGTGTTGGGGAGGGTATAGTATAACGGCAGTGGACAAACACACTATTAACAATGTTTTAACGCGAAATGAATTTCGACATCAAGGAGTTTCAGAAAAATATAGCTCACAGAGACTCCAAATCGGGAGTCGTACTATATGTAACGCCGTTTCCCTGTGATTACTAGGATAGAAATTACACGAAAAAATTCGTAGGTTTACTAAAACCTGTCACAGTTAGTATCGTAATTTCTATTTGCCGATATCTATTCTGGTTATTTTTGATTGTTTCTTGGATGTTAAACTAATATACATGTTATATAAGTTTATACTATGAACTTAGCACGGACTTATATCGCAACGACAATTCAACTTTCCCAGCTGACTAAGCGACACGTGTGGTGTCAGATTACGGCGCCGCCGACATCCGTGAGAAACGCCGTGTCAACTATGCCTATTCAGCATCTTTAAACTTATATATTGTAGAATTTCTCTTCCAACTGTATTCATTATTACTCAGTAACTCTGTCACTTTATATCGTTATTTTTCATTTGTATTTAAAAGTTATTATTTTGTTTGTTATTAATAAAAATCTTTTTTTAAAAAGTTAATATTGAGAAGTGTGATATAACAAATTGGCGCAGTCAGTAGGATCCGTCAACGTTACTAGAACACGAGCTTACTTCTAACTGGTAGCGGCGGATTCCTATCCCTCAACGGAGCAAAGAACCTGGAAGAAGTCCCAACTGCGATAACAAGGAGAACACGGATCTTCCAATGTTCCTGTTGATGTGAGTAGTAGTGAATCGTCTAGCGTTTAAGTTTATTAATAATTGATTTTAATATTTGATTGATTGATTATTTGATATTTTTTTTATTCAGTGAATTGAATCACTGATTTACTATTTGATTGCATTAATATTTTATGATTTAATTGATTATTTTTAATTTTTTTATTCATTCGATTGAGTGAACTATTTGATTTATTGATTATATTTACATTTTATTAATACCATTCTATCATCCAAATAACTTTGGTATTTCCCCATCTGCAAATTTATTGATTATTGATTTTTACACCATTTATTTTATTGATACCATTTTTTCTATCCCATTTTATTATTTTGATTTGAACCTTTTTCGTTTTGAATTTTATTAAATCAAAATGGCACAAGCACAAAACAACACTGTTGCCGAAGAAACTGAAAAATATAGGTTGTCGGAAATATTTTCAATAATTCCAGAGTTTGAAGGCGACCAAATTTCTTTGGCCACATTTATTCATGCTTGCAATTGTGCATATAACATGTCAACTGCTGAACAAAAATACTTGCTAGTAATCCACATTAAAAATAAATTAAGGGGAAAAGCGGCGCAGTTAATCAACTCGAGGAATCCTGCGTCTTATCTCGAAATAAAACAACTTCTAACTCTTCATTTTGGGGATTCTCGTGATCTTTCCTCATTAATACACGACCTTCAACGGTTAAAACAATTATCCAATGAGTCTCCCTTAACATTCTATAATAGGCTTCAAGTATTGAGTGCGAAAATGCACTCATGTATCCAAAAAGCTCCTAGTCTGAGCACCGAGCAGAAAGACGCTCAAACCACTCTCGTTGACACCATGGTTTTAAACACATTACTTACCGGTTTAGAACCTCGATTAGGCCAAATTATCCGTGCCAGTAATCCGAAGGATCTTCTTGAGGCACATTCACGGATAAGAAGAGAACTTCAACTATCCTATTTTGAGGAACAAAAGATACATAAATCTGTTCCACCTAAGCCATCTTTTCAGGCTAGAAAACCAACTCCACCTCCTAAATGCTTAAATTGTGGGCGATTAGGCCACATTGCTGCGGATTGTCGCCTGAGATATCAAAATAACCCTCAGCCTTTCAATCAAAATAACAGACCAAATTTCGTTGGGCCGAATCAATCTTCGAGGCCAAATCCAATCAATAATAATAACAATCATCAAGGTCAACAATTCCGACCAAATAATTTTCAAAGACCTCCTTTCAAGCCTAACAACTTTCGACCGTCTGTAATACAGACAAACCCAAATTATCGTTCCGAAAGAACCCACCATTTTAACAACCATCATAATGTCAACTATCCCGAATATTCTGCAAATGACTATGATTATTATACTGATAATAACCAGCAGAATTTCGATTATAACGACCAAAACTATGAAAGCCCTGAGTTCGACCAAATAGTAGATGATACCCCTGTCGAACCTTTCAGTCCTCACGAATACCAGGATTTTCTAGCGCTTCCGAGCCTAGATCAGCCCCCCGATTCGACAACTACCCTCTCAGAAGTCCAAACTCAAATACAGAACTTAAATTTGGAAGACTTCAATCCCGATCTGAACTTCCCAGAACAAACATTTCTTTAAGTCCCCTTCTGACAGTAAATTCCAAGAACCTCTATTATATCAACGACGCTTCTGGAAAATTTAAACTCCTAATTGATACCGGAGCTGGTATCTCCATTTTCAAAGAAAACACTGTCAAAAACTTCTCACAACGATCTCCCGAAAGAGTAACAATTCAAGGCATTACTCATGAGAAAATCCCGATCTCACAATCCACCCTCATTCCTTTCGCTCTAGGCAATCCACACAAGGTCTTTATCTACGATCTAGATATTGAGTTCGATGGGATATTAGGTCTTGATTTTCTTGAACATTATGAATGTATTGTCGACCTAAAATCCAAACAATTAATTACTAACTTTAAAACTATCCCCCTACATAAAGTGCCCGATCACGACCAATCTAATACACAACCAACAGACACCCCCAGTACTAACGCACAACCTCATACGCATAACAATCACATAACAATCCAGGCACGTACCGAACAAATTTTCAAACTAAAATGTGAACTTAGAAATACTGACGCAATTTTACCGACACAAGTAATTGATAAAGTACGACTTCCCAACGCGGTTGTACGTGTTAATTCAAAGGGAGAATTTCTGACTTCGATAATAAACGCGAACGCAATGCCGAAAACTGTTAACTTTTCCAATCTTCATTTAGAACCCCTTGACCATACACACCCTCTCTTAAATCTGAATACACACGATTACTGTGAATCTACAAACTTAGACAGAAACTTTACTATCAGGGAACAAATTTGGACAGAACATCTTAACGACGAAGAGCGAGAACTTATCACGAATCTCTGCTTAGAATTCGAAGATATTTTCTATCTCGAAGGCGATGTTTTGACGTTTACTAACGCCGTCAAACACTCTATTGACACCAATAATGCCAAGCCCGTTTTCACGAAATCGTACAGATATCCTCAAGTGCATAAGGAGGAAGTAAAAACCCAAATTTCCAAAATGCTTGATCAAGGCATTATCAGGCACTCTTCTTCTCCTTGGTCCTCCCCCGTATGGGTCGTCCCCAAGAAACTCGATGCTTCTGGTAAGCAAAAGTGGCGAGTTGTTATCGACTATAGGAAGTTAAACGAACTAACTGTAGACGATAAATATCCTCTGCCCAACATTTCTGATCTCCTCGACCAACTTGGTAAGTGTCAATACTTTTCGACACTGGATCTCGCTTCCGGGTTTCACCAGTTGGAAATCCTTGAGGAAGACATTCCCAAGACCGGTTTCTCTGTTGACAATGGCCATTACGAATTCGTTCGTATGCCATTTGGTCTGAAAAATGCACCTTCTACCTTTCAGAGGGTCATGGACAACATTCTTCTGGGCATCCAGAATGAACGTTGCCTTGTTTACATGGATGACATTATCGTTTATTCACCAACCATCCATGAGCATATGTCCCGTTTGACAGAAGTCTTTAAGCGTCTTAGACAGTCAAACTTGAAAATTCAACCTGACAAGTGTGAGTTTCTCCGTAAGGAAGTTGCTTACCTAGGTCATCTGATCACCCAAGAAGGAGTAAAACCAAACCCTTCAAAGGTTGAATGCATCCAGAATTTTCCTCAACCCCAAACTCCTAAAGATGTTAAATCTTTTCTTGGTCTCGCCGGTTATTACCGACGTTTTATCCCCAATTTCGCCAAGATCTCAAAGCCCCTAACGAAACTCCTGCAGAAAGACGTCAAATTCATCTTCGACGCAGATTGCAAGTCTTCCTTCAAAGAACTGAAGCAAGCCCTTGTATCTGACCCTATCTTGATCTACCCAAATTTCGAAGAACCATTCCTGCTCACTACTGATGCTAGTGCTTTTGCAATTGGAGCGGTTCTCTCACAAGGCCCCGTAGGAAAAGATCTTCCTATAGCATATGCTTCCCGTACACTCTGCGCTGCAGAAACTCGATATTCCACTATCGAACGGGAACTGCTAGCCATTGTTTGGGCGGTCAAGCACTACAGACCGTATCTTTTTGGGAGAAAGTTTACACTCCTGTGTGATCACCGTCCGCTTACTTGGCTCTTTTCGATCAAAGACCCTGGCAGTCGTCTAGCCAGATGGCGCCTCAAACTAGAGGAGTATAACTATAAAATCGAATACAAGCCCGGCAAGGTAAACTTGAACGCAGACGCTCTTTCCCGTATCAAAATTAATCACTTCAAACAATGCACCGACTTTCTTTCAAAGATAAAAATTTTCGCAAATAACGAAACCGACCCAAAACAACCCGATCCAGGTACTAGTCACGATAACTCCGACAATGATCAAGAACGCGATGATCATGACGAACGCATGACAACAGAATTTAATAGATTTGTTCAATTGTATAAAACCGAGTCGATAATCGACTATTCAAAAATAGAAATTTCTAACGCCCAACTTCTAGACAAATCTCACAAACGAATAGTCACTTTCTTCTGGCAAAATAAACTCAATGACTTGCATGACAAAATCATCGAAGATATTTTCGAAGAAGACCCAAACTTCACTACTGACACTCTAAACGTTCTAGCCAGCAAAACTGTAAGGCATAGAAAATATTTAATTGTCCCTTTACCCTTTGATCCTGGAACAGTTGTTGCACATCTTTTCAACATTCTCTATAACAACCAAGACCAGTTCGACGAATCCGAAACTTTTTGCATTGAAAACAACGTAGAACTACCGATTCTTGAAACACTATCCTTTATACTTGCAGACAAAGACGTAAAACTTAAAATTTGTCAAAATATTGTGACAACCCCTTCTCAAGACGAGATTCCCGTTATACTGCAGCAGTACCACTGCGGCAAAAATAACCTTCATCGTGGAATTAACGAGACCATCCGACGCATAAAAGAAAAGTATAATTGGACTGGACTAATCAAAAGTGTAGAGCAATTTATTAAGTCCTGCGAAACTTGCCAAAAGGTAAAGTTCTGTAGAAAAAACTTAAGTGCTCCTTTTGTCATAACTGAAACACCAAAAACGCCCTTCGAACGTATCAACATTGATATTTTCGAATATCCAACCAGAAACTACGCACTGACTATTAGGGATGAACTCACCAAATTTACTCAGGCTTACCCAATTGGTGACAAAACAGCTAAAACTGTAGTAAACACCCTCCTAATATTCTTCCAACATTACGGTACACCTCTTCGCATCCATTGTGATTATGGACGTGAATTTGATAACACTCTCATAAGGGACCTGTGCGAACTATATGACATAAAACTATCCTTTTCAAGTGTCCACCATCCCGAATCAAATGGTTCTATCGAAAGGTTTCACGCGACTTTAGCGGAAATGATAAGGGCAAATACAGCTGAACATCCGGATGAACATCCATTCAACGTCCTCCCCTACGCAGTTATCTGCTACAACAATACTAAAAACAAGACTACCGGTTTCACGCCCTATGAACTTATCTTTGGGCATACTTCTAGTAGACCCCCCGAAACAATATACGATCAGGAAAAACTCATTTCCAAATATGTTAGGGACCTTAACAACAGAATGAACTACTATTATAGACTTGCCCGCGCAAAAACTGACCAACAAAAACAAAAATCTAAAGTTAGATTTGACAAACATGTTTCGACTAACCAACCAGAATACAAAGTAGGCGACAAAGTTTACGTGAAAGAATCTCAGATTAAAAGCAAATCTGAAAACAAATTCAATGGACCTTTTGAAATCACCGCGATTAGAAAAAACTCTGCCACAGTTATAAACTTACAGACTAACCAAATTAGTAAAATTAACTTTGACAGACTAAAACCATATTTTGAATGAATCCCTTCTTTTCAGATTCTGTGGACTGTTTTCAGTCGTGAACCTCCAACAATACTCTCTTACACCCGTTAACAATACAATAGGAGTTTTCTTCCATGAAGAAGGCACACTTAAAATTTCAAACGACAAATGGTCACTTCTTGTCTTCAAAGACCTCAGCCCTTTCAGAGGTGCTATTTCTAATAACGACGCCATACTAAACCGAATTTTAGAGACAATCAACGAAAACACAACTAATACGAAATCATTTAAACCAAAAATACAAACACATGTTAGCCTCTTGAAACAAATTTCTAAATCCGTTAACTCTAAATATACAGACATCTTCGCTGACACTCAAACTTACCCTACTAACAGGAGAAAACGCGGACTTATTAACGGACTGGGATCAGTTTGGAAAGCTATTTCAGGAAACTTAGACGCAACAGATGGTGAATACATAAATGACTGTATAACTAAAATTACTAAAGACCAACACCAAATTCAGGACTTAGTAAAGAAACAAATATCTGTAACAACCTCAGTCATTACGAGCCTCAACAAAACTTTACAAAAATTTAAACCGAGGAGAAATTATTCTCGAATAACATTGAAAAAATAAGGCAGTCAATTTTATACATTTCAAATGATCTTGATTTTCATGAATTTCAAATCAATATCTTGGATCTGTGTGAAAGCCTAATGGAGAGTTACATATTTATCGAAAACACTCTCGATGATGTTTTAACTGCAGTCTCTTTCGCCCGCTTAAAAATTTTACATAGTTCGATCATAACCCCAGTAGATTTGGTCGATTCCCTTCAACAGATTTCTCAGTCACTACATGAAAATAATTTACCACTTCCTATTTACAGTTCAAATGTTGCTCAGTACATTGATTTGATAGAATTGGAAGCTTTTCAAATCAACACCAAAATCATTTTTGTACTCAAAATTCCTTTAGTTGATCCTGAGATTTACACCCTTTACCACCTTTATCCGATCCCAATTTTGGATGATCGAACAGGGTTTCATCATATACTTTCAATAAAAACAAAATTTATCGCGAGAGATGACGATTCGTTATTATACACATCCTTCGAAGACCTGGGTGACTGCAAGCCTTTAACTAAACATCATAAGATTTGTTCCAAAGCTATATCACATCCAATAGACAAAGATGCCATCTGCGAAGGTCAGCTTCTCAGACAGCCAGCCACACTTCCAGCAACCTGCAAAAGTTTGATATTATATGCAGCAGACTATAATATCCAGGAGATTGACGTAAACTTTTGGTTGATCTCGATTTCAAGACCCCTGGCCATCACCATCAAATGCAAAGGGCAAGATGTCGTGACACAAACCATATCGACAAATTCAGTGTTGCAAATCCAACCCGACTGCAATGCCTTTATCGACAACACAAGGGTCCATGCTACAAGAACTTCTAAAAATGTCCAAAACATCACATACAGAAACCATCCAGTGGACATTCCTTTCAACTGCTGCAACGGCATGCCAGCCGCCAATGAGATGCCAAACCTGACACCCCTACAGCTACAAGAATTAGATGTACAAGACCTAGATGTTGCCAACCATAAGCTCTCCCAATATTCTAAGGAACTGGAAAAGCTGATGGAACAACCACCCTTAGAAAAGCATACGTCCTGGCTCACAATCACAACGACCACCTTAGTAGTAATTGTGATTATACTCCTCACAATGAAGTCAATCCAGAAGAGGTTCAAGAATACCACTACACCAAACTCCGCTGTCCAGCAGACGCCACCGACAGCACCATCAAACACTAAGCCCAAAGGAAAGCTACACAGCCTCCTGAATCCAACCGACGATACAGAACTCCAGAACTTGACGTAAAAGTTGATGCTATACCATCAACTTTTTCATATGGATGGGAGTTGTTATATAAGTTTATACTATGAACTTAGCACGGACTTATATCGCAACGACAATTCAACTTTCCCAGCTGACTAAGCGACACGTGTGGTGTCAGATTACGGCGCCGCCGACATCCGTGAGAAACGCCGTGTCAACTATGCCTATTCAGCATCTTTAAACTTATATATTGTAGAATTTCTCTTCCAACTGTATTCATTATTACTCAGTAACTCTGTCACTTTATATCGTTATTTTTCATTTGTATTTAAAAGTTATTATTTTGTTTGTTATTAATAAAAATCTTTTTTTAAAAAGTTAATATTGAGAAGTGTGATATAACATACATATTAGCTGTTGCTGTAAATCCTGATCCATTGTTCTTAGACAGTAGCGGTAGGAAGCTGAAGGCAGCCAATAAGTCACGGCGCAACTGATTAATTGTGTAAAATATGTCTAGGTGGTGAGGTGAGTAAATATCTGGGGGGCGAAAAAGAAATTTGCAGATACAGCTATAGTAGACGTTCGGTGAAGCACAATTTAAAAATAGAGAATACGGCAATACCGCCATTGAAAAGAGTATATGAATTTATTGTTGTTCCCTTTTAGACGTTTGGTAAATTGAAGGTACAGGCATAGATTGAAAACCAGGAGAGAAGTATTTAACTATATATAAAAAACTTATACATAATCCAGCCAGAAAGTTTAAGTCTAATGTGAATGACAAAAATCTAATTGCAGAATCCAGATTATGCGGAATATTTTATATACATAAATTTAGTCCTTAAAACAACAGTAGCAACCTTATAAATAAATCCCAACGTTCATTTGCAGCCGACAAATCATATATTCAAAATCAAAATGTCATGACTAAGTCAGAAATTTGGAAAGTTATTAAATACCAAATCTGTTTTATATTCAGCCATCGTTGAGTGAATTATGGAAATTATATTTCTTTACCGAGAAAAATAATGTAGTCCATATTTCAACCAGATATCTGTGTTCTCAATATTATTCGTTTCAATAAAGATATTCCTATAAATTATTGCAAAGATATTCGAGTTGATAAATCTTAAAGAATAAACAGAATGCATGATGGCTTTTTCCACTCCAATGACATTTGATAAGAGTTTTGGAATGTTAGGCACGTAGGAATAAAAAGGTCTTTTATCTCCAGTATTTCCCATTTCCCTTGACCTCCTTTTCATTTTCCGTGATACTTTAATTATATCGTTCGGTCATATCATGACTAAACGAAGGAATCTAAACCACATTAATGCTAAAAGAGATCATTTCAATACTCAAATATAAACACTCCAAATTAGGGTCCATGTAAAGATTGTTTTAATATTAAGTAACAGAATCACCGATAAAGGGGTTCTTTTTTATTCCAAATAAATGAATTTTTATAACATTTAGAAGTTGTAAAATGTATATACAATCCACAATTTCAATTTAATGTTTAATTCTTATCTAACTTTGCTACATGTAGTTATGTTAGTATGTACGGGTAGTTAAGATGGGTTTTTAAAAAAATATCCACTGAAGAATAACGACAAATATTGTTTTAATTTCTTATTTATTTTTAATTGCAGACGAGATAGAATTGTTATTTGATTTATTATATTTGTACAACAAGCGATAAAACCAAAAATATTAAACACAGGACAGCGCCAAGAATAGGAATATCAAGAACAATTCAACAAATGAATTGCATTGGTTTTTTCTGTAGCATCAAGTCAAAGATTGACATGGCATGGGACAAAATTAAAACAACTATGTTGAGCAGAGTGGAACAAACAATAGGCCTAAAGGAAAATACTGCGAAAAACCGTGGATAACCCAAGAAATCACAAACCTAATAGAAGAAAAGCGTAACTCTAAGAATAAGAACCCACAAATATAGACACAGCTTAACAAGCAAGTAGAACGCCACATAGACATACATAAAGAAAGATAGATGGAGGAAAACTGCTGTGAAATGGAAGGACTGAAGATAACAATCTATATGAAAAATTTAAAAAATTAACTGGAAACCAAAGAAAAAGAACACCAACAATCACGAGAAATACCCAAGGAAAGATCGAGTTTACAGAAGATGGTAAAAAACAGGCTTGGGGAACTCGTTAAACATATATTGTCGGTAGAATGAGAGAACGTAACAGAAGACAGCAGACAGACGAAAGATCTATGTATTCTCCAATTCGGATAGAATTGGACGATGAAAACTTAACCCATATTGCAAAAGTTTTCAACAACATATATAAAACAGCGAAAAGTCCTCAAGATTGGTTCAAATCGGTGTTCTTTTCTTTACCTTAAAAATTCTTTCTAAAATCATTTGATGAGTATAGGATGATAAGCCTGATGAGCCACACTCTTAAACTACTCTTGAAAATAAAAACAACAAAGAATATATCGAAAATATGAAGAACAAGTAGATAAAGAGAAGTTTGGATTGAGAGGAGGACTAGGAATTCGAGAAGCAGTATTTGCTATCACAGTTTTGCTACAAAAATGCAAAGAATACAACAAAGATGTATATGTCTGTTTCATTGACTTCAAGAAGGAATTTCACAAAGTTGAACACGATAAATTTATAGAGAACTTAAACAGTATCAACTTGTTCTCATGCAATATACGACTAATAAAATACATCTACTACAACCAGACGGCGGTAATGCGTGTTGAAGATATGGAGACAGACGAAATTGAATTCCAGAAAAGAATTCGCGAAGATTGTGTCCTATCCCAACAACTATTTAACCTATATTTCCAGTTAATATTTAACAAAGAACTGTAGGGGAGACGCGAGGGAGTAATCATTGGAGGAACTTTAATAAGCAACATAAGATTCGCTGAATTGCTGAAAGCGTAGAAGATCTCTAAACCCCATAAGGAAATAAATTGATGGTTATACGTAAAAACCCAAACAGTAATCCGCATACTGAAGGAAAATAGACGTCATAAATGCCCAAATGGATTCAGGTGGTCAAGAAATTGGGAGCAGGATAGAAACGGCTCGAAACGTATTCGTCAAGTACTCCTCAATTTTTACAAACACCAATCTAAACCTCCACATCAGAATAAGTTTTATAGAATGGTGTGTGTGGTCAGTTTTGATATACGGAAGGAAGATTTCGACGTTGAAAGCTCAAATTATCATAAATCTCGAAACATTGGAAATGTGGCTCTACAGGCGCATCCTGAAAACACCCTGGACTGACAGAATCACAACGACACATCGGTCGCAGAAGAAAACTGCTGACAATCATCAAGATAAGAAAAACATCGGATATCATACCTACTGTTACAAAATACTATGGTGGGAAGAGTGAAAGGGAATAAACGTATCGACACAAAGAAAAACTCCTGGCTCCAAAACATAAGGAAATGGACAAATCTCAACGTTGAAGAACTGTTTCACATGGCAAAGGGGAGAGGCTCATTTAGAAATGTGGTCGCCAACCTTCAGTGAGAAGACGGTAGGTTCTCACCAAATTTTCTGAATACTCATATCAGTTATAATGGTCATTGTCTCAAATAAATAAACCCTTACTGCTCAAAAGTACAGAATATTAATAGGACAATATTAACATCACAGCAAAAATTTAAATAAATGATCAGGAAAAACAGCACCACTTCACAATTACAGAAACAAAAAATGGAGAAAATTAACAATTACAAATTCCAAACGATCATCTGACAAAAATATCACATACTTCTATAAATTAGTGGCTTTATTCAAAATAACATGCAAAGATTCTTAGTTGTTTTATCTAGGATAAAGAACGTCAGCTGGTGACGGATTTTTGCCCACAATTTTCTCGCTTCTGCCTCTAAGGAAGTTGAAAAGTGGTTACTATTGAATTAAATTAGACGAAGTTTGCGTGACAACTCCGCGGCTACATAGTACAAACTCATCCAGTTTCAGAATAAAATGATGTTTCACTTCGGTTTTCTCGCCTTTGCCATGTAGAATAAATGAATTCTATGATGAAACCAGACATCAAAAGACTATAGGCATAACTTTGGTTTGTGGTCAAAGAAATGAGATAAGGAAGTGATCTGTTGAAGAATGAAGTTGTGAAATTTTGAACAAAGCCCGCTTTTTACCGCTTTTGCTGGCTTTTCGTAACGTAAGATGCTGCTACCACGATTTGAAAAAGCTCTTTTTGAAAATTTTTCTCATTCTTTACAACCTGTCCATTGCGGGCATCACATCATCTTCATCATTTTTCACAATATAAGCAAAAAAAGGAAAAAAAAAACGAAGATTTTGGGGGATTTTACAGTATAATTAATTAGCTTATACAAATTTATATTAAAAATAGATTACAAAAGCAGCTTTCTGTTAAATATTATGTCACTATTTATTTGATTAATGCTCAGAACTAGCTTTTTGCATTGTGCTTTGTATTGTCACCCGAATTACATAAATCTACAAAGTTTAAAATCAATACTGCAATTTCACGTAGTTTAAAATCGACTTCCTTAATTTGTTTACATAAATAGGGACTTTACTAGTTACACATAAGTCAGACAAATCCAAAGTAATCGTTTATGTGTATGCAAGTTTTATTTAAGAAAGATTGAAGGTACAATTTTCTTTGTTGAAAGTTTTCTCCGTTGGAAGTTACTGTGTTCGGGGATATCTCACACAAGAGAGTAATGTACCATTACGATATTCTATACTCATAACCGAGAAACTTAGTTGAAGTATGACTTTATTCGACGTTACAAACAAATATCTTAAGTTATGTCTCCGAAACTTCACCTCTTTTCTGAAGATGTTTCTCATTACTAAATGTTGAAAGATTTACAGCGTTTTACATATAATTGGATTGTCTTCGTTGTGTTTCAGTATAGTCGTTAGAAGCATTAAATCATTAATATACATTTCATATAATGACAATTTCGTTTAGAAATGAAATGAAAATTATGTTGTACAGATAATTCGAGCTTGGGAATAATAAAATAAATAACATATTTTTAGTAATTGTGAACAATTAGTAATATCATTTCATATCTTTTTGTAAGATTAGAAAGACAAAACTCCCTTTAGGCTAATTATTACTATTATTATTAAAAATTTACAGTTTACTGCTTATCCGAATATGAAAGTTTAATAAGCAATCTCGAAAAAATAAAAAATTGTATTGCAGAACAAATTCACTATCGTATATTCGTTACATAGTGAGCTGTAAGAGCTGAATAATTTATTTTAACAGCTTGAAGAACTCGCAAAGAGAAGCCGACTTACAAAAAGTTGTTATATTGAAGAATTAGGAAGTTTTATAGATAATCCCAGTAAAACTTACCAAATAAAGCAATTATTAAGTTAATTAATGTAATAAGTTCTATATTGGAGAAACCTCTAGACCTCTAAATGTTCGAAAAAACGAACACAAAAATTACATAAAAAAATACAGTTTGAAGAATCCAAAATTTGTGAACATACTTGGGACCTTGGTCAACAAATATAGTTAAAATTCAGTTATATTTCACAAAGAAGAACACAACACCAAACAAAAACCAAATAGAGTCTGCCTTAATTTTGTTAAATGAAAGCGATTGTATCGCTACTACCTCCGTAGAATTCAATCGTTACTGGTTGTCGATGATTAAGGAATAGATTGCTAATGGTCATTTTCTTGTCAACAACCCAATATGGGGATAGTTCATAAGGTTTTCCCTAGGTTTTCTCTTATGATCTTAACGGGATTACTGAATCAACAAAATTCTTTGATCGCATTTTTGGCAAATGCACAGAAGAGCCACATAAAATTCTGAAGATCAACCCTTTCAAGTTCCTCCAATCTGAATAGAACTTTATTATTATTTGAGTTTTAGAAGTTTCTGTGCTACCCTGAATGTTATCAAATTAAATTCTCTTAGTTATGTCAGAAGTCAAATAATAGATATTGTCAAACATTTTAATTTTACATTTTAGAATTATGCCCTTTTACATAGCATCTTAACCATTGACAGCGGAGTTTGACCTAGACCACGAAACGTTTGGAAATATACAGCAATTTCGTGACTTGTGGTGTTGTTTCTCAAAAAGTACTTAAACACGGACTACGAAAGCTCAATATCAGAAAAACCGACCCTCCTTATTTCCATCTCAGCAACAGGCAAAACGAAACACGCAACAAATCAAATTTTTAAAGGGGAACTCGTGATATATAATCCCACCTCAAAGACTCTTGGCGTTACCATCCATAGAGCACATATCGATAGACAGTATACAATAAACTGCAAACTTAAGACCAGAAATATTGCCCTTCACGATATATCCGTAAGTGTCTGGAGAGCTAATGCTACTAAGCTTAAAACCTCAGCTCTTGCTGTGGTCTATTCAGTGGCAGAGTACAGCTGTCCAGTATGATTCCATACTAACCTTGTTGACATTAAACTCAACGAATCAATGAGAATTGTATCTGACACCATAAAATCTACTCCCTCCATTGGCTTCTGGCGCTGGCTAACATACCGCTTCTCACATTCGACGCAAAAGGCGCAGTTAACTGAAGGCCAGAAGTGCTCCAATAACACCTTGGTCCTCAGTTACCGGGACTGCTTGGAGTCGCCAGGCCAAACTCAAGAAACCCAACGAAAGCTTAACCAACTTAGTGACATGTATTTCAACTCGCCTGATGCTTTGAGTGAACAGTGGGTGGCAACAAATCCAGAGAGTCCGCACATAATACCAGACCGAAAATAAGATTGACCTTAGCAGAAGAGACTGGATCACGGTAGGACTCAATTACCTGTATCTCTCTCATAATGCCATGGACCCGACTCAATACACGAACGCCACGAAGTGATAGCTGATGTAAGCAAGTGGTTAAGGAACCTGGGCATATGGACGTGAAAAGTGTCTCTTGGTTGTTTTATTTTATATGTTTTGTGCGAAATACTGTTTCTGATACCAATTTTTCACTGTATTTTAGTTTTGTCATTCACATTTTTTTTTTTTTGTTTATGTCTATTGTGGCATATAAAATGCCTATTTGTTTATATACGTTTGCCAATTTAATCAGTATTAGTTGGTGGAGATCAAGGAAGAAATGTTATTGCCGAAAATGACCCAACAACGAGCCCTCTGTCATGGAAGCTCAAGTATTTGCTCTCAATAAAGACTAGATTACAAGCCCTACACCATGAAGATGATTCTAGAAGAGTTTTGTCAGTAGCTACAAATTTGTTTTCATTGCCGACGAGGCCACTTTTTTAAGAAACTGAGTAGATAATTTTTACAATAACCATATTCCGGCAGTAGTATATCCGCTTATTGAGGCTTCCTTATTTCCAGATCGCCTGAAATTGAGAATTTTTTTTTTTTTCAAAACTATCTATCATGAAGATGTTCCTTGCATTGTAAAACAGAATATGTGGCTTCTGCCTGATGGAATTCAGCCACACTGCAAGCGAGAGGTCCACGATGAGTATGGCCTAGGACACTCAATTTTACCTTGTACGTGCCCCGGATCTAGCGCCTTGTGTTTTTATCTTTGAGGCTATTTAAAACAGTTAGCATATTAAGATGAAGGAAAAATTTCTGTTTAGAACGACAAAAGCGCATTGAGAATGCTAATTATGTTATTCTTGGACATCGAGATTTTATGTTTGACGAGTCTACACTCCAGCAGTGATTTGAATTAACCGAATAAATGGCGACAATTGTAAATAATTTTTAAGAAGCTGATGCTTCTTAGCAGTGAACATACGTAAGTTTTAATATTTATTACGATTTGAATGTTGTAATCTAATATAATGTACCTATAACTATGTTTTTCTACTACTGTTATTTATTTCCCTTTATCCCCTTATAAGTTCTACAAGATATTCAAATAAATGATTCAAACTTTAATAATGTCTTATATTCGAGGAACGAGGAATTACCAAAAGAAATCCTGTCAATCCTGCATTCCTAACCTAAAATTCAAATTTCGAAGACTTGTAGATTAACTAATATTTCTGAGGGATTATCTTTTCTTTTCCAGATTATGCAAGAAAATTTTTATTTAAAAACCTAATATTACATTTTAATAAACGAGTAGCTATCTATACTAACTTTGCCTTATTTCAAGAGGAAAAATTCTATAATTATCCATTTCATTATTGTAGCACCTCTCTTATTGCCTTTTTTAGATTTTTTTTGGTGAGTCAACTGCGCAAACTTTTACAATGATATTCAATAATAACAAATTGAGGGAAAGAAACCTAAGGCATATTTTCTTTTTGCAGATTGTTCAGTTGATGTTTTTCAAATTTCGCAGCTGTTTATATTGAATATTTTCTTACCTTAAGCTCACTTTTCTTCTTTTCTTTCCAACTTACAATCTAATGTAAAAATGCTGTTGCTTTGGTTGTTTTTCTAAGAATTTAATAAGCATTGCTTTCACTGAATTTTGTGAACTATTTGTAAAAATAAGAAAGATGGATATGAAAAATCTGGATTAGCAGAAAGAACGTTTTGGAAAATTAAATTATTATTTAATTTTCCTACATTTATTTTTCAGTATTGATATCTTCTTGAATAGAAAGTAGTAAATTGAGAAATCATTAAATGCGATTTCTCAAGTACAGTTCAAAATTATTTTTAAGATATTACATTGGATTGTAGTATACTCACTTTTTACTCATTACGTTTTAAGCACACACTTTGGTGGAGTAATGGAGTGAGTTAAGGTTATGGGATTTGATATGTATTCTTGACATTTGTGTGTCAACATGGGATTACTATTATCGGTAGGTATCATGGTAGAGTTTTGACTGGAGCATTTGTTCAACTAAATGAACTATTCTGTACATGAGATCTATGTGGCCTCAAATGTTGTAAAACCTTCGTTATGGTTCTATAAACTTTACAAAAACATATATTCACTACAGAATATGATTTATTAAAGTCCCGATACATTTTTCTTAATGAGTTAACTGTTGTTTTAACCTCAACCGATAAATCAACTTCAAATTGTTCAAATAATTTTTCTGTCCTATTTCTTTTTGGCTATTAATAAATTTTAACCAATCTATGCCTTGAGCTTACAAGGCTTGCAGTTTGTTTTCTAGACTTTTAGCAGTGGCAACCAAGATTGTTAATATGGAGTAGTTTGTATGCAAACAGTTTTTGTTTGTGAGACTATGAGAATTGAAATCACACAAATTTTTAATTTTAATTCAACATTTCCAAATAAATAACAATTTTCTAAAGAAATCAAAACTAACAAATGAGCTCAGTCCTTGCGGAAACTGAAAGTATTAACGATTATTTTATGGTATTATCGAAAACAGTTTCTTCGGATTTGGGCATTATACAAAACACGAAAATTGCTATTAAACCAAAGGGTTTGATAGCAATCTGCACAGTTTTCCAACTGTGCAGCCATTACAGCGGAAAAATAATCATATTCGACAAGCAAACTAGAGATGAAAATTTGTTGTTGCCCTGGAACTATTATATGCATCTGTTATTAATTTGCCAAATTTAGTTTTACTCACTAAACACGTATAATGTATTATTTTGTGTTTTCTATATGTTAACATTCATTTTTTGGATGAAATCAAGATCCTATTTGAACCTAAAACGTTCTTCTCCTTCCAATTCCGGTGTCAAAACACGTGATAGGATCTAATTACAAGAAATTCTTTGACCTTTATGTGATCTTCAAATTAAAATTCAAGGACAAAACCAAGGTCACCATTGGGTAGCCAGGGACAAGCCTAAACTCCTATTACGTTGCTCTCACTTATCTCGCTTAGTATTTAAAAATATTATTGTAGCTGTGTTTTTTGATGCCTTTCATAATTCAACCTATTTGATTTTATATTGGATTAACGAGGAATTTGCATACGAATTCTTCCCCTGCTTTACTCGTTCCGATTCATTATATCAATTTTATTCTCATTTTCAAAGTTTGGAATTACATATCAAAAAAGGAATTTTAATAAATCTATTCTATTCAATTTTAACAAGTTTGGTGTTCATTGATATTCAGCACCTCTAGAAAATCTCACTTAGAGATGTCATGTATGATTTGATGTTGAGGATGAGTTATAAAATATACAGGCTGGTTCATACAAAATAATTAACAGTTTCATTAAAAGTTAATAGATGGACCTTGATCAATGAGGCGACTCTTAAGTAATGTCCACACACAATAGAAATAATCCGGAATAAGTTAGAGAAATCATTAACCTTTATCCAGGCTCTTGACAGATATTCTTGGTTCATCATTTGTTTGTCGTAGGTTTGTTGGTAGCTTCCGTGAAGCTGCAGTGCTCCTCAGTGTCTTTATGAGGGCTGCCTTTTATATTTCGGGATTGGACAACCCTAGTGTTGAAATCTGACAGCTGACAGCTCTATCGTAAAGTTTGACATTTTTGAGGTCATACGTACTCAGAACGTTTTGACATACGAGCGCTATGTGTTGTTTACAGTAACTTAAAGGATTCATCTCGGCCAAAAAAATGGAATTAAATCGTGAACATTTTCGTGCGATTATTTCGTACAAATTTCGACGTGGATTAAGTCAGCAAGAGTGCATGGATGAACTTAATTTAATTTTTGGCGATGAAACTCCATCAAGGACCACTGTTTATCGATGGTATTGCAATATACTTCGTGGGTTCAATTTAAAAATTATAAAACTAATATTCACTGTCACTTTTCTAGAAATTTATTTACATTCAAACAGCTGATTCAAAAATACAATAATAATCCCATATAAGCTAGTCGTCGCGGTATCACTGAACTGCGATCGTGGCGTGCTTCTTTTATAATCCCCGTGGAATTCTCCAGTAGAAAATAATCATCGCTCCTTCCGCTGCCGAGTCTTTTCGAGAATCGTATTTTTTATCGTAAAGCGTTTGTTGTCGTGCTGAAAGGACACAGGGTCGGCTTTGGGAAAATTTCGTAACACTGTCCCCCCCCCCCTTAATTCTGATCTTCCCGATCAGAAACATCCTCTCCATGGTAGAAAGCTAGTCGATCTAAATGAACCACCTTCAATTTAGCCTTGGGGTTTCGACGAATCCGGTAGACGACGTCATTAAGCCTCTTGACCACCTCGTATGGACCATCCCAGGCGGGTGTAAGCTTTGGGGATTTACCCTTGCTCCGTTGGGGGTTGTACAACCAGACTTTGTCCCTCTCCTGGAACCCGACTGAATTGGCCTTGAGGTCGTATCGCGTCTTCATCCGGTCACTGGTGGCCAACATCTGCGTTCGGGCTAATTCGTGTATTGCCAGCAGGTTATGTCGGAGCTGGTCGGCATAGTCGTCGATGTCTTGGGGAGGTTCTTCTGGGGAGCCAAATGCCAAGTCGCATGGTAATCGCAGCTCCTTTCCGAATAGGACCCTGGCTGGGGTCAGGCCTGTACAATTATGTACAGCAGAGCGATATGACAACAGGAATAGGGGAATATGCTCATCCCAATCACGCTGGTTATTGCTGACGACCTTGGATAGGTGTTGTTCCAAGGTCCTGTTGAATCTTTCCACCATTCCGTCTGACTGTGGGTGTAATGGTGTTGTTCTCGTTTTCCTGATCCCCAACATCGTGCAGACCTTCTGGAATACATTCGATTCGAAGTTACGCCCCTGGTCTGAATGTAATTCCATCGGGACGCCAAACCGACTGAATAGTTGTTCTACTAGCACCGTCGCTACCGTGGTTGCCTCTTGGTTGGGTATCGCATATGCCTCAGGCCATTTGCTGAAGTAATCCATTGCGACCAGAATGTATTTGTTTCCCCTCTCAGACTCGGGAAACGGACCGGCGACATCGATGGCGATTCTCTCAAATGGGACGCCCACATTGTACTGCTGCATTCTGCCCTTGGTCCGGGTCTTCGGGCCCTTACTGGCGGCACATGTGGCACATTTGCGGCACCAAGTTCTGACGTCTTCGATGTAATTCACCCAGTAGTACCGCTGGCGAACTTTGTCTAGGGTTTTATTCATGCCCAGGTGGCCTCCGGTAATTCCATCATGTACTTCGGTCAGGATGGCTGGTACCTTTTTCTTCGGAACTACCAGTTGGAACTTGGTTTCTCGTCCATCAGCGCTTTCCCAAACTCGCTTGAGCATTCCATTGTCTACTCGTAGAGAGTCCCACTGAGCCCATAACGATTTCAGCACGCCGGAGTATCTAGCTACCTCGTCCCATCGTGGCCTGGGTGCCCCTCTCATTTTGAGTGACAAGATTGGTTCGATGTCTGGATCAGCCATTTGGTCCTGGATGCACTGTTCCGTTGTCCAGTCTTCATTGGCCTGCACTCGAATCTGCCTGATGGAGATACCCTCTCGCTGTTCCGTCTTCAGACAATGCTTGCATTCCGCTCTACAGGGTCTTCTGGATAGGGCATCGGCATTATTGTGCAACCGGCCGGCACGGTGTTCCACCTTGAAGTCGTATTGCTGTAATTTCTCCATCCATATGGCCAGTTGTCCTTCCGGTGTCTTCATGTCCAGCAGCCATTTGAGTGCGGCATGATCTGTTCGGATTAAGAAATGGCGACCATACAGGTATTTATGGAAATGGTCCACAGCCCTTATTATTGCAAGAAGTTCTTTTCTGGTGATGCAATAATTTCTTTCTGGCTTCGAGAATCCACGGCTGTAGTACTCGATCACCCTCTCTTCACCATCTTGCACCTGGGATAGGACGGCCCCCAAACCTGTGTTGCTGGCGTCGGTGTCTAAGATGAACTTGCCGGACTGTGTAGGAAAGGCTAGGATTGGGCTGGAACATAGTGCTGCCTTCAGTCGCCTGAATGATGTTTCGCAATCCTGATTCCAATGGAAGGTCTCTTTATCAGTGGTCTGCCGATGTAGAGGGGCGGCGATGGTGTCAAATCCTTCAACAAAACGCCGGTAGTATGAACATAGGCCCAAGAAGCTTCGGAGTTCATGTTTGTCTCTTGGAACTGGCCAATCGCGGATGGCTTCTATCTTGTCTTCGTTGGTGCGGTTTCCTGAGTCGGACACTACGTGGCCCAAAAACTCTACTTCTTTTTGAAACAAGGAACACTTTTTCGGATTGAGTCTCAGGTTGGCATTATTAATTCTGGAGAATACTTCGCCCAGGTTCTTCAGATGGTCGTCGAATGTCTGGCCCATGACTAGAATGTGGTCGAGGTATACTAAGCACGTCCTCCATGTTAACCCGCTCAGTACATACTCCATTAGCCTCTCAAATGTAGCGGGTGCATTACATAATCCAAAGGGCATGACCGTGAACTGAAACAGCCCTTTACTGGTGGAGAACGCTGTCTTCTCTCTGTCGTTTGCGTGCAGACCAACCTGCCAATATCCACTTTTTAGGTCTAGTGTGAAGAACCAACGGGAGCCTGCTAGTGTGGTCAAAGTGTCATCGATTCGGGGTAGTGGATAGCTGTCTTTCTTCGTGACGTCATTGAGCTTTCTGTAATCCACGCAAAATCGGGTGGTTCCATCCTTCTTTTTAACTAGCACGACGGGAGCAGACCATGGACTGATGGATGGCTCAATAACTCCATTTTGTAACATGGACTCGATGTTTTCCTCGACTGCCTTTTGTTGCTCCAATGGTAGTCGTCTAGGTGGTATTCTGATGGGCTGAGCCTTTCCGGTATCTATTCGATGCTGGATGATGTTGGTGCGACCGGTGGTTCCATTTTTACTGTTACAAATTTGCCAGTGTTTTGTGATAAATTGCTTGGCTTTTTTTTGGTTCTCTGGTGTCAAGTGTGTTAAGTGGTCAGCAAACTGTTGTAGGAACTCTTTATCGGGCCCTGTCTCCTTCACCGACGTCTGGTACTCTTCTTCGCAATTGATGATGGTCTCTACTGGCTCGAAACAAGCTATCTCTTGACCATTGGTAATTCTGATGTCGTTGTTGGACAAATTCAGGACTCTGATTGGTATATCTCGTCCGGTTTTAACTATAGCCCGTCCAACTAAGTAGTCATGAGCTGAGTGTACGGGCTCCACCATTCCAACGCAGCTCCCAGGATTGCTGTCTAGCTGCCCATGAATAATCTGTACCGTTCCACCGGGAATTCTTGCTGAAGACTTTGCCACAATTTTTATGGGCGTGAATGATTTGTTGACGGGCCGTGTCAATACAAATTCCTCATTCAGGAACCGAAGAACATCATATCTCGGGTCGAACATAAATCCATGCTGGCTAATTAGGTCCATTCCCAGTATAAAATCATCCTCAATATTCGCTACCAGGACCCTATGCCGGATCATGTTGTCCCCTATCTGTAGCACGACATCTGCCTCACCCTGTATTGACATGGACTCGCCGGTGACTGTTCTGAGCTGGATGTTATTGGTAACTGGCCGAATTTCTGATGCTCTCAAAACCCTGGACTTGGCAATGGACACAGCGGCGCCGGTATCGATGGTGATGGTAACTGCTCGCCCGTTGATGGTGCCTCTGATGACTAGGCTGCCGCTATCTCGGCAAAATCCCCGGATGGATAACGTTTTGGGGGCTGGTGGAGGGACAGTCAGCATTCGCCCCCCTATGCTGACTGACTGACGGTCCCTGGACATGTGGCTGTTTTGTTGGTTACCCCTGGTCGGTGATCGTTCAGGTGGCCTCACTCGACAATTACGTTGGAAGTGCCCTGTCTGTCCGCAGCCGTAACATGCCCCTCTGGTGCCAGTTCTTTGTGACCGGTCTAATAATTTGTTCAGACCAGCCAGCAGCGCTTGAAATTGTGACTCTGACTCTTCCTGGTTGAAGGAAACTGCTCGGACCCTCGGCTTGGACATGTTCATGACGGCCTCTACTTCCAAAGCCCGAAGTAGAGCTTCACTACTTTTCTTGACGCCACTCAGTCTTAAATTTCTTTGTACTTCCACATCTCTGATGCCGTTTATGGAACTCTGTGTGGCCAACTGGTCTTTCGTTTCCTCTGGCAGGTCTGGGTAGGACAAGTGAACTAACCGTCTAATATCTGCTTCGAATTCTTGGAGGCTTTCACCGGATTTTTGGGTTTTTCCACTCAGTTGGACTTGGTATACCTGGCTCAAGGATTGATTGTCGTAACGTTTGTCTAGAATAGCGATGATCTTGTCGAAATTGCCTTGTTCATCGACTGGAATGCTCTGGAGGAGTTCTAGGGCCGGACCTCTTAAGGAAATTACCAGAGATGTGGATTTTTCATGATTATCCCATCCATTAGCTGTAGCCACGGCCTCAAATTGCCGTTTATACATGGGCCAAGATGAACTGCCGTCGAATGTGGGTGGTTTACTAAAGGAACCTTTGGTACTCACGGTGTTCTGGTATTTTCCTCGCTGTAAGTCCTGTTGCATTTTTTTAATTTCTGTTTCTAGTTTATTTTGGATGGCACAGATTTTATCTTGTACTTCAGTGTGTACTGTGTGCTTGATGGAACTGATTTGATCTTGAACTGTATCTTGAATTGAACTGATTTCAAATTTTACCTGGCTTTGGATGGAATCAAGATCATCTACTTTTGTTTCAAGAGTATCCACGGTATTTTTTATGGTCTTAATGTCATCATTTATCTCTCTTATATCTCACTCAACTATTTGCATTCTTTCATTAACTGTTTCATTAACTTGTCCTACTATTTGCATTAATTGTTCGAATTGCAGTTGTCTTTTCTGTTCAGTTTCGTGTCGATTTAATTCAATTTGATCTTGTTTTTGTTCAAATTTCGAGAACAATCCCTCAATTAAATTATGTTGTTCACTTTTCATCGTGGAGACTAGATTTTGTTGTTCGCTTTTCATCGTAGTGACAAGATTTTCTAATTCTATTTTACGTTTATCATCAAAAGATTTCACTAACCTTTGTTGAATTTCTTCTTGATGTTGTTTCTCCTTCTTGTCACGTTTTTCTAGAATCTGTGTTATTTTTTCGTCTAGTCCCTCTGTAACCTGTTTGATAATTTTTCTGGTAGTTTCGTCGGTTTTTTCCATACTTCGAGTTTCCATAACTGCACTAATCCTTTACTTCTGACATCAAATTGCAATATACTTCGTGGGTTCAATTTAAAAATTATAAAACTAATATTCACTGTCACTTTTCTAGAACTTTATTTACATTCAAACAGCTGATTCAAAAATACAATAATAATCCCATATAAGCTAGTCGTCGCGGTATCACTGAACTTCGATCGTGGCGTGCTTCTTTTATAATCCCCGTGGAATTCTCCAGTAGAAAATAATCATCGCTCCTTCCGCTGCCGAGTCTTTTCGAGAATCGTATTTTTTATCGTAAAGCGTTTGTTGTCGTGCTGAAAAAACACAGGGTCGGCTTTGGGAAAATTTCGTAACAGTATGGTGAATTCAATCGAAGTCGTAGTTCACTCCACGACGAATTTCGTGAAGGTCGTCCAAAAACAGTTGTTGTTCCGGAAACCATTGATGCTGTACGCGAACTGATATTGCAAGATCGTCATGTGACCTATCGTGAGATTAAGTCAACCGTACACATTAGTGGGACCAGCATACATTCAATATTGCATAAACATTTGAATGTCAAAAAAATTTGTTCGCGTTGGAGCCCACATAATTGGTGAAACGTTCAAAAAAAGGCTCGTGTCGATTGGTCGAAAGAAAAGCTCAAAAAATACGATCGGGTTGCCTCAAAACACGTTTATGACATAGTGACAGGTGATGAATCGTGGGTTTACGCGTATGAGCCCGAAAGTAAACAGCAGTCGACTGTATGGGTGTTTCAAGAGGAGCCGAATCCAACAAAAGTTGTTCGCGCACGAAGCACTTCCAGGCAAATGATTGCCAGTTTTTTCGGAAAAACTAGATATGTCGCAACCGTATCACTAGAACAACGCAGAACAGTCAATTCTGAGTGGAACACAACCATTTGTTTGCCAGTTGTCTTCCACGAAATGAGGAAAACCAACCGCCGAAGACGGATCACTCTTCACCACGACAATGCGAGCTCTAACACATCGGCTAAAACAACTGCATTTTTGACCACTCAAAACATCGATTTAATGAGTCATCCGCCGTATAGTCCTGACTTGTCACTAAATGACTTATTTTTATTCCTGTACGTAAAAAACAAACTGAGAGGTCAACGTTTTTCGACACCTCAAAAAGCGGTTGCTGCGTTCAGAATACATGTTTTGGAGATACCTCAATCAGAGTGGAAAAAGTGCTTCGACAATTGGTTCTAACGCATGCAAAAGTGTATAGATCTTCATGGGGAATATTTTGAAAAACAATTAAGCGATTTTCGATGATTAATATTTGTTTTTGTTCTCTAATCCCGAAATATAAAAGGCAGTCCTCGTACACTAAACAACTGGATGGCAAATAATACACCATTAAGGGCGATGAACATTGCTGTGCCGATTGTCTTCAAAGAACAAAATGACACTCCGTGTCAATTAACTCGTTTTTAAGAATTGTATAAAACATTCAGTATTCCCTCTAATACAAATTTACAAATTACTGTTTATATCATTCTGCAGGGAATGGTGTTTCATTTTATTATAACGATTTCATCCTTAATAACCGGCGTCAAACACATTCAGACATTATATATATCTGCTTGATCTATGAGCTTATATATACTTTCCGGGAACAATGCGTAAACTTCATGCTTACCCTCAATTGTATGCTATAAACAACACTGAACAAATAAACATCCACCTGTTGCCTAACATCACTCTCGAATGAAAGGCGTTCGGACGTGAGAGCCGAGTAATTCAACAAATAATAGTAGCCAGGGTTAATTTGTATAGAAAATAATATACATTTTTAGGGGTAATAATTTCTAATGGTTCAGAAAACTGACTTTTAAATGATACCTGCACAAAGTCTTGATAAAATGTATTACAATTTGTGAGAATCTAAAAGTTTGGGCTGGATGGATTATGTGAAATTTAACAAATGAATATAGTTGTGGAGGTGCTATGAAATCATCTTAGCGAGTTTAAACCAAAAGATATCTTTAAATAACGTTGTGTTTCATAGTAGAGCTTTTATTTGCATTTAAAAAAAGGTTGTGGGATCTTTTAAGAAAACTTGATATGTTTCTGATTTTAAAACTTCTGTTGTTTTTTTTTTATAAGTTCGGCTATTTTAGAGCAATTATTGTATTACTTTTATCAGTAGTGGTAAATACTAGTGATGGCATCATTCGAATGAAATATAATCGATAATTTGATTATGAAAATCATAATTAAAGTATTCGAGTGAAAAATAATCGATTCTTTAATTTGACACAATTACCCAATTTCGAGCGAGCACAATGAGCGCCGAGGACGAGATAGGAGCGGTAGTCGATACTATACAATCGGAATGAATTCCTTGAGAATCCCGATATGCTTTTCTGACATTCGGCATTCATATAGCATATCGAGGCACTTTCCTTCATTTTCGCTCTAACGCAGTGGCCTGTTCACGTTTTACATTCGGCATATGAAATATGTAAATACTGTATTTTCAGGGTAAGGAGCAATTATTGCAATACGCGTTAATTTGAGGGATTAGCTGTTAATGTAGAATTGTAACATTACACTGTTCTTTGAAATTATTAATAACAATTCGTTCACAAATAAATTTTAAATTAAATGGATATTTAGAAGAAATTCACACACAGGGCAATCGCCGACACGTTAAGGATTTGAAACTAAAACAAGAGAGAATCGTTAGAATCATAAACATACCATCCGAGTGATGGGTATTGTTAAGTCATTCGAGTTGTATTAATCGATTTTTAATGTCATTCGATTATGCCCATCACTAGTAAATACGGAGTTGTCTAGAGTATAAGAATTGCTTAAAAAATTTAACTATATGATGATTCGGATACTTTTGTTTACAAATAGATTTCTGCATATATAATGAAAAAATACAAACTATAAAATTTGAATTTATCAAAGATTGTACTCAGTGTCATAAAATAGGAAAATCCATTAAAGACAAAACTGAACAAGACGGCATACTCCCTCGTGCTGATAAAAGTAATACAATAGTTTTTCTTATACATCGTCTGTATCATAAAATTATATTTTTTGTATTCGGGAACACATAAAATATTCTTAGTAGACGCCCCAGTTTTTTTAAGACAAATAAAAGCTGAAATATAAAAAATAAAAATATTTAAAAATACCTTAAAATCTAATCTCATTTAGTTGACCCCGTAACTCAAAGAATACAATTGAATTTTTAACCTACTGGATAAATACAACATATAATTTGAAACTTCCCTTAGATTCAATTTATTTTCAATGTTATAACACAATTTACAAATGCAGCAAACGGAGTGATTATAGGGAACCCTATGTGAAACACGGTTTTATCTTGTTTTGTAAGTATTTTGTATTATATACCTCTCACTTTCTTATTTTTGTAGCCGTAGTTTAATTGCTCTTTCTGGATCTGGGAACAGTGAGTGAGTGAGAAGCGAGGCTCGCGAAATTAATTTGTTATGAACATTTTGTGTATATTTTCACAATCATGCCTGTAAATAACTCGACGATATATTGGATACAGGTTACTTAAACCAGAATACGAATAATGATTTTCTTAAAGAGTTGTCATAAATGTATCTATACTTTGTTCGTACAAATATCAGAACAAGTAAATACTGCTTTACATCTATTAACAAGAATCAAAACTTCAAATCACTAATAACAGTTGAAGTGAAGCTGTTATTACAACTTGTGCGTATAGGCATATCTTGGCGATTTGAACAGAATTAGGTTCCTAGTTACTCCACATACTTGTCACAAAAATGCACATTTAACGTTATTATAATAAGTAAGGATCAATATATGGCAAATTATTAAATAACCATACAGAATTCAAAAATTTACCTTTATGAATTTGTGTAATAAGAAGCAATATTATAATTTCCCCCAATTATCCTTCTACGGAGAGTAAGTCTTAAAAGGCCATCACACTTGAGTCAATTCTTGATATATTTATGGAAAGCTTTGAATAGGTTTATAAAAAAAATAAAATTGCGGAAACTTTGGTTTAAAGCAATGAGTTGTGATAATGAATTATTAAATAATATATATATAGGCATTCACGATAGGATTTTCATTCTTTAAACTCAGATTTATCTTCACCCCAAAAAATATACAAGAACTAACAGTCCTTCCGAGACGTTTCGGCTTACTTAGGTATACACCAGTTAAAGAGTGGATAAACACTTGTTCGTTCGTGTTTAAAAATACTCTACCCGATGTTATTTCTTAAGATGTGAAGCAAGTTTGTGTTGGTACGAGTGAATGTGTAAACTTCTTATCAGATCAGGAATTCGCATTTAAAAGCAAACGCGTTCAGTTTGTTCTTGTATGTTTTCACAGTAAAAAAACATTTCTTTGTGAAACGTTATCTATGAATTTGTTTTTATAATATTCAGTGAATAACTCATATTACGTCACTTTAAAATCATTACAGTATAAAAAAATAACATTACTATGTAGAGCAGTGGCTTCAGCATAACTGATTTCATATATACTCTAAGATAAGTTATCAAATAAACAAATTAAATTCAAATACTTACCTATTTTTGGTTTATTTTTCAAGAGATTTGTCAATGTGACTTGTAGGATTTGGATGAGATACATCTGAATACTGGCCACGACATACAGGAAAATCTAAGCTACACCAGAAACATGTGACCTCGGCAAGACAGTATGTGGATCGTAATACATGAAAGAAAAATGATAAGCAAGAAGAATTTTGAATTTATATGTTAATGAAAACAATAAACCTTCACCAAAATACTTTTTGCTTTATCGAAACGGGTTGGTTAATATAAAACCAGTAATTGGCAATGCCCAGTACCAATATCTTTGCCTGGGAAATAGTCTGATCTTCGTTGAACATATGTATGGTGGAAAAAATAGACATAGGTTGCAGCAGATACGACTTGATGAAATCCAGTCAGCCATTGAATTACTTATTTTGATCAGTCTGTCTAGATTTACATACAATGGCTTGAAATTTTAATATTAACAGTAATAATCGTGGAATTACTGGAATGTTATGCACAATTGCTTACACAAATAAACATTATATAGTTATCATTGACGCATAAAAGTTTAATCTACCTCTAGCATCACGCTGGAATATTATAAAATTGGAGATATTTCAAAAAGATGTCTGGGGAATAAGTGTGGACTTAGAATTTTATGGACAAACATGTATTTGAAATATAGAAATATAATAAAACACTACACGTTATGTCTATCAATATCGAAATACTTCTAGAAACAACATCAACATGTAAATGCAGAAATCAACCCAGGTATCTTGATGTAAAATAATTTCCGAATATATCATATATCTGTTTTCCGTGTTCATTTGGGGTTTCTCTTCTGACTATTCGATTATTGAAAGTCAAATTGGGCCAATAGTTTAAATCAAACTATAGTAAGAGCAAACTAGTTGCGTTCTTGTACAAAATAGAAAGAACAAATTAGGACTTCTTAACTCACTTCATACAAGACCTAAACTGTATTAATACAATAGTACAGCTTATTGAACTTAGTTTTAAAAACCACAAATTTTTAAATGCAAAAGGTTTCAATAGACAAGATTTTGGGAAGGTATAGGTATATAGTATTCCACTTAAAAACCTATTGCAATATACTTCGTGGGTTCAATTTAAAAATTATAAAACTAATATCCACTTTCACTATTCTAGAACTTTATTTACATTTAAACAGCTGATTCAAAAATACAATAACAATCCCATATAAGCTAGTCGTCGCGGTATCACTGAACTGCGATCGTGGCGTGCTTCTTTTATAATCCCTGTGGAATTCTCCAGTAGAAAATAATCATCGCTCCTTCCGCTGCCGAGTCTTTTCGAGAATCGTATTTTTTATCGTAAAGCGTTTGTTGTCGTGCTGAAAGGACACAGGGTCGGCTTTGGGAAAATTTCGTAACACTGCCCCCCCCCTTAATTCTGATCTAAATGAACCACCTTCAATTTAGCCTTGGGGTTTCGACGGATCCGGTAGACGACGTCATTAAGCCTCTTGACCACCTCGTATGGACCATCCCAGGCGGGTGTAAGCTTTGGGGATTTACCCTTGCTCCGTTGGGGGTTGTACAACCAGACTTTGTCCCTCTCCTGGAACCCGACTGAATTAGCCTTGAGGTCGTATCGCGTCTTCATCCGGTCACTGGTGGCCAACATCTGCGTTCGGGCTAATTCGTGTATTGCCAGCAGGTTATGTCGGAGCTGGTCGGCATAGTCGTCGATGTCTTGGGGAGGTACTTCGGGGGAGCCAAATGCCAAGTCGCATGGTAATCGCAGCTCCTTTCCGAATAGGACTCTGGCTGGGGTCAGGCCTATACTATTATGTACAGCAGTGCGATATGACAACAGGAATAGGGGAATATGCTCATCCCAATCACGCTGGTTATTGCTGACGACCTTGGATAGGTGTTGTTCCAAGGTCCTGTTGAATCTTTCCACCATTCCGTCTGACTGTGGGTGTAATGGTGTTGTTCTCGTTTTCCTGATCCCCAACATCGTGCAGACCTTCTGGAATACATTCGATTCGAAGTTACGCCCCTGGTCTGAATGTAATTCCATCGGGACGCCAAACCGGCTGAATAGTTGTTCTACTAGCACCGTCGCTACCGTGGTTGCCTCTTGGTTGGGTATCGCAAATGCCTCAGGCCATTTGCTGAAGTAATCCATTGCGACCAGAATGTATTTGTTCCCCCTCTCAGACTCGGGAAACGGACCGGCGACATCGATGGCGATTCTCTCAAATGGGACGCCCACATTGTACTGCTGCATTCTGCCCTTGGTCCGGGTCTTTGGGCCCTTACTGGCAGCACATGTGGCACATTTGCGGCACCAAGTTCTGACGTCTTCGAAGTAATTCACCCAGTAGTACCGCTGGCGAACTTTGTCTAGGGTTTTATTCATGCCCAGGTGGCCTCCGGTAATTCCATCATGCACTTCGGTCAGGATGGCTGGTACCTTTTTCTTTGGAACTACCAGTTGGGACTTGGTTTCTCGTCCATCAGCGCTTTCCCAAACTCGCTTGAGCATTCCATTATCTACTCTTAGAGAGTCCCACTGAGCCTATAACGATTTCAGCACGCCGGAGTATCTGGCTACCTCGTCCCATCGTGGCCTGGGTGCCCCTCTCATTTTGAGTGACAAGATTGGTTCGATGTCTGGATCAGCCATTTGGTCCTGGATGCACTGTTCCGTTGTCCAGTCTTCATTGGCCTGCACTCGAATCTGCCTGATGGAGATACCCTCTCGCTGTTCCGTCTTCAGACAATGCTTGCATTCCGCTCTACAGGGTCTTCTGGATAGGGCATCGGCATTATTGTGCAACCGGCCGGCACGGTGTTCCATCTTGAAGTCGTATTGCTGTAATTTCTCCATCCATCTTGCCAGTTGTCCTTCCGGTGTCTTCATGTCCAGCAGCCATTTGAGTGCGGCATGATCTGTTCGGATTAAGAAATGGCGACCATACAGGTATTTATGGAAATGGTCCACAGCCCTTATTATTGCAAGAAGTTCTTTTCTGGTGACGCAATAATTTCTTTCTGGCTTCGAGAATCCACGGCTGTAGTACTCGATCACCCTCTCTTCACCATCTTGCACCTGGGATAGGACGGCCCCCAAACCTGTGTTGCTGGCGTCGGTGTCTAAGATGAACTTGCCGGACTGTGTAGGAAAGGCTAGGATTGGGCTGGAATATAGTGCTGCCTTCAGTCGCCTGAATGATGTTTCGCAATCCTGATTCCAATGGAAGGTCTCTTTATCAGTGGTCTGCCGATGTAGAGGGGCGGCGATGGTGGCAAATCCCTCAACAAAACGCCGGTAGTATGAACATAGGCCCAAGAAGCTTCGGAGTTCATGTTTGTCTCTTGGAACTGGCCAATCGCGGATGGCTTCTATCTTGTCTTCGTTGGTGCGGATTCCTGAGTCGGACACTACGTGGCCCAAAAACTCTACTTCTTTTTGAAACAAGGAACACTTTTTCGGATTGAGTCTCAGGTTGGCATTATTAATTCTGGAGAATACTTCGCCCAGGTTCTTCAGATGGTCGTCGAATGTCTGGCCCATGACTAGAATGTGGTCGAGGTATACTAAGCACGTCCTCCATGTTAACCCGCTCAGTACATACTCCATTAGCCTCTCAAATGTAGCGGGTGCATTACATAATCCAAAGGGCATGACCGTGAACTGAAACAGCCCTTTACTGGTGGAGAACGCTGTCTTCTCTCTGTCGTTTGCGTGCAGACCAACCTGCCAATATCCACTTTTTAGGTCTAGTGTGGAGAACTAACTGGAGCCTGCTAGTGTGGTCAAAGTGTCATCGATTCGGGGTAGTGGATAGCTGTCTTTCTTCGTGACGTCATTGAGCTTTCTGTAATCGGGTGGTTCCATCCTTCTTTTTAACTAGCACGACGGGAGCAGACCATGGACTGATGGATGGCTCAATAACTCCATTTTGTAACATGGACTCGATGTTTTCCTCGACTGCCTGTTGTTGCTCCAATGGTAGTCGTCTAGGTGGTATTCTGATGGGCTGAGCCTTTCCGGTATCTATTCGATGCTGGATGATGTTGGTGCGACCGGTGGTTCCATTTTTACTGTTAAAAATTTGCCAGTGTTTTGTGATAAATTGCTTGGCTTTTTTTTGGTTCTCTGGTGTCAAGTGTGTTAAGTGGTCAGCAAACTGTTGTAGGAACTCTTTATCGGGCCCTGTCTCCTTCACCGACGTCTGGTACTCTTCTTCTTCTTCTTCTCTACTGGCTCGAAACAAGCTATCTCTTGATCATTGGTAATTCTGATGTCGTTGTTGGACAAATTCAGGACTCTGATTGGTATATCTCGTCCGGTTTTAACTATAGCCCGTCCAACTAAGTAGTCATGAGCTGAGTGTACGGGCTCCACCATTCCAACGCAGCTCCCAGGATTGCTGTCTAGCTGCCCATGAATAATCTGTTCTGTTCGACCGGGAATTCTAGCTGAAGACTTTGCCACAATTTTTATGGACGTGACTGATGTGTTGACGGGCCGTGTCAATACAAATTCCTCATTCAGGAACCGAAGAACATCATATCTCGGGTCGAACATAAATCCATGCTGGCTAATTAGGTCCATTCCCAGTATAAAATCGTCCTCAATATTCGCTACCAGGACCCTATGCCGGATCATGTTATCCCCTATCTGTAGCACGACATCTGCCTCACCCTGTATTGACATGGACTCGCCGGTGACTGTTCTGAGCTGGATGTTATTGGTAACTGGCCGAATTTCTGATGCTCTCAAAACCCTGGACTTGGCAATGGACACAGCGGCGCCGGTATCGACGGTGAAGGTAACTGCTCGCCCGTTGATGGTGCCTCTGATGACTAGGCTGTCGCTATCTCGGCAAAATCCCCGGATGGATAACGTTTTGGGGGCTGGTGGAGGGACAGTCAGCATTCGCCCCCCTATGCTGACTGACTGACGGTCCCTGGACATGTAGCTGTTCTGTTGGTTACCCCTGGTCGGTGATCGTTCAGGTGGCCTCACTCGACAATTACGTTGGAAGTGCCCTGTCCGTCCGCAGCGGTAACATGCCCCTCTGGTGCCAGTTCTTTGTGACCGGTCTAATATTTTGTTCAGACCAGCCAGCAGCGCTTGAAATTGTGACTCTGACTCTTCCTGATTGAAGGAAACTGCTCGGACCCTCGGCTTGGACATGTTCATGACAGCCTCTACTTCCAAAGCCCGAAGTAGAGCTTCACTACTTTTCTTGACGCCACTCAGTCTTAAATTTCTTTGTAATTCCACATCTCTGATGCCGTTTATGAAACTCTGTGTGGCCAACTGGTCTTTCGTTTCCTCTGGCAGGTCTGGGTAGGACAAGTGAACTAACCGTCTAATTTCTGCTTCGAATTCTTGGAGGCTTTCACCGGATTTTTGGGTTTTTCCACTCAGTTGGACTTGGTATACCTGGCTCAAGGATTGATTGTCGTAACGTTTGTCTAGGATAGCGATGATCTTGTCGAAATTGCCTTGTTCATCGACTGGAATGCTCTGGAGGAGTTCTAGGGCCGGACCTCTTAAGGAAATTACCAGAGATGTGGATTTTTCATGATTATCCCATCCATTAGCTGTAGCCACGGCCTCAAATTGCCGTTTATACATGGGCCAAGATGAACTGCCATCAAATGTGGGTGGTTTACTAATGGAACCTCTGGTACTCACGGTGTTCTGGTATTTTCCTCGCTGTAAGTCTTGTTGCATTTTTTTAATTTCTGTTTCTACCTTGTCTTGGATGGCACTGATTTGGTCTTGAACTGTGTTTTGAATTGAACTGATTTCAACTTTTACCTGGCTTTGGATGGAATCGAAGTCAGCTACTTTTGTTTCAAGGGTGTCCACGGTATTTTTTATGGTCTTAATGTCATCATTTATCTCTTTTATATCAGACTCAACTATTTGCATTCTTTCGTTAACTGTTTCATTAACTTGTCTTACTATTTGCATTAGTTATTCAAATTGCATTTGTCTTTTTTCTTCAGTTATTTTAAATTCATTTTGTCTTTTTTCTTCTAATAATTTAAATTCATTTTGTCGTTTTAATTCAGTTTGATCTTGTTTTTCTACAAATTTCGAGAATAATCCTTCCATTAAATTTTGTTGTTTTTCATCGATATTAGTGACAAGATTTCCTAATTCAACTTTAAGTTTATCATCAAAAGATTTCACTAACCTTTGTTGAATTTCTTCTTGATCCTATTACAAAAAAGTGAATTTTAAACAACTTACTTCAGGACATCTACAAAAAAAGACTACAATACATTTAAAACCTGAAAGTCACTCCCACTCTGTAATCAAACCCGTCGCATCCACAATGTATAATAAAATAATTTAGAAAAATTTGACAATACTCGAAGAAGCAGGACTAAAAAAGATATTTGGATGAATCTCGAATTTTACCCAAGTGCAAAAATGTATTATATTCTGTTAAATATCTTTAGTCTTCCAGAAAGCTAAGAGCAGTATTTATTTACCAACTTTTGTTCCTTAGTCAGAAATATGGTTTTAATAATGTGCGGTACCGAAGGTATTGAGCTGTAGAATAAGGTGAAAAATATCTATTGAGAGGCAAGCCGTCAAATGTACAAAATAGTTGCGCAGTTTTTTGTCTACAGCTACACCAAATGAATGCTAGTTTTATTACTTCAATCATTCTATTTTTGGAAGTTTTTGTCAGGAAGAAGTATACAATTTTAATTATTCCTTTCTGCACTTTGCATGTTAGTGTACAAGTGCATGCAGTATTTGTCAGGCATTATATTGTTTGGGGGCGTATTGGTTATTTGGGAAGTTAATCTTGAATTATTAAACAACATAAACAACAAAGAACACACTATACACATTTGAAATACAACAATATGGGAAACTACCTTTTAGACATATAAATATTCCTAACAACAATAACGAAATCTTCATTCAGATTAGAGTTTTATGAGAAACCAACTCACATTAATGGAAAACTCTTGAATTCAAATCATCCAAATCATTATATAATAGAGCATAGACTAGCTGTTGTGACGTCAACTAGTTCAATTATGAAAAATTAATTATGAACAGTGTTCATGCTGGAAACAGTTAACCCATAAAATTCAGCAAAAAAGAATTAAATAAAAGGACAGAAAATAAAAGTTAACACTCACTTCACTGTTTGATATAATTTTTAGAACTTTTCTGTAACTCTAAAAATAAGATATTCTTAACTATGTCATAGTAAAATTGTGAAAGAGAACAAACTTCCAGATTTATATCGAATCTTAAATTATATTTACATAACTCCAGTGAGGCCTTTTGTTATTTACCTTAGCCAGACTAAATAAATACATATTTATAATCCTATATAGGTACAACTGTATGTTAACATCCTCTCTACCAACATCTTGTATACTGATGCATATATATCAAGCTATAAATGTACTTCCTGTACATCCACTCTGTTTCCTAATAATACCCTGTAGACTTAACATTCTGTTTACTACCACCCTGTATACTGGTCTTAGGTCCAAACATTCAGCAAAGGACGAACGGGTACATTTCCAACAAATATCCAACTACGTGGTCTGTAGCTTGTCTCAAAATTTTCCTGAGACCGCCAAAATTTCCTCGTGACTAAATCAGAAAAATATATTCAATAGCTTCTACCAGTTATTGGCATAGAAAGCAGAGCTCACCGATGTCTGAAGATAAACATCTATACTGTATACTTATATGCTGTAGCCTTGCACCCTGTATACTGATAGGGGTACTTGTATAATATCATCCAGTACATGTGCTTTACTCCTGTTTGGATATCATTTGTAAACTGACAACGTTTGTATACTTGCCGCCTGTGCATTTGTTACGACCAAACACCAACGACCACATTGGCCCAATCAAAACATGTCCCTATCCAAGGAGGGTACCTAAATGTGTGCTCGATAGATATACATTTTTGTGAAAGTAGATGCCACATAGTGGATGCTAATATTTGCACCATAGCCTTTTCTAATTAAGTTGTTAAAAATATTACATTAATCGAATGAAACAAAACCAGAAAAACTGTCAACACAACAACTCAAAAATGGGGTTAAGTCACGGTCATACGTCAAAAGGACTTTTTAATATTGATCAAGTAATTCTTTGTATACTATTCTTGGTCCCCATACGGTCCGAACGTTAATTATGCTCGACAAATCAAGATTTTATCAGTTGACCTCGTGTCTTTATCGTGGTATTTTATATAAATGTGTATGTATTTACATATTATAATACTGAATTAATAGAAATACAATATTTGTAGCACTAGTACTGCAAACCTAAATATTCATAACCTTATATAAGTCCGTCTTAACTCACACACAACAGGAATTCGATTATTTTGCGGACAAATGTATTTCTCAAACCGTCGTATGGAGTAGCCCATAAGTTCATAGGCTGGGTTCTCAATAAGATCATAAATCAAAAATTGAATTTATATATGAATATAACAAATAATGTGTTTGAACTTTGTAATTATTTTCAGTTTATCGAAAGAGAATGTTACACACGCCCAGATCTTACTTAGTGCATCCGACCTTAGGTTGACAGTTGGCAAGAGTTTCAAAACTAAATAATTTGGTCAAGTGCGAGTTGGACTCGCATTGTAAGGGTTCCGTACCACCTTCAAGATTCGCTGTATTTAGTTTTCTAATTTGGCCCCCAAAAATTAACATTAGAGTTTTATTTTACTAATAAACTTTCAGGGAAGCCTTTTATAATCTATTGTCTGAATTTTGAGGCTCTATAGATTGGAAGATCAAGGGCACAATAGGTCAAGTTTTAAATTATAAATTATTAAATCTGTTATTCAAATTATTTAAAAATACAAATAAAATATATTTTTCAAAATTTAAATAGTATAGTTTCTAAAATGGGAATTAAGTCGATGTTTAATATCTTTGCTAAACAAATGATTTAAAAATATGATATATTTGTAGTTCACATAATGAGTCTTTTATTTGATATATTACATGATTCGTTTGAAAATTGAACTTTTATTTTCCATTTAATTGTATAATTTGTCCCTAAAATTACCATGGAGGTTTTCTAATAATTTTTCTTATAAATTTCAAGTGGGCCCCAGTACCCCTAATTATTTTGAAAATTTTAGGTAGTATGGTTTCGGAAATAAAGCGAGAAATGAGAATTTTTTATATCTTTATGTTAATATCTTGTAAACAATTAATTTTAAAAATATATATTTGTATTTCTCATAACGAGCCCCTTCATTTGATATATTGCATGACACGTTAAAAAAAATATTTTTTATTTTCCGGTTATTTCTATAAATTGCCCCCCATTATTAATATTAAAGATTTCTTCGTATTTTTCCTGTAAATAAAAAAAATTAGGTCTTATAGTTTGGGGAATAAAGGGGGAATGGGTATTTTTTTAAATATTTTTTTAATATATTTTAAAATATTTATTTAAATATATATATATATTTTATATCACTTCTTTTCAAAATGACTTTTTAAAAAAAATTATTTATTATTTAACAAACTTTAATACTTGATAACTTGAGTACAATAATATTAAGACTATGAGTAAGGAAAATCATCTGCCGGACTGAAGGTCGTGAATAACAATTTATAATAAATAATGTGCTGACTCTATATAAACTTAAACAATGAAAAGGAAAGAAATTCTGTGAAGTTAAAACAGCAGATGAGCATATTTTAGCTATACGAGACGAAAGTAATTTAATATGAAAGATTAAAATATGAAATGAGATATAGTACGTGACAAATTGAAGGAAAAGTATAATGTTACATTATGAGAAAAAGGTGTTATGTGTTATGTATTACAATGTTATAAAATATAATATTAGAATTTATTATTTTAAAGAGTCTATTAAATTCCTATATAACAACTCCATTTATCCCGAAAAAGTTGATGCTATGCTTCAACTTTTCAGACCATTGGTTTGAGTTCATCTTCTTCTATGGGTTCTTGGAGTTGGAGGCTTGGGCGTCTTCTGGGGAAGAATCTGAAGCGTCTGGTTTCGCTTCGACTTCGCATTGGTGGAGGTGATGGCGGGTCATCACTCGTGGTGGCTATGGCTAGTAGTCTGGACTTCCTTCTGCTTTTGCACTTGTAGAAAATGTACAAAAGTATTAATGCGATGATGGAAGTAATGGTTAGAATTGTGAACCAAGATGTATGTTTTTTAATAAACGGTTGGTTTATTAATTTGTCTAATTCGTCGGAATATTGGTTGAGCTTGTGTTGCGCTATGTTGAGGTCGTCGGCGTCGATCTTGTTTAATCTGAGGGGTTTCAGATCTGGAACGTACTTCTTTGGTGGGATGGATTCACAGCAGTTGTAGGGTATTTGAACTGGATGGCTCTTGTATGTAATATTTTGGGAATCATCAATTAACCTTTTTGAATGGATTCGAGTATTGCCGATGAATGCATTGCAGTCTGATTGCAATTGGAGGATTGAATTGGTTGCAATGGTTTTGGTTACAACGTTGTTGCCGCTACACTTTATGGTGATTGGTAGAAGATCGGAAACAGAAATTAGCCATACATTTGAACTGATTTCGTAAACATTGTAGTCTTTGGCATACAGTATCGAAGTTTGGCAAACTTTTGGAAGAAAGGTGGACTGTTTCAAAAGCTGGGCCTCACAGATGGAATCGCTGTCAATAGGATACGGAAGAACATCTGAACATATCCATTGAACTCGGCTTAAGGGCTTGCAGTTGTCCAAGTTCCGAAATGTGGTATACAACAATGAATCATCATTCTTCGCGATATATTTAGTTATGGTTGGTAAAATATGATGGAATCCTGTTCGGTCGTCCAGAATGGGGATTGGGTATAGACGATAAAGGATAAAAGTTTCAGGATTCACTAAAGGGATTTTCAAAACGAAAATTATTTTTGTATCTAACTGAAATGCTTCTAACTCTATAATGTCAATATATTGTGCAATATTATGGGCGTAAATTGATAAAGGTAAATTATTTTTATGCAAAGATTGAGAAACAAGTTGAAGAGATTCGACTAAATCGGCGGGGTTTATTATTGAACTGTGTAACATTTTAATACGAGCGAATGATATTGCTGACAATACATCATTTAGGGCGTCTTGGATAAAGACATAGCTTTCCATTAATGATTCGCATAGGTCTAATGTTTTGACTAATGCTTCGAAAAATGCAAGATCGTCTGAAATGTACATGATAGATTGTTTGATTGTTTGATTTTGGCAATGTCCTTATTAAACGTTTCTTCGTCTATTTGGAGTTTCTGAACTGTTGCATTGAAGTTTTTGATTACAGAAGTCGTTACTGAAATTTGGTTCTTTAGTAAATTTTCGATTTGGTGTTCGTCATGTGTTATCTTGTTGATACAGTCATTAAAGTATTCACCATCACTAGCGTCTAAAGTTCCAGTTATTGATTTCCAAATTGTTCCTATACCATTAATAAGTCCTCGTTTCTGCCTCTTGGAGTTGTAAAGTTTAGTGTCTGCGAATATCTCTTGATATTTTAAGTTTACTGTGTCAGATATTTGTTTTAGGAGGCTAATATGAGTTTGTACTTGAGGTTTAAATATTGTCATACGGGTAGTTAAGTTTGAATGGATAGTATCGATTAAAGTGTTCAAAATGTTGTCATTGTTGGCAATTGCGTCAACGAAAGGGTGAAGATCTTTGTAGACAAGTAGTGTCCATTTATCGTTTGATATTTTGACTGTTCCTTCTTCATGAAAGAAGAGTCCTACTGTGTTGTTTATGGGAGTTATTGAATATTGGGACGTCACGATTGTGAAGAGTCCAAGTAGTCTGAAATAAAGTAATTTCTATTCAAAATACGGTTTCAATCTGTCAAAATTTACTTTTGTAGATTGATTCGTTTCGGGGTTTAGAAGAGTTGCAGAATTTTGGAAAAGTTCAGTTATCTGAAAAGGGCCATTAAATTTGTTTTGTGACTTACTTGAAATTTGGGATTCTTTTAAATATACCTTGTCGCCTATGTTATAAGTGGGTCGTTTTTCGGGTACGTGTTGATCGAAACGTGCTTTGGCTTTTTCTTTTTGTTGTTCGGTTTTGGCTCGCGCTAATTTGTAAAAATATTCCATACGGTTATTAAGATCTCTAACGTACTTGGAAATGAGGTTCTTTTGGTTGTAAAGCGTTTCCGGTGGTCTACTCGACGTGTGACCAAAAATCAACTCATAAGGAGTGAAACCATGAGTCCTATTTTTGGTGTTGTTATAGCATATGACTGCGTATGGCAGAACATTAAATGGGTGTTCGTTTGGATTTTCGGCGATATTTGCCCGGATCATTTCCGATAGTGTCGCATGGAAGCGTTCAAGGGAACCATTTGATTGTGGGTGACTTACACTAGAGAAAGTTAACTTTATTTCGTAGAGTTCACAGAGGTCTTTTACTAATACGTTATCGAACTCACGACCGTAGTCACAGTGAATTCTCAACGGAGTGCCGTAGTGTTGAAAATAAAGGATGAGTGTGTTAACGACAGTTTTTCCCGTTTTATCCTTTATAGGATATGCCTGTGTAAATTTCGTTAACTCGTCTCTAATTGTTAGAGCATAATTTCGAGTGGGATATTCAAAGATGTCGATATTGACTCGCTCGAAAGGTGTTTTCGGCGTTTCTGTGATGACTAGAGGGGAACTCAAATTTTTTCGGCATATTTTAACTTTTTGACAAATTTCGCATGACTTGATGAAATTTTCAACGCTTTTTGTCAAGCCGGTCCAGTTATACTTCTCTTTTATTCGCCTTACTGTTTCATTAATTCCGCGATGCAAATTGTTTTTGCCTTGATGGTAATGTTCTAAAATCTGAGGTATTTCATCCTCTGAGGGTGTAGTTATGACGTTTTGGCATATTTTTAATTTAATGTCTTTGTCTGCAAAGACATAAGAAAAGGTTTCAAGGATTGGGAGTTCTAAGTTGTTTTCGACGTAATATGTGGTTTCAAGATCGAATTTATCTCGTGATTTGTAAATAATGTAGAACAGAAATTGTACGACTATTTCAGGGTCAAATGGCAAGGGGATTATAAAGTATTTGCGGTCTTTAACTGATTTACTTGCGAAGGTGTTGATGGAATTGTTTTCGAATGTGATATCTTCTTCGAAAATATCGTCCATGATTCGTTCGTGTAGATCAGTTAACTTGTTTTGCCAGAAAAATGAAATAATTTGTTTATGGGATTTGTCCAGAAGTTGGGAATTAGTAGTTTCGATCTTTGAATAGTCAATTATTGATCTTGTTTTATATAATTTTGTCTATTCATGGGTTTTCTCTCCTCCAAATTTTTTTCCTGTAACAGATAAGTATTTAAAAAATTGTATATGTAGAACAAAGTGTAGTAAGGCAATTTCGTAAAATTGCCCGGATTACTGGTTGTCTGTACAGAGATGCTTCCTCACAGTTTTTCTGAGAGAAAGAGATGTCTATAAAATGATCAACCAGTATTCCTGGTTGATCATTTTATAGACATCTCTTTCTCTCAGAAAAACTGTGAGGAAGCATCTCTGTACAGACAACCAGTAATCCGGGCAATTTTACGAAATTGCCTTACTACACTTTGTTCTACATATACAATTTTTTAAATACTTATCTGTTACAGGAAAAAAATTTGGAGGAGAGAAAACCCATGAATAGACAAAATAATTCAAGACCTCCTCAACAATCTTTTCGAAATTACTTTGTTTTATATAAGTCAACAAATTTATTAAATTCGTTAGTAAGGTGTTCGTCAGTAAGTTCAGGTTCTGGTTCGGGTTCGTCTTCTGAGTCGGTGTCATTGAAGGCATGGATTTTTGACTGAAAATTCGCGATTTGTTGGAAGTGGTTGACTTTAATTCGCGAGAGAGCATCTGCGTTTCTGTTTATCTTGCCTGGTTTATGTTCAATTTTATAATTGTACTCTTCCAGCTTCAGTCGCCATCTGGCAAGTCTACTGCCTGGATCTTTGATCGAGAAAAGCCACGTAAGCGGGCGGTGATCGGTAATTAAAGTAAACTTACGACCAAATAAATAAGGACGGAAGGCTTTCAATGGTGGAATATCTGGTTTCGGCGGCACACAAAGTGCGGGAGGCATAAGCAATCGGAAGGTCTTTTCCAACTGGGCCTTGTGAAAGGACTGCACCAATCGCGAAAGCGCTGGCGTCTGTGGTGAGAAGAAAAGGTTCTTCAAAATTTGGGTAAATAAGGATGGGGTCTGAGATGAGAGCTTTCTTTAAATCATTGAATGCTGCCTTACAATCGGAATCAAAGAAGAATTTAGTGTCTTTTTGAAGCAGTTTTGTTAAAGGTTTGGATACTTTAGCGAAATTGGGAATAAATCTTCTATAGTATCCGGCCAATCCTAAGAAAGATTTGATATCTTTCGGGTTCTTTGGCTCTGGGAAGTTTTGGATACAACTGATTTTTTCGGGGTTCGGTTTTACACCTTGTTGCGTAATTAGATGGCCAAGATACGCTACCTCTTTTCTTAAGAACTCACATTTGTCGGGTTGAATCTTAAGATTTGATGTGCGAAGACGTTTGAAGACTTCGGTCAACCGGGAAATGTGTTCGTGAATCGTTGGGGAGTATACTATGATGTCGTCCATGTATACTAGACAACGTTCATTTTGTATTCCGAGGAGGATGTTGTCCATGACACGTTGGAATGTGGACGGGGCGTTCTTTAAACCGAACGGCATACGAACAAACTCGTTATGGCCGTTTTCGACTGAAAATGCTGTCTTGGGAATGTCTTTAGAATCGATCTCTATCTGATGAAAACCGGAGGCGAGATCTAAAGTCGAGAAATATTGGCATTTGCCAAGTTGATCTAAAAGATCGGAGATGTTTGGCAAGGGGTATTTGTCGTCGACCGTGACTTCATTCAGTTTCCTGTAGTCAATGACGACACGCCATTTTTGTTTGCCTGAGGCGTCTAATTTTTTGGGAACAACCCAAACTGGGGAAGACCAAGGGGAGATAGAATGACGAATGATGCCTTGATCAAGCATTTTACTGACTTGTTCTTTAACCTCTTCTTTATGGACCTGCGGGTACCGATAAGATTTGGTATAGATGGGTCTGGAGTTATTTGTCTCGATCGAATGTTTGATTTCGTTCGTAAAAGATAATGCGTCGCCTTCTAAGAAAAATATGTCTTGAAAGTCTAGACAAAGGCTCGTAATCATATCTTCTTCTTCAACGTTTAAGTGATCTGTCCTGAGTTGTTGTCGAATTAATAAGTTTCTGTCAACTGGTTCAGAGTCATAAGAGTTGTTAAAATTGAAGCAGGGTTGTGTTTGAGTAAGGGGTTCTATAGTGAAGTTGTCGAAATTAATTGTTTTTGGGATGGCGTTGGCGTTTATAACTGAAGTGAGGAATTCGCCATTTTGGTTTACATATACCAAGGAATTGGGTAACCTGACTTTTTCTTTTTCTATAGTATGTAGAACAGCGTCGGTATTAGCAAGGTGACATCGCAGCTTACATACTTTTTCGGTGCGGGGTTCTATAGAAATATAGTTCGGAAAATTATTGGGTTTTTGTGTGTTGGGAATTGTTGGAGATGCGATATCTGAAGAAGGCAAGGTAGGGACCTTGTGAAGAGCGATATCTTTAAAATTTGTTCTAAGTTGCTTAGATTTTAAGTCTATTACGCATTCGTAATGTTCCAAAAAATCTAAACCTAAAATGCCATCAAAACCTTGTGGGGGTTACCAGGAGCAAATGGTACAAGGGTTGACTGGGAAATTGAAATTTTTTGATCAGTGATGCCCTGAATAATTACATGTTCTTGGAATCTTTGAGGAAAGTTTTTGACAGTTTGCTCTTTGAAAATTGAAATTCCTGCGCCTGTATCTATAAGCAATTTGTATTGACCAGTAGCGTCGTTTATGTAGTATAAGTTTTTGGGGTTGACAGTGTGAAGAGTCGTTACAGGAACGTTTGTTCCGGGAAGTTTACGTTCGGATTCATGTCGTCTAAATTCATTGTTTGTATTTGTGATGTGATGTTGGTTGTTATGTCCGGTGGATGAACTGGATTTGGGAGAGAAAGAAAATCCTGGTAGTTTTGATTTTCTAGTGGGTCTAAATCATCAGTTTGTTCGCCGAAGTTATCAGCAGTATGATAACTGTTATTTCCTGTGTCGTATGAATAACTATTATCTGTATAATAGTCATAATTTCTTTGATTATCAGCTGTATGATAATCCTCATATGGGTGATTATTAGCTGTATAATAATCGTTGTAATCATCGAAAGAATTTGTGCAACTTAAATGATGTGCCCTGTTTGGATTCTGGTGGAAATTAGGGTTCTTTTGAATCACTGACTGACGAGGTTGTTGCATATTTTGTTGGAATTGTCTTGACTGATTAGGAGGATATTGATTTGGTCTAAAAGGTGACTGATTTTGTCTGAAAGTTGGCTGATTCTGCCGAAATGTGGGGTCTGATTTTGCCGAAATTGTGGAGGTTGATTTTGCCGAAATTGTGGAGGCTGATTTTGGGAAACCGTTATTAGCGAAAGGGTTTGGTCTCATGTAATTGTTGTTAACGTTATTGTTATTGTAAACGGGTGCTTGGTAATTTTGGGAACGACATTCGGAGGTGATGTGTCCGAATCTACCGCAAGATAAGCACTTATTATTTGGAGGATTAGGCCTTCGGAAAGATTGGTTGGGCCTCGGGGGAATTTGTTTCGTAGTTTTCTGGTTTTCAAAGTACGATAGTTGGAGTTCGCGCCTGATTCGTACATTGGCTTCTAAAAGATCTTTAGGGTTACCGGCACGGATGATTTGTCCAAGACGTGGTTCTAACCCGGTTAGAAGGGTGTTGAGCGCCATAGTGTCTATTAGACTCGTTTGCGCTACCTTTTGGTCTGCGTTTAAATTGGATGCCTTTTGAATATTGGCGTGCATTTTTGCTGTTAGGACTTGTAGTCGGTTGTAGAAAGTGAGTGGTGACTCGTTGGATAGTTGCTGAAGGCGTTGTAGATCTTGTATCAGGGACGTCAAATCCCTGGAATCTCCGAAATGAAGATTCAAGAGTTGTTTTAATTCTAAATAAGACGCGGGGCTACGCGAATTTATTAGTTGGGCCGCTCTGCCTTTTAATTTATTTTTAATATGGATAAGTAAAAGGTATCTTTGATCACCCGTCGACATGTTGTAAGCACAGTCGCACGCATTAATAAATGTTCCCAAGGAGATCTGATCTCCTTCGAACTCTGGGACGATAGAGAATATTTCGGATAGCCGATAGGGCTCTGGTTCAGAGCCGTCTCTGGGAGATTGTTGTGCCATTTTTAAATTTATTAAATGGGAGAATTGAAAAATTTCAAAAGCAAAAATAAAATTTGTTCAAAATAAATGTATAAATCGATTAATGTGCAATAAATTTTTCAAATCGTTACAAAAACAATAAAACAGAATGGAGGAAAATAGTTAGTGTGCACTGTTTGCAAACAAAATATGGTAAATGGTAAAAATAAAATAAAATAAATCGAGAAATTCAAAAATATAAGGTACAAAAATAAAATTGGTATGGTTAAAAATATGGTTCGGGTTTTTGGTCGTCCGAACAGAAAAATAAAAATAAAATCAAAATTATTGGTAAAATTAAAAATTGCGAGATGATTCCTGTTTGTACTCACATTAAATGGAACATCGATGCTGCCGTGTTATGCAGTTGTAGTTAGTTGCCTTGTTCTACGGTTACAGTTGGGACGTCTCGAGAGGTTCTTTCTTCCTTCAAAGGATTGGAATCCACCGCTACCAGTTAAGCTTTTCTTCTAACGCCGGTTCTAGCAGCGTAATGGAATCCTACTGACTGCGCCACTTTTTATATCACTTCTTTTCAAAATGACTTTTTAAAAAAAATTATTTATTATTTAACAAACTTTAATACTTGATAACTTGAGTACAATAATATTAAGACTATGAGTAAGGAAAATCATCTGCCGGACTGAAGGTCGTGAATAACAATTTATAATAAATAATGTGCTGACTCTATATAAACTTAAACAATGAAAAGGAAAGAAATTCTGTGAAGTTAAAACAGCAGATGAGCATATTTTAGCTATACGAGACGAAAGTAATTTAATATGAAAGATTAAAATATGAAATGAGATATAGTACGTGACAAATTGAAGGAAAAGTATAATATTACATTATGAGAAAAAGGTGTTATGTGTTATGTATTACAATGTTATAAAATATAATATTAGAATTTATTATTTTAAAGAGTCTATTAAATTCCTATATAACATATATATATATATATATATATATATATATATATATATATATATATATATATTTGTATTAGTCATAATGAGCCCTGTGATTTGATATATTACATGATACGTTAGAAACAAGTTTAATTTTTTATTTTCCATTTAATTCTATAATTTGCCCCCAAAAATGAATATTAGGGGTTTCTCCTTATTTTTCCAGTAAAGTTCAGGTGAGGCGCTATACCTATTTTTTATCAAAATTTTACAGCTTATGGTTTCGGAGATAAGGGGGGAATGGGTAAATTTTTTTATATTTTTGTTAAAAACTTTTAATTAATTTATTTTAAAAATATGAAAAAAATATATTTGTTTTCGTCATAATGAGCCCTTTTATTTGATATATAACATGATGGGTTAGAAATAATTTTAATTTTATATTTTCCATTTAATTCTATAATTTGCCCCACAAAATAAATATTAGGGGTTTCTCCTTAATTTTCCAGTAAAGTTCAGGTGAGGGGCTATAACTCAAGTTTTTTTCAAAATTTTCCAGCTTATGGTTTCGGAGATAAGGGGGGGGGAATGGGTAAATTTTTTTATATTTTTGTTAATATCTTTTAATTTATTTATTTTAAAAATATGAAAAAAATATGTTTATTTTCGTCGTAATGAGCCCTTTCATCTGATATATAACATGATGGGTTAGAAACAATTTTAATTTTATATTTTCCATTTAATTCTGTAATTTGCCCCCCAAAATGAAAACTAGATGTTTCTCCTTATTTTTCCAGTAAACTTCAGGTCAGAACCTATGAAAGTATTTTTTTTCAAAACTTTACGTTTTATAGTTTCGGAGATAAGGGGGGGGGATGGGTAAATTTTGGTATATTTTCTTAATATCTTTTTAATTAATTTTTTTTTAAATATGAAAAAAATATATTTGTGTTCCTCACTATGAGACCTTTCATTTAATATATTACATGATGAGTTTGAATTTTTTTTATTTTTAAATTTTTATTTAATTCTATAATTTGCCCCCTAAAATTAATATTAATGGTTTCTCCTTATTTTTCCTGTAAAGTTCGGGCAACGTTCTATATTTCCTATTTTTTTCAAAATTTTAGGTTCAGTAGTTTCGGAGATCAGGGGGGGAACGGTCGATTTTTTTAGTTTTCCCCCCCAGAAGTACCCCTTAAATCAAAATTTCTTCTTTTGCGATATGTGCTGCTGATCAAGTCACCAAACTATACCTTCATACCAAATTTCAACCTCTTCCGTCCATTAGGTTAGGAGAAAATTGCTGTAATGTGACATAGGCAGAAATCCTGAGTGATATTATAAGGGTATCCGTATACTGTATATACGGAACCCTAAAAACATTTTCAACTTAAAGCCTATTTAGTAAAAAACTTTCATTAAAATCCATCACAATTAACGAACGTGGTACAAAATACATGTATTAAAATGGAGACGAACTGAGAACGCCGTCTCTTAAAAATTAACTTACGTAACAACTTAATCGATTCTTCAGTGACAATAAATATTAAGATTTTCATTATTAGTCCCAACTGATGTTAAATAAATGGTAATATTTGGTGAATGCGCTGGACACAGTAGAGTCATTTGTCGGACATAGTTGAAGTTTCTATGTCCAGTTGTCATATGTGCTGCGAGTAAAAATATATACAAGATTTTAAGTCTAATTATATAGTTTTTAACGAAAACCATATAAGCAAAATTAGTTAATTAGTTTTTATGTTATGTTTGCCCAAACATACACACAATTAGCTTTTTGGTTTATACAGATTATTAAATGCATTCATAAAGAAGGCAGATAAAGAAATTATACTGTTGGATTTTGTAAATATACAATTTTTTGTTCACAATTATGGTCTAAAAAACATTAAAAGAACATTAAAAGAATTAAAATCAAGGCATTAGAGAATTGCTCTTAAATTTTATGTGCAAAAATATCCACAACTTTGCTCTGTTGCAGGCAAGATCGTGTTTTTTTATATTCCCTACAACTTGGCATTTTATTATTACATTATTTCATGTCGCTTGCATACGTTTTCCATTTTAAGTAGTAAATTTTCAAAAATTATTAGTTATTTAGCTAATATATATAAGAATGTTGTAGGTACACAAAATCTTAAGAAACGAAATTATACGATATTATATTACCACTTAAATTCCCATATTTCCCCCGTTACAACATTATATTTGAGATGATCTTATCCGGGCTCAGCACTACTTTTTACTTTCATGTTGAAGGAAAACAGATACAGAGAGAAAGAGAGAGTATATTATATAAACAGGCAATATCGGTTAACTCAGCATGCGATGGAATTGTAACTCGCAAGTGGTTTCCGGCAAAGGAAGATTGTTGTTTGTCTAACTCGATTTTGCATATTCCATTAGACTCAACTTCATAGCGAGTTTAGGAGTTGATATTATTTTGCAACAAGTCAAAACACTGATTTCACATTTATATGAAAAAAGTTATCGCCAAAAGCTTTGAGGAACTAAAATTAATTTTTATGGTAATAGTTGGAGCTTGTAAGAAAACTCAATTAGTTATTATTATTAGGTAGCGAGTAACGGATATTTTAACCGACAAGATTTCGTCGGGTTTAATTTATATTTAATAAAAAAAATTGTATTTTAGACTTATATTTGGATCACCACAGCAGTTCTCTTAGAGCGAAACAACTACTAATTTCATTTTAATGCCGAAAAGTACCCTAGAAAGATGTGAAATTGTGTTGTTGAGGTATGATCATCTATATATAAATAGGCAAAGACAAAACGGTCCGATACCATTTTCTTCTCTGTCCCTCAACCGATTTGCTTTGTTTAGTAGCTACAGACGATCTTCAGTGCAGAATGCTAAAATACATTTATAATGTTGGTTCACTTATTAAATAATAAAAAAGTCATTATTAAAGTCCATCTGTTGATGCCAAACAGTACTCCCAGATTACCTGCAGAGAAAATCATAAGATTTGTTGACACCAATGTGAAAGACAAACTAAATTAAATGTAAAACAAAATGTTTTGGCACTTTGCCAAAATTAACCTACATAGTCATGCTATTGAAATAGAACCAACGAACAATTATAATACTTAATAATCGCCGTTTATTGGGCGGTCGCAAGTTTGCACTTTGCAACTTTCATTGCATTGTAAATATGGTTTGTCAACTAAAATCAGAATTATATTGCACCTGATCAATTTATTTCTGATTATATGTTATTAATTTTAACCTTATACTTTTAATTTAGATTTTTTTTATTTTTTGTCGGATAACTTACATGTAATTTAACTAAGATTTCGTTTTCAAGATACAGAGTGTTAAAGTTTCATTTTTTTTCAAGTTTTTTTCTCATAGTATCTGCACTACACAAGATATTCAAATGAAATTTGGCATAGATATTACAATTAAGAGTTTACACCTTGTGATATGTCAATTTCGATTGCAATCTACAGGGTGATATTTTTTCGGGGACACTGTCCATTGTTGTCCTTCAGAACTTTTTTTTGGTGAGCCACTGGTACTTTCAAAAATTGTAAAGAAAAGCTTTGTTGTTATAGCTTTATGTTTACTTTATGTTCTCTTGTAGTTTTGTCGTATATACTACCGATTTCGAGAAAAAAAAATTGAATTATTAAACTAGCAATGATTCTTAAAGATTCGATAAACTGGTATAATCATCAAAAAAAATGTATTACTGCAAGAAACGTACAACTCAAAAATTAATCATAATAAAAAAACTAAATAACAACAAAGGAACTAAACTACAGCAATTGTTGAAAATGTCCTTCCCTAACCCTTATACAAGCTTCTATTCTTCTTCTCATAGACGATCGAACTCTTTCAAACACTCCTGGAGTATTCCTAATTGTATCAAACGCGCCTATTATACGATTTCTCAGTTCGTCTACGGTATTCACTGGCGTTATGTACACTAGAGATTTCAGATGGCCCCATAGAAAGATATCTAAACTATTTCACGTCGCATCATAAGAGGTATATCATCCAATAACAAGGGCAAATCGTTCTCTAAAAAACGTCTGTATGATTGACCAGTAAGTCGCCCTGGCAAGAAGAAAGAACCAATCAAATAATCGCCAATATTACCACCCCACACATTTAATGAAAATTCCTCTTGAAAATAAGCTTCTGCAATTTCATGTGGATTCTCCTCAGCCCATATGTGTTCATTATGAATATTTATGATTGAAGTCCTTGAGAAACAGGCTTCATCAGTCAATAGGATTTGGCAATCAAAATGAGGATTGTTCAATAGTCTTTTGAGGTACCACTGACAAAAAGTAATTCTTGGATGACAATCTCGAGACAAGAGCGCCTGCACCCTCTGAATGTGATAAGGATAGAGCAAAGAATCCCACAAGATCCGCCAAACAACTTGATGACTTGTATTTAAGGTAACACTAATTTTTCTTGTACTGGATGTTCTTCTATTTCGTTCAGCACTGTCTCTTCGAGTCGTGGTGTTCTCACACTTCGTGGTCTACCTGCATTAATATTTTTCGCAGAAAAAAATCCAGTTTCTGAAAGACGTCTGTGAATATTAGAGAACATCCGATGACCAGGCATCACTCTATTGGGATAGCGTTCCATGTAAAGACGCTTAGCTTCTCTTGAATTACCATTTGCAAGACCATACATGAAATGCATGTCAGCCATTTCGGAATTCGTAAAATTCGGCATGTCTTGATATTAAAATGCAACCATCTTTAATTTTCAAAACACAAGAGTTTACTTTGATGTGTCAAAACTAACAATAAATTTATTCATTTACCACAGCCTACTAGGTAGGTAACTAGATTTCTGTGACAATTCGGAATTTTCTGAGGATTTCAAGAGAATCATTCAAAAATTTTTTCTCGAAACCGGTACTAGATACGACAAAACTACAAGAGAACATAAAGTTTGGTATAACAACATATCTTTTCTTTACAATTTTTGAAAGTACCAGTGGCTCACCAAAAAAAAGTTCTGAAGGACAACAGTGGACAGTGTTCCCGATAAAATATCACCCTCTAGATTTGCAATCGAAATTGATATGTCACACGATGTAAACTCTTAATTGTAATATCTATGCCAAATTTCATTTGAATATCTTGTGAAGTGCAGATACTATGAGAAAAAAACTTGAAAAAAATTGAAACTTTAACACTCTGTATCTTGAAAACGAAACGTTTACGGACCCATGTTTATGGGACTTTTTCTTCCTAAAACTACTCAAGGAATCTCCCCTTTTCGTTTGTACCTCCAATTTAGGAACACCCTGTATATAAAACGTTTAAACATGATTGGAAGTAATCAAGCGGAAAGTAAGTATTGGAATCACAGGACAATGCAGTGTAAGGGATAATTTCTTCAGAAATAAGGTAACGGAAGTAAGCCATCGATCCATATTGCTTCTAAAATCGAATTACAGTTTCAGAATCAGACCATGATGTTTCTAGTGAATTATTGCATATACCGAATAACGAAATTCTACTCATATAACTGAATTTATGGGTAGCTGCATCGACTTGGTGAACTCAATAACGTAGCGCAATATTTCGAATTTCTGTGGTATTTGTCTTGTAATATATCTAGTTGGAGTAGTTTGGTTATATTTATTAAATGCACAATAAACAACTATGCAAGATACGAGTATCTTGTTTATGCCGTTGCTAATAATAAAACAAACATGGATTTCGAAATCTGTCATAATCCGCATTTTGACAAATATTTCAAATTTATCAAGATAGGTCATATAGTATGATTTCAGTTTTGCAAAACAAATTTCATACAAAATAAACGATAACAAGAAATAAATCGTGAATATTATTTGTAAAACAGCAAACATAATATAAGTACACAGCTTAAGATATTAATACAAATTATTTATGTTAATTTTTCTGCATACAGTCAAGAGACAGTTGATTACAATGTTCCCATAAGTTGAAAACATCAAAATAATACCCCAGGAAAAATACTAATCATTGTAAGTAAAAACAATGCAGAATATTTTATTCGAATAATAAGGTTCAGAATTCTTGAGGCTCTCTTATACTGGTTCAATTAATACCATAAATTAAAAAAATAAAGACCAGAAGGAATATTTTTTTTATAAATAAGTATCGGAAAATATCCCTTTTTTTGCTTCTTGAATTACACAGGGCGACAAAGTTTAATCAAACGTCTGATCCAGCAACCAGAGTATGCTTTTCTGAATTTTTTTGATGCACTGAACACGAACTTAAAATTGCGCCATAAGCAAGTTTAGAATATCGCTTCCGAGATTTTCTAAACTAAACGTGGCAAAACAGCGGTTTTTGGCAATTTTTAAGCTTATATGTAGCAAAGTAATAAAACGTTTATCCCAATATCTCTTGCGAACTCATTAAAGAAATAGGTTTTAACCTTTCAGATTACCTACTTCAAAAATATTTTAAATGGGTGGGTAATCTGTTTATAGAGAATCAGCACCTTTTAAATGTGTCTAGGAGTGATTATGATGTTTATTGTAAAGTGTTTGTTTTCTTAATTCTTTCCAACTTTTTAGTTCTACTTTGAAGTAGGTTAGTACTTTTCTGAAGTCTGTTAATTTTTGTGTTCAATTTTCACTCTTTTGGTTCTATTTTCAACTTGTTGTTCTTAGTCTTTATATAAAATTTTTGTTTGTATGGCCTTAGGTACTAAAAGCGGAGCAGGCAACACCGAAAGCTCCGTTATCGCAGAATGTCAAATTTTTGTTTAAATTGAGAGTTATACAAATAAAATGAATTTTGTTTGCGTTGTCTTAATTAGCCAAAAATATGTTAAATGAAAGTAATTAATATTACGAGTGCTTTTATCACCTTACTTTATGATTTCGGTTGCTATGTTAAACATCCAGTGTTTGATCGCAACCAATAGTAATACAGACTCTGATATGTGGTGTTACTAAAATTTGTTTTAGGGGGGGATTCGGTGAAACCAGCTCCAGATTAGGAACCTATGTGTGCTAGCTTCCCCAAAAAACCTAGATGGCAGTCTTTACATCTCGCGTCTACAAATTTACCGTTATGTATCAAATACATAAATAAGTGTTAGAGGGGACATTCTATTGAGGGAAGCGCAACTGATGAAGGTTCCCGACCAGAAACTATATCATATATATTGTGTTACGTGCAAATGAATGACACATCGAAGAGAGTATTCATAATAATCTAGTGAAGGAATTGAATTCATTTATGATACAATTAGATAGAAGGCTTTTTATATTCTATGTTTCAACTCAAAATCCTTTAGTATACTCCCTTTATCTATATAGGAATAATAGTACATATTTCGCGAATGTTGTTTCTCAATCACAGGATCTCGTGAGATATGTAAAACTAGAGAACTGTTTCATAATGCACTAGAATATTCACTTTGAATAAAATTGAGTTTGTAAATGTTGGGATAACATTGTTCCGAATTAAGCATGGAACGTTGCTTTACATTAATTATTCCCTACGTACCCTCAAGCCTAACCGAAATTCAAGTTTGAGTATAACGAGGAAATAAAAGCGTGACAACTTCAAATAACTGAAGTTTGGAAACTTCTACTATATTACCTTCCGATGAGAAATTATTTAGTTACTGTTGTAATTTGATTTAATCTAGAGATGCGTTTAGAGCTTTACTGGAAAGAAATGTTGAATAATGAACAGGCAATACATATATGTATATATCTAATTATTATAAAAAATTTACTCTAAATGGTGAAAAAATGATGGACTTTGGTTTTGAGAATTATTATTATTAATAGCTGGCCCAGTTTTGCACGGAGTAAAAAATAGGTGTTTCGTTCAAATGAAATTACAAAAAAATATCCTAAACTTTGATCGCAGCACCCCTACCGGGTATAATTGTGAAACTCACACAATAAGTTTCATCAAAGTGGAGTCTATCGTTTAGGTGGTGTAAGACAATAAGAAGTTTCGCAAGACGTGGTGGTGTTAAACCTATATCAGGATTGATATAAGGGGAAACTAGAGACGTGCTTAAAGTATTCCTTGAAAAAAGCGTCCCTTACAGGGTCAAATAGTAAGTATAACCCAAGAGAATATTCCTAAAATCCGATAACGGAGCCACTTACCGCGTTAAATTATATGTCAAACAAACTCAAACACCCACAAAGGTTCCATCAAAAATTGCTTAACCGTTTATGCGGAGTACAAACAAAAATTATACAACCTGATCCCATTTGCCACCTACTGACTTAAACCCCACTCAATAATACCTAAATAAATCCATAAAATCGGCCAGACCGTTAAGGAGGAGGGCAATAAATAAATGCCTACAACTGGGTCGCAGTGCCACACCTAGAGTGTCAAAAAATAATAAACCTTCCAGGAACCCACTCAAATTCCCACAAAAAACTTCAATGAATCTTTAGGATCGAAGACGTACTCAATATTAGCAATACGCTCTAGCCAACTGAGCAAATCTGCTATCTCATGTAACGGTCACCGAGCGAGTGTAGCAGCAGCGACACATTGATTGAACAATTATCGTCATATTTAAACAGGATACCGTAACATTATATGGCAATCGAATACTGAATGAATGTTTTTGCTAGCTCACCGTATTTATATATTTCTTCCCCGAATTCTCTAGAAGGTTTCACTATCATTCAACGCGATTCGACGAATTTCAAAAAGCCAACCTCTGGCCTGGGGTAGCCAGAACAACAACATTTTGGATTCTATTCATATCGGATGATTGACGATTCCCCAAATATCGGATGAATTCCAGTCACAGTATTTGAGTTGGTACTTATTAATATTGTATCCGTCTAACTAACTTTCCAAATAACGTATTGTATCTGACCATTTTCTAGAAGGGGTACAATGGGGGTATAGGAAGCTATCTTTAAAAGATAGATATATTATATCCCGGACTTTGTTGATATATAAAAGAGGAATATTCCGCTATGCATGGTTTTTTATATCTCAAAGAGATTAGGCAGCACTTTAGATTCAAGCTGTGAAGCGGCATTTTTCCGACACTTCTAAAAATTGTTATATTTCAACAAATTTACACAAAACCTTCCTCAAAAATCACTCAATCTATTTCGGAAAACGAAAATTCGTTGTGTAATTTTTATGTTTGTCACAAATACAAATAAATACTTGGACCAGAAATTGTTACTTTGTGAGAGTTCCGCTGTAATTAATAGACACATTTTATGAAAACTCTAAACAATATCAACAAAGTGACGTGTATAATAGGGGTCTTACATGACAGAATAAAGAAATAAAAAGGAAGTTTGAATGTAAGGCAATATAGCGAAGAAATTAAAAATCTCAAAAGACAGCGGCTAAGATGCATGTGCAAGCTTCGAAAAATATTTATACAATTCTTCTTCTTAAAAAGCAAATTAAAGAAAAGAGCTTATGAGTCTCGTTAAAGGCAAATGACAATTAATACCACTTCAAAGTAGAAGATACCATACAGAAGGGTAGAATGAGATAACAAAACTAAAAAAAAACAGCAACGTACACATAATATTATTGCGAGAGGATGAATAGATCATTTTACAAATCTATTAAAAGAGTCGCTATCAGCTCACAATGGAAATGAAGGGCACATCACCTTGTCTGAGCTCAAAATTAAATAAGATGATATATATCAAAGCAGCTACATCTGGAAATATTCAAATTAAGATGATGAAAATTGCTCCAAACATGTTATTGGAAAATGTACCAGAATAATGGAATGCGGCATACAGCAGCTCAATTTAAGAAAGGCGATACATGGAAACTAATACTCGCAAAATGAAATTAAAAGAATTGATAATTGCTCTGGCAGATTCTATATTTAAAATGTTTTCACTGTTGGGCAAATAATAGAATAAAAAACGACTTCAAGGATTTGCGATACCCATCTAATCTTTGTCGACCGAAAAAGCATATGATCCATTAAATAAACTTTTGAAGTGTTGAACGAAAGTGACTTTAGTAGGTTATACGGAAACAGAAAAACTATACATATGCTCAGATGAGCCTTTCGAAAGAAGTAAATGTTTGAAATAAGGTTGTTGTACCTCTCCCCACGAAAACTACAGGTGGAACTAACAAAATAGAGTCTAAAAAGTTATACTGATAAAACTGAACACGTACACTTGAGTGGAGAGAAAAGAGATCTTCCCTTGCCACAGGGCAGAATAAGACTCACACAGGGAAGACGAAATATACAGCAGCTTAAGTCCTTCCTATGGTCAACATTAAGAACAAATAAAAGGACATAGTAAAGCTTTCTAATAAGGTTCCTCCCTCGAAAACACCTTCTGTAGCAAAACCACTATTTTAACATTTTGTTCCAAAACATATTATCAGTTAAACTATAATTTATATCAACGAGATTATAAAACGACCATGGGTTTTAGGCTCTCACCAGCACTAAGTAGCGTATTTGTGGAAAAATTCGAATAAAAACTAATTGTTTCAAATATATTTGTTATTTGAGAATATAGTCATGAAGACTTACAGGAGTTACTAATTGACATCAAAACACCCACCTTCAGTAGAAATTTTTCTTCGCCTTTGTATAAAAGACAGTTCGATGCAGTTGCATCCACCAATGCATGAAGTAATTATGAGGAATCCACAGCTCCTGTAATTTCTTTAACACGTTCATCTCCAGCAACGCGCATGGCGCGTTGTCCTATGCTTTGCCTGGTGCCAGCAACGCGCCTGGCGCGGTTCTGTACCTATTTTGTTTGATTTACGTTTCTTCTGCACAGCACAGCAAGAAAGGTTACAAATTAATACTGGAACACAAATAATTTGGTCAAGTGCGAGTTGGACTCGCATACTTAGGGTTCCGTACCACCTTCGAGATTCTAATATTCCAGTTTCCGACAAGCAGAGAATGAGTGCATTTTCTTATATTTACCCTTATATCTGTTAAAGGAAGCGTTTTAAATTTATAAAAAATATACACTTTGATTTTCCACACATACACTTTTTATTTTATCTGCTTCAGGATTCGCTTGATTTTTATCAGAATACATATGTATTTAATTTTCTAATTTGGCCCCCAAAAATTAACATTAGAGTTTTATTTTACTAATAAACTTTCAGAAGTCTTTTATAATCTACTGTCTGAGTTTTGAGGCTCTGTAGATTGGAAGATAAAGGACAAAATAGGTCAAGTTTTAAGTTATAAATTATTAAATCTGTTATTCAAATTATTAAAATATACAAATAAAATATATTTTTCAAAATTTAAATAGTGTAGTTTCTAAAGTGGGAATTCAGTAGATGTTTAATATTTTTGTTAATATCTTTTAAACAAATGATTTAAAAATATGATACATTTGTAATTCACATAATGAGCCTTTTATCTGATATATTACATAATGCGTTTGAAATTTGAATCTTTATTTTCCATTTAATTGTATAATTTGTCCCTAAAATTACTATGGGGGTTATTTTCCGTTTAATTCTATAATTTGCCCCCCAAAATGAATATTAGGGGTTTCTCCTTATTTTTCCAGTGAAGTTCAGGTGAGGGGCCATACTTCCATTTTTTTTATTTTTTTTTTATGGTTTCGGAGATAAGGGGGGGAATGGGTGAAATGTTTTATACTTTTGTTAATATCTTTTAATTAATTTATTTTCAAAATATCAAAAAAATATATTTGTTTTCTTCATCATGAGCCCTTTCATTTGATATATAACATGATGGGTTAGAAACAAGTTTCATTTTATATTTTACATTTAATTCTATAATTTGCCCCCCAAAATGAATATTAGGGGTTTTCCTTATTTTTTCCAGTAAAGTTCAGGTGAGTGCCTATACCTCTATTTTTTTAAAAATTTTCCAGCTTATGGTTTCGGGGATAAGGGGGGGGGAGGGAATTGGTATTTTTTATATATTTTTGTTAATATCTTTTAATTAATTTATTTTAAAAATATGGAAAAAAAAATATATTTGCTTTCTTCGTAATGAGCCCTTTCATTTGATATATAACATGATGGGTTAGAAACAATTTTAATTTTATATTTTCCATTTAATTCTGTAATTTGCCCTCCAAAATTAAAAGTAGAGGTTTCTCCTTATTTTTCCAGTAAATGTCAGGTCAGAACCTATACCTCTAATTTTTTTCAAAACTTTACGTTTTGTAGTTTCGGTGATAAGGAGGTAGGGAATTGGTAAATTTTGGTATATTTTCCTTAATATCTTTTTCAATATATTTTTTAAATATGAAAAAAATATATTTGTGTTCCTCAGAATGAGACCTTTCATTTGATATATTACGTGATGCGTTTGAAAATTTTTTTTATTTTTAAATTTTTATTTAATTCTATAATTTGCCCCCCAAAATTAATATTAATGGTTTCTCCTTATTTTTCCTGTAAAGTTTGGGCAACGTTCTAAATTTTCTATTTTTTTCAAAATTTTAGGCTCAGTAGTTTCGAAAATCAGTGGGGGAACGGTCGATTTTTTTAGTTTTTCACCCCAGAAGTACCCCTACACTCAAATTTTTTTCTTTCACGATATGTCCTGATCAGGACACCAAACTATACATTGCCACCAAATTTCAACTGCTTCCGTTTAGTAGTTTAGGAGAAAAGTGCTGTGATGTGACAGTGGCAGAAATCTGGAGTGATATTATAAGGGTATCCGTATATTGTATATACGGAACCCTAAAAAAAGGATATTTTATATGTGTGTAAAAGTGGACTTGCGGTTGGTAATTTGTGAAAGATCGAAATATACTCACTGACAAAGAGATGACAACATCCTCAAGCAGATGTTTAAATTTAATATTGTTTTGGTAAAACATACATGGTATAGTAACGAGTAAATGATTAAAATTTGGTTAAGTTTGATAAACATTTTTACATGTAAACTTTTTTTAAGTCCATATTGTGGACAATTTTTGCATTTTTTATAATTTACCAAAAAACAAACTGTTTGATAGGTCGACGTCTAAGACTTATGGCCTTTAAAGACCGATTTTAGATAACTTGAAATTTGGCTGATGAGTAGGTAGGAGAACAATGCCATCTTGTAAGTGTCCCAACTGTTTATCGTTGTACAAGGTCTTTTGGACCTCAGCATTATCGACCCCATTTTGTGCTACCTCTGACCACTGAGCATCGATGGCAACGACTACAGAGGTGCAGAGAATGACAACATTGGAATGTGGAATAGCATTAAGTCGTATCCTTTGATGAATCGCGATTCTGCTTGGGTGGACATGATGGCCGAAGAAGGGTTAGTCGACGTCAAGGACAAAGACGTCTTCCTCAATTTGTTGTTGAGCGACATGTACACCGAGAAGTAGGCGTTATGGTATGGGGTACTATTGCACATAGAAGTAAGTCACCTTTAGTCTTTGTTCGATGCAACATAAAAGCACAACGTTATCTTCAGGAAGTAGTGAAGTCGAATGTTCTCACTTACCTTAATGGCTAATGGATCCCATATTTCAACAAGATGGTTCTAAGACATGAAATACAGCTCGGAATAGCATTCCCCAAGCCGAAATAGACCACCTTATTCAAGCTATGCCATGGGGTGTCGGGTTGTGTATAGATAACCGTGTAGGACAAACACAATAACAAACTCAATAATAATAAAAAATTACACTCCTTGGTATTTTTTATTCAAATTTTAGTAATTTACTCATTCCTAAATTATCTATGTTTTAAGAAAAGAATATTAAATCTAAACATCTCCTTCTCGGTGTTGTAATTTCTTTGTCAGTCAGTATACACAGTACGAAATTTTAATTAAATAGATTTTTTTTGGAATTTCAAAATTTATCTCTCGATGGCAAGACAGTCTTTAATATTTATTGAATAACATGATATTTAGTTATTGTTTCGTCTCGAAAGTGACTGGAAATAAAGGTAGTAAAATGGATTTAACTAGTGTACCTTCAACCTCAAAGAAGTCTAGGTACGATCGCAAACGTGTACACACCCATACAGAATTACAAGCGATATTAGAAGCCTCTGATGATGAAGATTAAATGTTAACTCAGAGACGTGTAGAATTGCCTTTTGGAAAGACTTAACAACATCTGAATTTAAAATTTGGTTTTTTATTCCATATGGGAACAATTAAGTTTAACCGTCTAAATGACTATTGGGAAACAGTAAATTATTCAGTATTCCAGTTTTTTCGAAATATATGAGTCGCAATAGATTTATTCGAACTTTACGTGCCTTACACTTTAATGATAATACAGTAAATCCCGAAAATAAGCTCTGTAAAAACATCACCATTAGTCGATTTTTTTAATAATAGGATGGCCCATATGTATTATCCAACAAAAGAAATAGATAGACAAGGCAATCACCAGCGTGTGATGGTAAAAAAAATTTAAAAAATGAAGTAATTAGTATGTACAGTGCTGAAGGAATATGTGTTACTAAATGGAAAGACAAACGGGACATGTTCAGAATTTGGTGATCAGTTGGTTGAAATAACACAAGAAAATAATTGTGCAGTACAATAAACACAAAAACGGTATAGACCTAAGTGACCAAATGCTTAGTTACTATTGCCGTGTGCACAAGTGCCTGCGGTGGTATAAAAAATTAAGGGTTCACATTTTGCAAATGATGTTAATGAATGCCTATTTTCTTTATAATATTAGAGACCAAAAGATGTCACTTTATGGCCTTCGAATTTCAATTATTGAAAGTTTTTTTAGAACCAACCCCAAACGAGCCACCACCTGTGAAAAAACCATTTGTAGGTCATTTACCCCAAAATCGCCCAAAAAATGGTAACGGTAAAACAAAAAGAAGGCGCTGCAAATACTGCTGGAATATCAGCAAAACAAGAAAAGACAGCATTTATTATTGTCCTCAGTGCATAAAACAGCCGGGTTTGTGTTTAGAAACCTGTTTTAGACTGTATCATGAACAATTAAATAATTAAAATGTACTTTATTTAGTTTATTACTATTGTATTAGTATTGTTTATTTTCGATATTTTATTTTATTTTTTCATTTTTCTTAACATTATTAGATATTTGTGAATTTCAGTTTATGTAATGTGTTTCATATATAGTAGATATAGCAAAATAAAATTTTATGATATGTATAATAATCAATTGAATCCATTTAGTCATTTAATTTACATCGGTGGCAGATCCAGGTTTGTTGTCTGACCTCGGGGGGGGGGGGGGCTTGACCTCGTTGGGGGGGAACTTAACCGCACTGAGAAGAAGAAGTGACAATATAACTCATATTGTCACTTTTCAGTGTTAACCAATTCGTTCAAATGATCAACCAAGAAAAAGAGCACGGAATAAACATTAACAATAGCAGCGGGTACGGTTGAGAAATTAAAGCTAGAAAAGACGTGCCATAAAGCAAATTAGCATTATAGCAAATGACGATTGAACTACAGTGCAGTGCCGAACAGACCAGTTAGAAGATCTAGATGTCGAACCAATTTTGATAAAAAGGAACGAAGGAGCAAACAGACTTCCTTGGGAAGAGATATTTGTGCAAGGGATGACCTAATCATTATTGTGGGCTCAATGAGATTATCTTCGAGTTGATAATAGAGTTTTGAAAAGAATCTGGAAAAGTGCCGATGAAAAAAAATGAAATCTCAGTTAGTCGTATCGAAGAAAAGAGTACCCCCCATTCTGAAACAACTGCAAAATCACATTTCTGGTGGTCACTTGGGCATGAATAAAACCCTTAATAAAGTGCGAGAACTATTACGAAGGGGTAATAGCATTGTGACGTATGTGCAGCCAGTAAGGGGCCCAAAAATCGAGTAGTTGGCAAAATGAAGAAATACACTGTGGGCATTCCTTCTAAAAGAAATGCCATTAATATAGCCTGACCATTGCCAATAACTAAGAGAATTGACAGATATATCTCTTATGTTAATTCTGTTTTCCTGATAATCCTAGATGTCGATCATAACAATTCACAGTCAGCATTTTCAGCAATATACATCAAATAAATAAATAGTTGTTCGTGAGTATATTCTCTTGTGGGAAGCGCAACTGATGAAGGTTCCCAACCAAAAAGAATATATTGTAACTATGGTTAATTTGACATTACTAATAGAGGAATTCTCTCGAAACTAATAAAGGCTATACAAATTCATTCAGCGAACAAACAAAACTATTAACAAAAACGTACTTCTAGCCTTTACGATTGGGGATAACGACAATACCGAAGTTAGTTATCATATATATGTAAGACAAACAAGGATAATACGGGAACAATAGAAAGTAAGTGGGACAGGGTAAAAATGTGGCGGCACAGCAGGAGCAGGATAGTAGTCATTGTCATAATATTCGGTGGAAGTTTTATTCTAAGAAATGTAGTGATAGTCAATTATTTGTGTGGTGTGTTTTGGAAATAAAATAATTTTCGGTTAAAAGTTGTTTTTGAACCAAGAAAATTCATTAGCAAAACTGCTGTGGTAGTCGATGCACTATACTTTTTTCATAAATAACATTGTTCCGAAATATATACACCAACTTCACAATGTCCGTTCCAGGATAAAGTTTTCATTTGAACTCCACACAGGCAAACTAATCCAACAAAATGCTATTTGATATTTTTTCGAACATTACCTGAAAACAATGAGTGTCTAATTGACCTGTATTTGTAATACCCAATTAGTTGTTCGATTCATACTGATCAAGCCTAGATGTAGTGAAACAACAATTAGTATAGTTGCTGCTCCAGCGCAAATCATTGTTTCGCTCAGTTATGAATTTGCACCAAATTGAGATTTAATGAACCAAACAACGCTACAGATTTAGTATAAAGCCACACTAAATCGAAGCAAATCTTTCAAGTTAAACAAAAACAAAAATAAATGAGAGTCGGTGTATTTCAATTTTAATACTCATTGAGACACTATGTTACAATTTATTTTCCGAACTTTATACATTATAAGTCAACATCGTTCTTTAATAGAGCGAAAATCAAAGTTTATATTTGTTCGTGTTTAATACTGTACTCGGAGGCAATAACTGTAACATTATTATAGAAAATTGAAGTTTAATATTCCGGAAAATCTTCAAACTCTACTTATTTGAGGCTGACTTATTGTAGTTTTATTATCGAAAGTTCTGTTTCGCGTTCAGCTCCCGGGCATCTAGTGAATAATTAATATGGAGCGATGCGATGTTACAAACTTAATGCCAGACAAAGTATTTTCTAGGTTTTATGAGTTCGTTTTATTCCAGTCAGCGTTCGGCGATATCATGTATCAGGTTTGCAGGTTCTCATATTAAACGGGAATATGTAAATTGGAATGAGCAAGTTCAGACAGCGTAGTTTTGCTGCTATTCGATTCTGTAGTAATTTATTTTACAGTATACCTTACTTCATTCGGTTGTACGATAAAGCTGTTAGAAGTTTCGATTTTAACGTTCAGTTGCTTCATAATACATGGGATAAATAAGAGTTTGTGTTTTGCGTGAAAATAATAAATTTGAAGTTTAGTTAATTAATAGATATTATCTCATGGAGTGTTTTCTAGATATGTCTTATAAATTATTTTAGCAAAATCAAAATAATGCTATGTTTCATAAATAGTAGTAGTTCTATACTGTATTGGAAGACAATATTAAATAATTTGGTCAAGTGCGAATTGAACTCGCAAACTAAAGGTTCCGTACCACCTTCAAGATTATAATATTGCAGTTTCAGATAAGCAGTGAATGAGTGTATTTTCTTATATTTACCCTAATATCTTTTAAAGGAAGCATTTTGAATTTATAAAAAATGTACACTTTTATTTTCCACACATGGACTTTTTATTTTATCTGCTATTTATAAAAATATGTATTTAATTTTCTATTTTGTCCCCCAAAATTAACATTAGAGTTTTATTTTACTAATAAACATTCAGGGAAGGCTTTTATAATCTATTGTCTGAATATTAGGCTCTGTAGATTGGAAGATAAAGGGGAAAATAGGTCAAGTTTTAAATAATAAATTATTAAATCTTTTTGGACAAATTATTTAAAAATAGAAAAAATATATTTTTCAAAATTTTAGGTAGTGTAGTTTCTAAAGTGGGACCTAAGAAGTTTTTTTTATTTAATATATTACATGATGCGTTTGAAGATTTTATTTTTATTTGTCATTTAATTCTATAATTTGTCCCCAAATAATATTGGGGATTTCTACTAATTTTCCTTGTAATTTTTTTATATTTCTATTGATATCTTTAAAATAATTTATTTTAAAAATATGAAAAAATTATATTTGTTTTCGCCCTTTCATTTGATATATCACATGATGAATTAGAAACAATTTTAATTCTATATTTTCCATTTTTTTGTAATTTGGCCAATAAAATTAATAGTATAGGTTTCTCCTTATTTTCCGGAGAAACTCAGGTGAGGCCCTATATCTCTATTTTTTTTAAAATTTACCTCTTATAGTTTAAGAGATCAGGGAGGAGGAACTGTCGATTTTTTTTAGTTTTCCCCCCAGAAGTACCCCTTAAATCAAAATTTCTTCATTTACGATATGTACTCCTGATGTGATGGAGGAAGAAATCCGGGATGATATTATATGGGTATATTGTATATAAAGAACCTAAAAACGGCTAAGTATCTTGACCATTGAGTTGGGACAAATAAATATGGAATCTAGTGGTTAGGAGTTAACTGGGTTGGTTGAGATATTTTGAAGCAAATGCTACTAAAAAAACTTCTTCGTATCTAGGTCAACTCCTCCAAATAGAACAATTTGCAAAAATGAAAACAAATCAAGAATTTTGTTATAAAGTTCATTTAACGCCGCCAAAAAAACTAAACCTTCTAAATTAATCGCTCCGATAAGAACATTGTGAAAACGTAATAAAAACGGCTGTAAATAAAAACTATTAACAACGGTAGTCCAGAAATTTCGATGACTGTAAAAACGTTAAGGTTGACGTGATTCCGATTTCGTATACCAACAAGACTGGCACCCGAAAAGACGATTGAATTAGATATGCAGGGTCTAAATGAGTAACCGCTAAAGATTTCAAGGTGTGCTTCCTCGAGTTATTTTATTACGAAAAGTTCCTATAAACATTTGTCGCAATGCTTTTTACCGATGTACAAGGTGTTGAAATGTTCAGAGTTCTTCAGTTTTTTTCTTCTAACTACTAAAGTTTTCGAGATATTTAGTTCAATTTTGGAGCATTAATGCCGCTATGAATTCTAATAAGATCAAAGAAACACCATGAAAACCTACAGGTTGGTACTTTTTCTGGGGTCTTGTGCCCTTTCTGCTGATACAGCTTGTTTTCAGTACGCACCTGGCAACTGACATGATTGAATATGAATATCTTATGAATTTGCAGTCTTTTTATTTGCTGCGTTTTTTCGTGTCTGCCAATGATTTTAGGGTAAAAAATGATCAATTTCATATGTACCGTAAAAACAAACAATCCTTCTGTGATGCAGTATGCTATTAATGTTTCAAAATCATTAAAAAGACAAGTTTACCTAACTTTGAAAACGAAGAAATCCAATATTATTTTAAAATCATCTAAAAAAAGTTTTTAACTAACTTTGAAAAGGAAGGGATCAAATTCAGTGCTCAGAATGGCCACCTTTAGCCCTTACACATGACTCTAGACGTCGACACATAGGTCTTCGTATTCGATTGAAAATCCTAGGAAAATCTTAAATAACTCTACAAGAAACAATAATGCGGTTTCTTAACTCGTCTATGACTTGAACAGGGGTTCCACTATAATCAACGTTTTTAAATGTCCCCAAGTTGAAAAGTCTATCGGATTTAAATTAGGTGAACGAGCTAGCCAAAATTGAGCTCCGCGTCGACCTATCCAGCGATCTGGATACGATTCGTTCAAATATTGACGTGCTCTCATCTTAAAATACGCAAAAAAAGATTGCAATTTTTTTTTCAACTCTCAGGGGCATTCTGAAAAAAAGTTATAGGGACAGAAACACAGGTGACCCCAGAAAAAGTACCACCCTGTAAATCTTCATGACCTTTTGTGTGATCTTATTATGTAGACTTCATAGAGGCCATAATACTCCAAAATTGTACTAAATAAAAACTCTGAAGTAATTGAATTTTATTTGTAATATTACAAAGAAATCAAATAATAGATATTGACAAATAAATAAAACTAAAATAAATTCGACCAATTGTGTCAATATCTCTGCCAGGTTAAGTAACCTGAAAATTTTAGTAACATTCTATCCTAGGACTTTAGGGAGAACAGCAATTACAGGGAAAGGATCCAGATTAGGAACCTATTTGTATTCACAATTCGTAATTCTTAATTTAATATGACCATAATGGGCAATACATATTTATTTTTTCTAACCTGTCTGTATAGCTATAATTGCACTCAATTCTCAAACATTTATTAAAATCCTCATTATAATAATTCCATCTCATTATATATTTCCACCACCCTGTATATGCAACTGCTCATGGACCACGCATAATATTTTTTAACATTTTTGAACCACCCGGTAAACCATTCTGTATATGCCACTGCCTATGAGCACGGTATTTACTCTTTTTGTTTATGAAATTTTTAACTATCTTCTGTGACCTATATTTCAATCATCATATATATGGAACTCTTGGTGGGCTACTCTATAAATCATTTCCGTTTCTAACATTTTTATCATCATCCTGTATATCTATAATTCCTCTCACCCTATATTTCATCTTCCCTATATATACAACTGCTGGGTTACAAAATTTGCATTTCCATTTCCGCCACCCTGTATATGTATAATACTTTTGCACCAATAACCGTAATTCTACTGCACCTTCTATTCCAAGAGCCCTTAAATTCAACCGCTAATGGGCTTCCCTAGTTATAATTGCACTCTACTCTGTATTTTAAACACCCTATATATACAACTGCTTATGTGCCATTATTTTGAACATATCTGAAATCGCCCTGTATAATTATAATATACAACGATTACTTTACCACTAAACAATAACAACTCTTGCATGCCACTTCCAGTAGTACATGCTCTAAGTATAAACAGCATTGGTCCCTCTATATATAATTACTCAATGGAGTCTGGCGGTGGCGGAACGCGGCACATTCAGTTGTTTGGCGTTGACATTATGACGTAAATAATGAATTTTTATTATATTTTATTTAATGAATGAACCATTAAGCATCCTGCACTGAAGGTCGTCAGTAGCTACGAAACAAAATACGGTTGAGAGACAGAGGAGAAAATGGTACCTAATCATTTTGTCTTAATCTATATATAGATATAGATTAGTAAATTGTTATTCGATTTTTGGGACCATGACTGCAAGAATGTACATACTAACTCTTGAGGTATCCAAATGTATCAATTAACTTGAAATTTCTGTACTTACATAAAACTTTTGAACTATTCTTCTATAGCACAAACTTCAATTCTATTTGGTCTTAAGTTTGCTGTCATCAGGATTGTTTACGTCATAAATCGGATTTTAGGGCATACATACATCTTTGTAAGTAAAAGTCGATTATTTTAGTTTTTATACCATGCTAGTATTGTCCGCAATCCGCAATTGGAATTTTACTGTTACCTGCCGTCAAATTTCGAACATTAGATTAAGCTACTTGCATAGAGGGCGCCATTCGAATTTCATTAATAATTTTTGTTAAAATTACTTATTTTAAAAGAATAAATAAAGATTCTTTATATATTCTGCACTGAAGGTCGTCAGTAGCTACTAAACAAAACAAAAATGAAGAAAATCGGTTGAGAGACAGAGGAGAAATTGGTACCTAATCGTTTTGATTTATATATAGATTTACATTTTAGAATTGTGCCTTTTTTATTCACAGTTTCTTAACCATTGACAACGGGTCTGACCTAGTTTTGGAGTATACAGCAATTTTTCGTGACTTGTGTTGTAATTTCCCAAGAAGTACTTAATTAGACATATATTAGGTTAATGCTAGTCAGTCTCGGACGGACAATATTGATTTTCAAAGAAATATATAAAATACAATTTATATTAATACTTCCATCCTGTAGGTATAACAAATTGCAATAACTAAAGAGCTTTTGGGACTTATCGTTTAGCGGAGGTCTCCCGAAAACCAGCAACTTAATGGAATATCTGATCAGGACACGAAATTGAAATTTACCCTGATTAGAGAACAAGAAGCTTTAGTTCTAAGGTCAATTAGTTAAGCAGCTCAAGCAGGATAGTAAATCCATTATGTTGTTTAATCAAATTGGGGAATTTAAGCAAAAACACGACCTAAAGCTGAATATCGCTTCAAGTTATACAAAATATAATTTATCTACATCTCACCTTCGCATTTATTTCCGAACTTAATTTTAGGAAACTGTTGTGAAAAGTAACATGTAAGTTGCACAACATAAACTTGTAGAAATTTGTTGATTTTAGAGTTGTTTCAGCTTAATAACACATTTGCAGAGACCTTATTTCACTATAATAATTAATAATACAGTATGCCAACTAGAACTAATATACCCCTTTGCACTTTTGATAAACAGTATATAGTCCATTTGTCGAAATTAACATAAAACCTAAGTACAAGTTAGATTTTTTCTCATTAATTAAACATCGTCGCTTATTAGTTTTCTTTTTATTAATTGTTTATGGATTCTGAACTAACAATTTGCTTTACAAACAGACATATTGAAAAAAACAAACCTTGATTAACATAGCTATTATCTTGCAGATGGTCAGTTGTTTCTAGGATGGTTTGGTAGGTAGTTTCATCTGGAGGTATGTAGCCCTAGCTCACACGATTTTTTGTAAGCCTTACATACAAAGGATACAAAGACCTTTCAGCTGCTCCCGCAGATACTACAAAAGTTTCCGAACTGCATCAAAGATGAATATGAATTGATTCACATTTAAAATATGTTGTCATATTTTTTACAAACTGAATTTCTCAGAGGACTGGAGAACTTTGAACAACAAAATCAGCAATGTTGTTTTTGTAGGAACAAAAAATGTTACAAGATTTTGGTTATATATAGAAGGTGCTCAAGAAGCAGCAACATTTCAAGTAAAGTCTGTCTGGAAGACATGCTTAGTAACTGTGAACTAACGTAATTCTGAAACAAGAATTCATAATGTATATTCAATCTTTGTTCTTTTCATATTTACTGTATACAGAGTTATTATGAACTTAATAAAATTGGGAATAAAATAAATTAAATTTCAGACTATTTATTGTAATTAATTTCATGTTTATGATGAGAAGTCAATAGAATTTTTTTCTGATGATTGTTTCGGTCATTCCTTCGTGAAACTTTATATTTTAATTACATTAAACACATAGTTAGGTTTAGATAACGGGACAGTTACTAATCTGTGTACTATGGAGTGATATGCTGCAAGTTTGTGTTGGATTAGCTGACATGAAGTATCGTGAATAGTGAGGTCTGTATGGAACTTTTATGTTATATCGAAAAATTGTGTTTATTATCATATACTTTTATAATTAAATCTAGAAAATCTAATGTGTTGTTTCTTTCTGTTTCTAGTGTAAATTGAATATTGGGGTGGAGTTGGTTTATGTAATTATATAGTAATTGTAATTGTCTCTGTGTACCAGTAAAGCAAGTGAGAACATCATCAACATATCGGTACCAATATAACCAATATAAGAATTTGCTTCTCAAATCATGTTTAAATATTAGAGATTCTAGGTTGTCCATGAAAATTTCAGCCAAAAGAGAACTTTGACAACAAACTCAATAGGATAAAACTTATTGCTATTAATAATGGTTACAAGCCCCAAATCATTGATAACATATCCAGAAAATTAAAGAAAAAAGCTATAGAACAAGTATACCCTTCTTCACCCAACTCTAACTCAAAATTTCACCAATCCATTACATTTATAGGTTCTCCATCTGAAAAAATGTCTGAATTACTAATAAACAGAAATATTCAAATAGCCTTTAAAACCAACAATAATTTGGCCAAACACCTAAAAATAATAAATTAATAAGTATGAAAACTCAGGAGTCTATAAGTTAACATGTGGCAGTTGCCAAAAAATTTACATTGGTCACACAGGAAGGTCATTTAAAACAAGATGGTCTGAACATTTAAAAGCCTATGAAAATCAGAAATACAACATATCTACATTTGCCGACCATTTATTAAATGAAAATCATATTCCACAAACTACTTTTGAAATTTTACATCTAGAACAAAAAAGTAAAAAATTAAATTAAAATTAAAAAAAATTAAAATCTGTTAATTAATACATTTTTTGTATTAATTTCGTAGATGCTTTCACTAAATTTAACAAATTGCATTTCCATTTTAATTACTAGGATCATATTATTGGATGTTTTCGAACAAGTACAGTCAACATAATTCTAGATTAAATAATTTTCTTTACATGCGTGTCCGTTACTTCTCCAAAATTTTTAGAAGAGTTTTTCCTGATATTTTCATATTAACTGACTAAAATTCATAAGTTTCATTTCAATTTTAAAATACTATATTAAATACTATATTAAATAATTTTTAACCTCTATATATATATATATATATATATATATATATATATATATAAAAGGCAAAGACTAAACCGTTAAGTACCATTTCCTCCACTGTCTCTCAACCGATTTTGTTTATTTTTGTTTTGTTTATTAACTATTGTCGAGCTTTAGTGCAGAATGCTAAAATTTGTTTATAGTATTGGTTCATCATTAAATAAAATATATTAGAAAAACATTATTTACATTCATACTGTCAATGCCAAACAGATAACAGTAACAGTGTCACCAGACTGCTTGGAGAGAAAATCGTAGATGGATTGACTCGAATGTGAAAGACAAATTAAATTAAACTACAAAGTAACAAATTTTGACCCGTTCCTAAAGTTATTCTACATAGTCATGCTATTGAAATAGAACCCAGAGAAATTTATATTACATACTAATGGCTATTCATTGGGCTCTCACAAGTTTGTTGATTTATTGTTCAGTAGTAAAATAGTCAATGTAGTATATCAGTATTGATTTTTTGAACAAGTAGCAGTAACTTTCGTTTTTATTATTCTGTAAGTTTTTGTTGTGAATTTAATTATTTTATTACTACATAATTTTCACAATCTTCCGAAGGTGTGGTGTAACAAATTGACAATCAGTGGAAAACAGAAAATATATGTTAAAGATTGTAGTTTTTATAAGGTTGTTGGACATACATATTTTTTTGATTTTATGAACTTTATTGAAACTGCAAATGACGAAAACATTTAGGTTACAAAGTGCAATCAAAATTATTTGGAATACCTATATTTGATTGAATTCTTATATATTTTTTTATTTCAATAGATTTTTCAACATGACATGAACGATTTGGGGGAGGGGAGATTTCATGACGTCTTCTTCTCCGGCTTTTCCTCCATTTTATTTCTAATAGACATGTACTTTTGAAAAACGAACCTCAATAATGTTCACAATTTGATGAAATATGGTCGAATTTCGACTACTGGGCGACCACTAGTATAAATAAATTTCTTTCAAGATATTAATAATGTATGTTGTTCTCCAGTTCCCGCAAAAATGGTAAAATCTTAATTTTGAAGAATTGGCTGCCGAGACTTGTATTGGAAATTTTCACAGCGCATATTAAAAAATTTACTACCGGGAATTTGCATCTAATAACCAAGGGTGAACAAGCAGTTACAGCGGTTACAGCAATAGGTTTGATGCAGTGACGGGTCCAGCCAGGTGGCGACTATGGGAGAGCGGAATTAAATCCGGTAAAGCTCACTTACGACGTGTCGTTGGAGTTCAAATCCTAACCTACGAAGAACTTTCTACTGTATTTGCGCAGGTCGAAGCAGTTTTCAACTCGCGACCTATAACCCCTTGTAGCAACGATCCATCGGATCTTACCGCCTTGAGTCCTGGAATGTTTCTTACAATAGAACCTTTAACAGCACCTCCTGAATCTGATTTCTTATCTGTCCCATCTAATCGTCTCAACAGATGGTAGTTACTGAGTCGTTTGCATCAGGCATTCTGGAAACGGTGGTCGCAAGAATATTTACATACTCTTCATCAACGGAGTTGATCCCTCGGAGGTTGTTAAGCCAGGTACTCTTGTTATTTTGAAGCAAGACACATCCCCTCCTTTGAATTGGCCATTAGGGCACATTATTGACGTACATCCTGGAGGTGATGGTGTTGTACGCGTTGCTATAGTTAGAACTGCAAGTGGTACTTTGAAGCGACCTCTTGTAAAGCTCTGTCCACTGCCAGTGGACCCTTAGTTTTGAAATTAGTAAGTCAAGGCTGGCGGAATGGTGCGTTCCCGCAATTTGTTTAGTGTATTGTTCAAATTTGATTGATTTACTTCATTGATTATTAAACTTCTGCACCTTTTCCAAAAACTTCCGTCTCGCTAATGCTAATTTTAAGTGTTTTTTGCGTGTAAAATATAGACAGTATTCGTGAGTCGTGTATTGACTTTGAAGCTATTTCGACGCTTTTTTGTTTCCGTCGTAAGATGGCCGCTTTTTGTTGTTATTGTGTTACGATTCCGCGAGTTATTAGTTCCGGTCGTAACAACCGCTATACCGCTTTCGTTTTGTTTCTTTTGTGTTTACAAAAGTGCATCATTTGTTGTTAAATCCGCAATTTTTGTTTGCTCAATCAATGAACATTACGTCGCTATTTTTTGTGTAACGTGTAGTCCAGACGAAGCTCTAAGAACTGTTCCTGCCGCTGCGGGGCTAGCCTCTGAAGAAAGAAGAACCAAGAAAACACCACCTGCAGAGCTTCGACGTAAAAGGTTAGTGATTAACTTTATGAATTAATTTACGCGACGGCACGTGTTTATTGATTGTTCCGCTAAAGATCCTTCGTCAATTGTATACTTGCATTGAACCAGCATTGAACTAAAATCGCAACATCTAATTCATACATTTTTTTGGATATTATATGTAATGTGTCATCGAAGACATTCCAGATAGTCTAAGTTAGATGCTCAAATTGGGCACCCTTCATTACTTGACAAAAATATCGACCGTGTTGAAATTCTTATTTTAAATAGCTCCACAAAAAAATCTGGTAGATCAGATGGTAAAAAGGGGTGGCCCTTTAAATTCGTCACGTTTGCCGTTTCATTGGTGCGAAAAAACTTTGAGATAAGCTCGTACCTGCTACTGCATAATGTGGAGTAGCTCTATCTAGTTGAAACCAAATGTTTTTAATGTTTAAATACTTTTTGGGAAATAAGACCACAATTCAGGAAATTGCTGTATATTTCCAACTATTTCGGGGTCTAGGTCAGACCACGTTGTCAATGGCAAAAAAGGCAAAATTCTAAAATTAAAAATTAAGATGTTTGACAGTCTCAGAATAAAATTATCTTAAATCAGGTATTAAAATATTTTGCAGAACAGTCCAAGTAATGTGCCCCAGTTAATGACCCCTCAAAAATGGTCCAATCAATCTGTAATGTATTATGCCACTCAAAACGTCAATTTTAATGGAATACTGAGTCTGATCTTTCCTCATCCAGTGAGTATTTTGTTTAGTTCAATGCCGACAATTTTGCTTGTTAACTATTGCATGTAGGGTAAACTTTGCCTCATAGGAGAAAAGAATATTCATCATCAGATTCCGTGGGGATCGCATCTTTCTCAACGAATTCAAATTTTAATCTATGACCAGGATCATCGTCCTTTAGTTCCTGAAACAGTTTGATTTTATTGCACGCTATCACGCTTTTTTCAAAATTCCCAATAAATACAGATGTTTCACTTACATCATTTTCACCAGCTCCTTCTCTTGTAGGTGTCTATGTGTTTTCCTCAATATGAAACAATACCTATATCAAATTTATTTCTGTCATTCAGTTTTGATCTGCCAGGTTTGGAAAGACCTCTGACAGTTCCAAATTGACAAAATTTTTGTTCTATTCTACTCAGCGTAGACTGGAAAATGTGACAGTCCTGATACTTCTCATTAAATATTCGGCATACCTCAGAAGCCTTTTTGTAGTATCACTCATTCCAATTAATATTATATACCAATTCTTTGGCTCTCAGCAAGGCTCATTAAAAGCAAATTATTGTTAGTAATTTCGAAATAAACGACTAATAGCTAAAAATTATTAACTATGTCTACCGATCTAATATAATAAATTTTAAATACGTTTTAAATACCTCAAAATGATTATTTTAAATATTCTTAATTAACATGAAAAGATCAGATTATACTTTGTAGGCAAAAATGTAACTAGTAATCGTGACTTGTATTTGACTCGAAAAGTACTATATTGCTGAATAAAGAATTAATAACGCTTCTAAAGCCATATGGCAGGCACTTTTATTTTAAGTTATTTTTAGAGGTAGTTATTACCCGTTGGGAGTTACAGCAGCAAGTGAATAATTTTAATTAAAAAGAATAGTTTCATATATAATTATTGACCTATTTGACGATTTTTCATTTAAATCCCTTATATATTGAATTTATCCGTTACTTTAGGACCTCACTCTATAAATACCATATGCAACATTTATTCTGACATAAAAGACAGGCTACTATAATGGAGATTTTACTTTTTTGTCATACGAAATTTTATCCTACAAAATGACGAACTATCCGAATTTTACGAATAAAAGATGTCAACTCGAAAATCATTATTGTTTTACATTTTATAGTTAGGGATAAATTTCATCACGAAACTATTAACAAAGATGTTTTGTATAAAGTAGAAAAAAAATTGACAATATAAAAACCGCTTGACATGCACTCTACTCCGTTTTACTTACATACTAACAGTTTTTGTACAACAATTTTAAGGCAATTACCGATTGAATTGTCTCGCGAAAAATAAACTTTACATGTTCCAGATAATCTAAAAATTATAACATAAAATACTTGAAAAGCTACTCACCCAAAATAAAATGCCAAGGGAATGCCTTGCAAAACGTCATGACTCCCATCTGAAGTTGACTGCCAAGTAAAGAATTTTCAGAGTCACGCTTAATTAACGGTTTCTTTTCTATTGGCGATGAAGTTTCTTTAATAAGAAACCTGTAACAAAAAATTTTCTATGAAATATTTTTAATTACGAATTAAATCTCGACAAGAGAGCGAAAATTTATTAAGGAAAAAAGTTCTCGAAAGAAAAATTATTTTCAGATCACGCTACTGTAAGAAATTTTCAATTAAATTCATTTTATAATTTATGAACTAAACTTTCAAATTGTTCTGAAAATTAGGGGAGTTTTTTAACGTTGCTTGTTTCAAACATCATTATATTCAGTTTTTATAACAGTTTTTATGCATAACGCTAAGGGAAATTTGACTAAACTAAATAAATGAAGATGTGAATATGCGTGTTCGTTAGCAAATACTTGTTTTATTAATGATACGATTGTTTTAAATTCATTTTTTAGTAAAACATTCCGATATAATTGTTTTTTTTTAACCACAGACGAGTTAGTTGTTTTGTTTTGAATTATGAATATCCAAGAGAAAAATAAATGTATAAATAATAAAAAACAGTATGAATAAATTAATTTACGTGAAAATATGATTTGAGAAATGTTACCTGTAAATGTAAATCACTTGGCATTTTCATAAGGCTTTTCCTCTTCTTCCAACACGAAGGGTGGCTGCAGGTTCGGACTTTTCCGGACTACTTCGTATCCGAGATCGTCGGCTAGGTCGTTCTCCGCTTGGTCTGCCCTCCTTGGCGTCTGAAATGGAAGTGAGCTCCGATATATTCGCGCCGCTATTTATGCTATCTCCCGATTCCACTCCTATTTCTTTGCCCCGCCACCGATTGTGTTGAGGGGGCGGACCCGTTTGTTTTGACTGGGTGACACCATTGCGTTGTCGCAAATTGTACCGATGACGTGGTTCTGTTTGTACCGATGGCGGCCGCAGATGTTCGTAAGAAGGGTGGGCGTCCTAATAGTTAGCTACGAGTGACGGAATGCAACGTTGTGGTATTGTTGCGCTCTCTTTTAATTTGTTCCAAACATTTCTCATAACAATAAGGGACCTAAACTTACAAGAAGAAGACCGCCTCGCAAGTCTCGACGTCAAATCGCTTTACCCAAGCATCCCCGTCGACGAAGCCTTGGACCAAATTGCCTTGAATGAAGACCTTCCTGCGCACATCATACAACTCGCGGAGCATTGCCTGAAAAACATATATTTCTCCTTTGACAGGCAACTTTACAGACAGGTCGACGGTGCACCTATGGGCTCGGCGCTCTCACCAGTGGTGGCAAACCTCTTCATGTCTTACTTCGAAATGGCCCTTTTAAACACAATCCACCTGAAACCAAAAGTCTGGCTACGATACGTAGACGATATCTTGAGAGTGTGGCTTCATGGGGATATGGAACTCAGCAATTTCCTACACCTGGCAAACTCTCTACACGAAAGGATCCAATCCACCATAGGGATGGAAGAAGATGAATGCCTTCCTTTTCTGGACATCTACTTAAAAAGGACAACAACAGAGAAGCTAGAACACACAGTCTCTCGAAAGGCGACACACGCCGACAGATACCTTAATGCTAAATCCCACCATCATCCCTCCCAAATACAAGCAGTAGCAAATACATTTACATGCAGGTCACGACGCATTGCAGACGCCAAACACAAACAAGAGGAACTAAACACAATCTCACAGACCTTGAGGAGGAATGGGTACAGCAACAACACCAAGCAACAGCACGAAGAAACCCAACAAGACCCTCCAAAGGCAGCGACCACCCTTCCGTACATACAAGGAGTGACAAATCGGATAGGAAGAATCCTTAGGAAAAGCAACATGAAAACTTCCTACAAACCTCATAAGAAGATAAAAAGCATTCTAGGCCATCCCAAAGACCAACGTCCACTAGAGAGTCACGGAGACTACAAGATACCTTGCGGTGGATGCGAGCAAGCATATGTAGGTCAAACAAACCGTAGGATCAAAGCCCGAATCGAAGAGCACAAACTCAGCATACGAAACAAGACCACAACCTCGGCCCTGTTCCAACATTAACAGCAAACAGGACATAGAATCAACTTTGAAGGCTCTAAGCATCTGGCAACAGAAAACAACTTCAAAAGAAGAACAATTAGAGAAGCTATAGAAATTTAAAAGGAAGGAGAAATCAATAACCGTAACGAAGCTCTACACCTGCATCAAGCCTGGAAGAACATCTTACGGGAAAAGAAAAACAAATTAAAAGAGAGCGCAACAATACCACAACGTTGCATTCCGTCACTCGTAGCTTACGAACATCTGCGGCCGCCATCAGTACAAACAAAACAACGTCATCGGTACAATTTGCGACAACGCAATGGTGTCACCCAATCAAAACAAACGGCACCGCCCCCTCAACACAATCGGAGGCGGGGCAAAGAAATAGGAGGGGACTCGGGAGATGCATAAATAGCGGCGCGCACATATCGGAGCTCACTTCCTTTCAGACGCCACGGAGAGCAGAGCAAGCGGAGAACGCCTAGCCGACGATCTCGGATAAGAAGTAGTCCGGAAAAGTCCGAACCTGAAGCCACCCTTCGTGTTGGAAGAAGAGGAAAAGCCTTATGAAAATGCCAAGTGAGATTTTGGCGAAACGTCAGGCGACCGTTCCTTTACAGGGACAAAACTTTCAACGGACGAACACCCGGACCATCAAGAGAGCTATATATATATATATATATATATATATATATATATTTGTTTTTAAGTTTTCGCGGGCACTAAATGTTTTAGGTGGTTTCCGCGTAGTTGATAACTGATCCCTGCCGGGTCGATGGTAAAATGACGACGTTTCGACAGAGTCACATCTGCCCTCTTCAGGTCGGTTCACATAATTCTCGTAGCCTTCTGCTTTGGCTTCTAGTACTCGAATACTAAGATTATCTGAAGCGAGCGCGCTGTTATATAGTCGCGGCTCGGTGCCTATCGGTTGACACCGTGAACGGCTGCGTGTGATTGGACCTTGGCGCTCAGTGGGCACGGCTCCATCCTGCTGATTTGTTATTTCCGGTTGAGTTGTTATTGGACGGGTACAGGCCGGTACGGTGTTTAATAGGATTTTCCAACAATTCGATAAGTTCTGAATTTCATTGCGTGCGTTTAGACTTTGAGGTCTCTTCGCTATTTCAATTGCCTCTCTTACGAGTCTTGATTTCGGGTGTTCTATATTTGCCAGTACTCTGGTGTTCTCAAAGTCTATTCGGTGTGACATCGTGGTGGCGTGTTCCGCAATGGATGTTGTTTTTTCCTGCTTTCTTACAGCGTTCTGGTGTTCATCACGTCTACCTTGAATTCTTCTATTAGTTTGCCCCACATAGGTTTTATGACAGTCTGCACATGGACAGTCTGACATACGGTAAATAAGCCTTGGTTATTGGTGTCTCATGCTCCTCGTCTGTTTGTCTCGGTTTTGACTTTAGGGCTCTTTGTATATTTCGGTCTGTAAATCCGTTTTGTCTCCTCGTCTGTTTGTCTCGGTTTTGAGAGCTGTTTTTAAACTGTCCATTTCCTGTTGGATGTTATCCTGGTGAGCTAGCCTTTGTGATCTGGTTACTAAAGTCTTGACGACGGCTTGTAGTTGGGCTGGGTGGTGATGAGAATTAGCATGAAGGTATCTGTTGGTGTGAGTTGCTTTCCTATATACTGTATGGCCAAGGGTTCCATCTTGCTTCCTATTTATGAGAACATCAAGGAATGGCAGTTGATTGTTGGCTTCAACCTCCATGGTAAATTTTATTTTGTGATGGATGCCATTAAGGTGATCTAAAAAAGTATTGAGGTGTTCCCTCCCATGAGGCCAAATCACAAATGTATCATCCACATATCGCAACCACAAACTGGGTTTAAGAGTTGTTGTTCTTAGTGCCAACTCCTCAAAGTTCTCCATAAAAAGGTTCGCTATAACTGGTGAGAGTGGCGATCCCATTGGAGCTCCTTCCACTTGCTTGTATCGTTGGTTCTCATAAACAAAATAAGTGTTCATCAGACAGTGCCTTGTTAAGTCTACAAGGTGTTGAGGTGGTTTGTATTTTTCTATTATGATATCCAAGGCTTCGTCGATAGGGATGTTGGTGAAAAGGGACAGTACGTCAAAACTTACAAGAAGACACTCTGGTTGTAAGACCGTTTTTCTAAGAATTTCGATGAAATGTGTCGAATTTTTTACATATGAGTCTGCCCCCTCTGCAAACGGTTGAAGTTGTTGGGCTAGGTATTTGGCTAGGTGTTGTGTTGGGGATACAATTGAGCTTACTATTGGCCTCAAAGGTGCACCCTCTTTATGTACTTTTGGCAACCCATAGAATTTTGGACATCTCGATGACTTTTCACGCGGAATGAGTTGCAGTTGGAGATTTTTGTCGATCCTACTTGCATGGATTTTGGCCTTGGTTGTTTTCTCTAGATAAGTTGTTGGGTCAGTAGTAATTTGTTTATATGCTGGATCTTGTAGCAATATTTGAATTTTGTTTGAATAATCCGCTGTATCTAAAATTACAGTCGCATTTCCTTTATCAGCAGGTAGAATGACAATGTCCTTGTTGAGGCGCAGTTGTTTAAAGGCCTCATTTTCTTCTATAGATAGGTTCCTTTTGGGTGGTTTAGACTTTCTTAGAACATGTGACACATCTTGTCTAATTATTTCAGCGGTGTTCCCATCTAATTTTGAAACTGCTGTTTCCACGCCACATATTATGCTCTCTGTTGGTATGTGAGAGGGAGCAATAGCGTAATTGAATCCCTTAGCCAACACGCCAATTGAGGAACTGTTAAATTGGACCGAAGATAAGTTATAAACGGTTTTATTCGTTTCCAATTGCCGTGAGGTTAGACTGTGACCGTTATTTTCCGAGACAAATTCGTTTTTGGGCTTCTGTTGGAGCTTCAATTTGTTAAATTTTGCCTGTTGTTGCATTGTTGTTAACTCTGAATTCGTTTCGGCCCTAAATTCTGTAATTTTAGATACAGCGGATTATTCAAACAAAATTCAAATATTGCTACAAGATCCAGCATATAAACAAATTACTACTGACCCAACAACTTATCTAGAGAAAACAACCAAGGCCAAAATCCATGCAAGTAGGATCGACAAAAATCTCCAACTGCAACTCATTCCGCGTGAAAAGTCATCGAGATGTCCGAAATTCTATGGGTTGCCAAAAGTACATAAAGAGGGTGCACCTTTGAGGCCAATAGTAAGCTCAATTGGATCCCCAACACAACACCTAGCCAAATACCTAGCCCAACAACTTCAACCGTTTGCAGAGGGGGCAGACTCACATGTAAAAAATTCGACACATTTCATCGAAATTCTTAGAAAAACGGTCTTACAACCAGAGTGTCTTCTTGTAAGTTTTGACGTAGTGTCCCTTTTCACCAACATCCCTATCGACGAAGCCTTGGATATCATAATAGAAAAATACAAACCACCTCAACACCTTGTAGACTTAACAAGGCACTGTCTGATGAACACTTATTTTGTTTACGAGAACCAACGATACAAGCAAGTGGAAGGAGCTTCAATGGGATCGCCACTCTCACCAGTTATAGCGAACCTTTTTATGGAGAACTTTGAGGAGTTGGCACTAAGAACAACAACTCGTAAACCCAGTTTGTGGTTGCGATATGTGGATGATACATTTGTGATTTGGCCTCATGGGAGGGAACACCTCAGTACTTTTTTAGATCACCTTAATGGCATCCATCACAAAATAAAATTTACCATGGAAGTTGAAGCCAACAATCAACTGCCATTCCTTGATGTTCTCATAAATAGGAAGCAAGATGGAACCCTTGGTCATACAGTATATAGGAAAGCAACTCACACCAACATATACCTTCATGCTAATTCTCATCACCACCCAGCCCAACTACAAGCCGTCGTCAAGACTTTAGTAACCAGATCACAAAGGCTAGCTGACCAGGATAACATCAAACAGGAAATGGACAGTTTAAAAACAGCTCTGAGACAAAACGGATTTACAGACCGAAATATACAAAGAGCCCTAAAGTCAAAACCGAGACAAACAGACGAGGAGCATGAGACACCAATAACCAAGGCTTATTTACCGTATGTCAAGGGGACCACGGACAGTATTGCAAGAATTCTACGGAGACACAATATCGATACTATTTTCAATACAGACAGAAAAATAAGCACGGTATTGAGGTCTCCGAAGACGAGGATCCCTTTAGAACAACAGGGAGTGTACGAGATTCCATGTGCAGACTGTCATAAAACCTATGTGGGGCAAACTAATAGAAGAATTCAAGCTAGACGTGATGAACACCAGAATACTGTAAGAAAGCAGGAAAAAACAACATCCATTGCGGAACACGCCACCACGATGTTACACCGAATAGACTTTGAGAACACCAGAGTACTGGCATATATAGAACACCCGAAATCAAGACTCGTAAGAGAGGCAATTGAAATAGCGAAGAGACCTCAAAGTCTAAACGCACGCAATGAAATTCAGAACTTATCGAATTGTTGGAAAATCCTATTAAACACCGTACCGGCCCGTACCCGTCCAATAACAACTCAACCGGAAATAACAAATCAGCAGGATGGAGCCGTCCCCACTGAGCGCAAGGGCCAATCACACGAAGCCGTTCACGGTGTCAACCGATAGGCGCCGAGCCGCTACTATATAACAGCGCGCTCGCTTCAGAAAATCTTAGTATTCGAGTAACTAGAAGCGAAAGCAGAAGACTACGAGAATTATGCGAACCGACCTGAAGAGGGCAGATGTGACTCTGCCGAAACGTCGTCATTTTACCATCGATCCCGCCAGGGATCAGTTATCAACTACGCGGATGAATTCCCGGAAACCACCTAAAACATATATATATATATATATATATATATATATATATATGTTATAGGAGAAGTGTACTAACTTACAATTCTCACGTTAAAGATACGACAGGTGGTTGAACCACAATTGACTTCACAGAAGTATTATATTACAACTTCCTAGAATTCTTAGAATTTACGTAGACGCTTTGTTCACATGAGAACTGATGAGGCAGCGTCAGCATTTTTATGTTATAAATGTAACCGCAAACTATTCTTATCGTTGATTATCTTCACATAACTTCATACTTATAATATTGTATTTTGTAACTTAAATATATAATTTTTTGTGAAATAAATAATTTTTTAAAAAGTGAATTTAGAGAAACCAAATCTAAAATTGCCGCAGTCAGTAGGATATTCCAGACGTAATTAGAACAGAAACATTCTAACTAATTACGGTGATTTCCTAACCTTCGCGGATGCAAAAAACCTACTTGGACACCAGCCACCGAACTCAACAAGTGAACAAGCAGCGGCTAACCAGTGTTCAGTGACGGATAGAACAAGTCCTATGATAGGAATAATCACGTAAGACTTAAAAAGTTATGATATTTAATATTTTTTGAACAACCAGTTCTATCATTTTTCCTATTTTAAGTGAACCATCCTATATATTTACCCAAGAACAAATCTTGAAATTTTATTCCGTATTTTATTTTGATACTTTTAAGAAAATCCAAATATTTTATGTTTCGACTTATACTTATTTTAGAACTAGTAACAATTTATTTCTTATATTTTTGTTCATTTTAATTACAATCACAATTATTTACTTCGCTTTATCCAAGCTTTGTATTTTCCTTGTATTGCACAATCTTGAGTAATAATTATAAAATACCAGAAACTAGAGAAATTTTCGCTATTATTCCCGAATACGATGGGAACCCAATATTTTTAAACACATTTATCTGTTCTTGCAATACCAAATATAACTCAAAAATTCTCAGTCAACCGAAATGCACCCCAACCACCTCGTAAACTGAATAATGGTCCACCCCCAAAACAATGTTCGTTTTGCAAAAAGATCGGACATTTCAGCAGCGAATGTCTTATCAGAATGAGACAATCCCAGACTAACCAAAATTCTCACCCAAATTACCCCGGGCCATCGCTCATATTATGCGAATCAGTCTGCTAATCAACCTACGAATTTTAATAATAGGCCTCAATTTTCTCACCAACAACAACAACCCTCAACAAGTAGACCAACCCCAACTTCTTGTAATTTCAGGCCAAATCCGAGTTTTTTTCAAACAACAGAAAATTCATCACTTAGACAACGAACAATTCGATCCATAGGAACATAACTATGATTTTTCTTAAAATGAGCCACAGAACTTTCAAACACCAACTGAATACAAAACCGTATCAGACTATTATTACCCTGATACACAAAAACATGACAAATTCGAATATCATTCAAGCGAAAATGTTTGTAATGATAATTATAACCAACAATATAATTAGTATTACGATAGCTAACAGTTTTCTTCGACAAAATTTTCAGATTACCCCAGTAGAAGCAAAACCTCCCGATCACGAGATCTTCGATCTTCAAACACAAATTCAAACGATGAACTTGGACGATTTTAATCCAAACCTAAACTTTCCCGAACAGAATTTCCTGTAAGACCACTTCTTTCGGTCAATTCAAAAAACCTGTACTATATTACTGACTCTTCAAATACATGCAAACTCCTTATTGACACCGGAGCAGGATTGTCAATATTTAAGCCCGAAACTTGCCAACGATTTAAACAACGATTTCCCGAAAACGAAGTCATCCAAGGAATCACTGATCAGAAAACCTTAATCAACGAAACCACCCTTGTACCTTTCAATGCCGCCGACCCACACAAGGTGTATATTTGCAACATCGACATTGAATTCGACGGATTACTGGGTTCAGATTTCCTTGAACATTATAACTACGTTATAGACTTCAACAGCAAACAACTTGTGACCAATTTTAAAACATTACCTCTCTACAAAGTTACGGATGATACTGTGATGCGTACTCAGAATCCTTCAGCATTCAATAACTTCATCCCGGTTAAAACAATCTCTTTAGAACCCCGAACAGAACAAATATATAAATTAAAATGTAACCTCACTAATACTGAGGCTTTCCTATCCTCTGCCGAAATAGAAAAAGTTTATCTTCCCCATGCCCTTGTTAAAATTAATGAAAAAGGCCAATTTCTTACTTCAATTTTAAATGCAAATGCTATCCCCAAAACTATTAATTTCGACAATTTGCAACTCGAACCGATAAACAATTTTTCCGTGAATATTCTATCCGATAACCCAGCCTGATAGAACAAACTACAATTATGGAACAACTTCGGTTAGAACATCTGAACGATGAGGAAGCCGAACTTATTTCTCAACTTTGCCTCGAATATTCCGATATATTCTATTTAAAAGGTGACCAACTGACCTTTACAAACGAAATCAAACATTCAATAGATACTGATAACGCGAAACTCTCTTTCACAAAGTCATATCGGTACCCCCAAATCCACAAACAACAGGTAAAAAGTCAGATATCAAAGATGCTTGACCAAGGCATTATACGTCCGTCTAATTCGCCATGGTCATCCCTGGTTTGGGTAGTTCCCAAAAAACTAGTACCCAAAAATGACGTGTCGTTGTCGATTATCGTAAACTAAATGAACTTACTATTGACGACAATACCCCCTACCGAACATTTCGGATTTGCTTGACCAATACTTCACCACTCTCGACTTAGCTTCAGGGTTTCACCAAATCGAAATCGATACTAAAGACATAAAAAAAACAGCATTCACAGTTGATAATGGTCATTTTGAATTCGTTAGAATATTTAGTCTATATGGACGACATTATCGTTTATTCTCCGACTATACATGAGCACATAGCCCGACTTTCTGAAGTTTTCACATACTTGCAAAAAGCTAATTTAAAGATCCAACCCGACAAACGCGAGTTCCTTTGCAAAGAGGTCGCGTATCTTGGCCACCTTATAACTCCTGAAGGCGTGAAGCCTAACCCCTCAAAGGTAGATTGTATCTTAAATCTTCCCCAACCAAAAGACCCAAAAGATATCAAGTCTTTCTTAGGATTAGCTGGTTATTACAAATTGACGAAAAACTTTTTACCAGCAATATGAAAAAACTAGAAACCACAATCGGCAAAATTAACGATAAAGTCGATTACATCGATATTAAACTTATGTTGCTGTCGTCATGATCATTTCAGTGATCATGATTTTCAACATCATCAAAAAGAAAAGTAAAGAGCGCCCAAAAGCCCAAGAAAGTACCAACCAATCGAGCCTTCATCGTCTCTAAGAATGCTGCCTAAACTAGGGCCAAATCCGATCACAGAGACAACTGTATAAACATTTTATTTATTATACTGTATTTTTATATGTTTTACCCAAATTTTCAGTATTACCCTTTTTATTTTATTTTACTACTCTTGTTATATTATATAAGTTTGATTTTTGATTTATTATTGACACTAACATATTTTATACTAACAATTTTAATTTTATTTTCGAATTACCTCTGAAATGTTAATATTATGATTTGATATTTCTAGTGATATTGCTCTATTTACAGATATTTCATTTTCATTTAAAAGTTGACGTAAAGCATCAACTTTTCATGTATAAGGGGAGTTGTTATATGAGAAGTGTACTAACTTACAATTCTCAGGATTGATCTGCAGGATTCAAACATGAATCAAGATAACGAACAGATGTATTCTCGGATAAATATTTCTTCATATATATATATATATATATATATATATATATATATATATATATATATATATATATATATATATATTTAACGTTATGATAAATTCATTATAACAATGGTTTTTGGTCAAATGGAATCAATGAAAAGAATAAATAAGCTTTTAAGATACAAAATAACCCATTAAGTTTGGAAAGATCGAAAAAGTTGCCATCGTTCTAAAAAATATTCCTACTCAATTTTTACAGCTTTACAAGACGCTTCATTGTAAAATACGTGATCTCGTTCACTACCAACTTTTCAAAATTTATTTAAACAGATTTTTTAAAGAAATTGATTAAATTAGTTTCTTGTAAGAAAATATTTAGAGTCTTTGAATCATCATGTAGAATAAAAGACCTCAGTAACTGCAGTCTAAAGTTGGCGTTCATCAAGTTTTTTAAGCATTCTACAAATGCAAAAACTGCCATTTTCAAAGCCTGTAAATGCAGCTAAATAAAACAAGTTTCGTGTTACCAAAGTTCTGAAATAATGGTTAGACTATCGTTAACAAAATCGTTATGAGAATTTAGTAATTACATTGTTTATACGTATTGATTTTTAATTGCTAATTATATTCCAGTACATCTAATTAGTCAAATACCTCATACATATTCTCGCCGTTACTTATGTGCATTCAAATTTTGGCACTTGTTGCATCAATTTGTATAAATAAATCAACATATTTAGCAATTATTTCAATTAAGTGTTAGGTGCACACACTATAGGAAAAAATGTCATATGTAATTTCGATATGAGTGGCATGTATGTATACTAATATACTAAATTTCGGTATTGCGGGAGTTTAATAAGTAGTTCCAAAAAACAGCATAATTTCTAACAGCTCATTTCGAAAATTGCAGTCTGTGCACGTTCTAACAAAATAAAGGAATAAAAATCCATAATTTCAAGAGGTTGCTACTTATGAATTGCAGAACATATACGTGCCAGTCAAAAGTCTCGTCCTACCCTCGTATAGTTTGCACTGTTATACTTACACTAATTGAATTTATAAGGTAAAAATAAACGGTGGCAAAGTTCTCTAATAGTGAAATGTATTAACTTTGTGTTGTCGGAATCCGTAGCGTGAACCTTGGATTTATAGTACCCCCACAGAAATCAATCTAATGGTGTTAGGTCCGGTGACCGAGCAAGCCATTCCCTGTTACCTCGTCGTCCAATCCATCACGATATTCTTCATCCAGATCACGTCTTACTGCGCCATAATAAGGCAGAAAGATGTGCGCATTTTTGTCAGTCCCAAACTGAGCACTTTGTGTATTTACTTTTCCATTAACGGAAAAAGTACTTTCATTACTAAACCAATTGTCTTTTTGCACTGTTGGTTTCAGTTAATTTCATTTGTCATAATTTGACATAATTCCAGTATTCTGTTTGCCAGGCTCGTCAATTGAAAGTTGGTGCACCGTTTTTAATTTGTGTGGTTACTTTTTTTACCAATACCTTATGTGCTGTACTTGATTAAGTTCACTGTTAGCAACTTTAGCTGTAGAGGAAGTAGAGTTTACTATTATTTGTTTAATTATGTCATTTTACAGTTACCATTTATTAAGACATTTGCTAGTTTTGTCTACTTCAGAACGTACCATTTTGACTATGTAAACTCCTAAATGTCTCGTTAAACAATAATGAACAAAATATTTAAGGTATAAAAATTTTTATAAGAAATTTGTAAAGCAGAAATTAGTTGAAAATTATAAAACATAAATTTCTTTGACAACGAACCTGAGGTAGGCTGAATAATTTTCACTAATTAAATGTGAAATAATAATTTTAATATGTATTTGTCTATGAATACTGGCCTAAAACTAAACAAAATATATATGGCTGATTAGGTATTGTCAATACCTTACTGTTACGTCATCTGTTACCTCTAACAGAAAAGTATATAAAGGATTATTTTCGCCCTTCAAACATTGGGGAGGAGGTATAATGACTTCGCATTTCACAGAATGTCTTGATGTCCCCGTTAAGATATAAATAAAGGAAAAATGCAGAAATTTGAAACAGTTGTATTCAACAGTAATATGTTAATGTAAAATACCTAATTTGAGAGACACTTAGATTTCAATAAATATATTTAACAAATTATCTTAAAGAAGAAGGGACATTAAATACGAAAATTCTCGCTATATTTGAGCTCCCGATGAATGTGCAATATCGCAATTATGGAAACGAATTTTTCAATTCGTACAGAAACTCTCTTTGATATCGAATATCACTGTGAATATAAAAACATGTTAATGTATGTAAATAAATGCACATATTCATGATTTTTTTATCTGCTTTCAAATTAAATTGTGAAATTATTTGAATTTGTACAAGCATTTTCAATTGGAAAATGATAAAAATATATTCAGAACTTCAGCTTAACATCTGTACGTGCACAAGTATGAAGTTTACTCGCTGAAAATATGAGAAGTAATAGTAGTGTGAAATTTAATTAGATTTTGTTACACACTTTTTGACTTTTTAGCAGATGTTCGCAGGCTTTCACCAACAAAAATGGGTAATAAACTACAAAACGCTAACTATCTCAGTCATTAACTGTTAAAATAGGGTAATACGTCTGAATTCTTTGGAGTAAAATTTATTTACAAAATGTATGTAAACTTACCTTACCTTCCGGATTAAAATTTATATGTATGTTTCTGAAATGAAATGTTCATATCTAATGCTGAAAATCCACCTATTATGATAAAAAAAGTATCAACTACTAATAAGGTGTGGAATAACAATTTGATACATTTTGATTTTCTGGACTGCCATGCCATGGTTTATTAGAATGTCTCCAGGACGTTTCGTTTTCAACTGCGACGGACGGCTTTAGGCGCGCGAGCATAGATGATAGCTCTTAGAACGTTGGGGTTAAATAGCAAAACGATTTGTAACAGACTAAGATTTTAGAGCCAACTATTAAGATTACAAGAAATTAGTTCTAGAGGTTTCGCATGGTGCATTTATTATGAACTAAATTTATTGTAACCCATCAGCCCTTCATAACCACTCATATCTTGTCAATTTCGTTTCTATAAGCTGGTTAATTTCCAGGGGTAAGTGAAAACTGAACCACTAGTGACCCAGACTTTTTTCCTGACTACCACATCGTTACATTTAATTTGATTGTAATATTGATCTTGAGCATCAAGGTCACTTCACATTCAAGTGCATTTTTTTAGAACCTTTTCAAGCTAAAGTTTGGCATAACGTCATGAGTTTAGTTACCCCTAATTTGACCTTTGACTGACCTTAAGGCCAAGAGTCAACAAGTCGCGGTACGGCGGGATACCTGGAAATCTTCCCGGGAAAACTTTTGCTTCTAGAGTCTTATGGCCATTCCCAGGGTTATCCATGAATCTTAAAGGTAATTTCAAGGTTAACAGTATTTTTTTAATGGTATAGGCATAATTGTCATCTTGAATTATTATCGTCGTTCTGAGTAGTCCTTAACATAGTTTTTCGCTTTCGGTCTTTAATATATCGACATTATAGCTTTCGTTATTTGTTTGTACTTAATTACTTGAAGATCGGCTTAACATGAGTTTCCAGTACCTGAATGCTCTTAGAACTGAACTTCTATCTTTTGCTTTTTCTGCATTTTACACCTTATTTTTGCCTATGTTTCTTTGGTCTTAAGGATTCTTATTATTTGGGTATTTTCCTTCAGACAGCTTTCTTTTCGTTTACTGTTTTGATGTCTTTGCTTACATCGTTTTTGTATGTTCTACAAGATTTTTGTTCAAATGACACTTCTAAAGCTGCCTTATTCATACACTTTTTAATAATAATCTACATATCCTTGATATCTGTAATTTTTTTAGTCCAGACTTATTGATATAAAACTTTAATTGTTTTCTGCTGATAGTTCTAGTTAGAAGGTCTTTCTCTTATTTTCAGCCTTCAATATTTTTATGCAAGTTTAGGATTGCTTTTGAAGTATCATATTGGAAAACCCATTTAGTTACAACTAGTTCAAATGTCGATTAAAAAATGTTATTTTTTGCCTTGCAGCAAATTTCAAGAGCCATAATTAGTCTAAACATTTATCAAGTAGAGGGCTATCCGAGATTATTATGCACCAATGCCCCTCACAATGAAATACAAAATTGTCTTATTTATGATTTCTATCTTGGAAACAAAGCCGAAATACATACTTTTCTAGAGAAAAAAAATTACTTATGTATTCTAGCCCTTATGGCATTTCTTCTTCAATTATTATGAATGATTAAAACATAATTAAATTTTTGGAAAAAATCAAATATTTCTGAATGAAAAATAAAACTTTTTTAAAGGTTTTGATCAAATTCTTCGGACAAGCTTTAGAACAGATTTTTTTTAATAGCAAGTGGGTACCTTTTTTCAGTTTTCTACTGTCATTTATATTTTTGATTATTCTATTGTACTTTCAGGTACCACACCCTTGTTTCCACTTGCCTCGATGATTTGTATTAGAAGGCTTTTGATAAATACTACTATCTTATTACAATGTGACTCCCAATACAAAGGTGTGGACAGGAAGGTAAGTGAAAACTAGTGGGCAAGTCAGTATAGTAAGAGAATAAAATAGTAATAATTTTTCAGTTGCTCCCAAATCAGATCAATACTGCAAAGAAATTTTACAATGGGTAAAAGAATTTACGAATTATCTTGTAAAACAAAAATCAAAAATAATATAAACAGAATGAAAGCTAACAGACTAATTAGCATAGCCAGAAACAAATCACCATTAGGAAGGAAGGTCATAGACGGACTAACCAAACGATGGAAAGACAACCATTTTAAAAGGGGGATAACTGCTTAAGAAAACGGAAAGAAGAACAAGAAGAACCTAATCAGTCTACGAAACGCTACTGGAAGGTTTGAGTGGATAACAATACTATAAAACGGCTGACGCATAGCAGAACTTCAGTTAAGTAGAAAACAATAGTAACTATTTTTGATTGTGATTATGCACGGAGTTTATAACAATATTATATATATATATATATATATATATATATATATATATATATATATAAATTACATGAGCACCATTTCCACAGGGTTTTCTATATAACAAAATCCGCTAGATAGATATCAAAAGCACGTAAATGATACAAAGCTGTGAAGAATAAGAAGATTGTAAAAAATTTATTACAATAAGCTGGGTAGCATGATACATATTTCATTCGACCCTTTCATCGGATTATCACGCTTGAAGTTAACAAGTTTGTTTTGTTATTCCAAACACACCATTTGCATTGCAGACGCTTGTCCGATCGCTTCGAAATATTCCTTTAGGAATGTGTTTATATTTATCGAAACCCTGACTGTTGAAAGGCATTATGCAAGTCTTCTTCCAATCATATTCATTCTATTAGAATTTTTTACAAGATTTCTTGTTATCTGGTTATACATGCATGCCATTACGATTAAATAAATTCAAATTAATTACATACTTTTGTGATTTATTCTTTTGTAACTACAGCAACACACAGATTTTAATGTAGAGGATATTATTAGAATCCTTATTATTTCTACAATTTGTATCATAACCATAACTGTACCAAAAAGTAATCAAATTTATTTATAAAGGTTTTTATTATGGACTTCTTTCTTTCCATAAGTGACTTTCAGATTTTCTTACACATTATGCGCCCATCGGTTTTAAAATATTAAAACATACTTTATGTATCTTAATATGTATATATATATATATATATATATATATATATATATATATATTTATATACGAGTATAAGCTCTACGGTTTGCCCAAAATCAATAAAGACGAAGTACCACTTCGAGCTATAGTTAGTGCTTTCAACTCGCCGGTATACAAGTTGGCCGGTACCCTGCAACCAATTGTGAAAAAAGCAGACTCCTACATTAAAAACTCGGAACATTTCACACGCCTTCTCAACAGCATTTCCATAGAACCAGAAGATACAATAGCTAGTTTCGATGTTAAGTCCTTATATCCAAGCGTACCGGTAGAAGAAGCACTTCAACAAATATCTGAAAATGAAGATCTCCCACAATTCGTAATAGATTTGTCACGACACTGCCAAAAAAGGGCTTATGTATGACAACCGCATCTATCACAAGCGGTGGCAAATCTCTTTATGACCTATTTCTAGAAAAAGGCACTACAAACAGCAAACCTGAAACCAAAGTTATGGCTAAGATACGTCGATGACGTATTTGTCATATGGCCTTTTGGTAAACAAAAAATCCTCAGGTTCCTGGAGCAACTAAACTCTATACACACCAGGATTCAATTTACATTATAACTTGAAGAAAACAGCTGCCTTTCCTCGGCGTTCTGGTAAGAGAAAAACCCGTAAATGTACATACAAATACAGGGAGTTGCCAACACGCTAATTTCCATATCCATACGACTGACAGACGACAATAACAAAACACACGAATTAAAACGGAGAACTCCCGCTCTACGACAAAATGGATACACAAACCACACTATCAAAAAAGTAATAGCACAACAAGACCATGAGCCAAAACCAAAAGATGACCTCACCGAAAAAACAAAAGTAGTCTTACCATACATCAAAAGGGACAACGGACAGAATTGGCTGAATTCTTCGAAGGCATGACATAACGACAGCATACAAACCGCCCCAGATTATAGGCACAAGTTTAGGAAATCCCAAACCAAAAGTAAAACTTGAAAACCAAGGGATATATAGTATAACTTGTGGAACGTGCGATAAGATATACGTCGGACAAACGAACATGAGAATTTCAGGCCGTTTAGAGGAACACAAATTAGCTGTCAAAAATAAACAAACGACATCGGCCCTGTTCCAACACCTGCAACAATAAGGCCATAAAATCAATTTCGATAGTTGTAAACAGATCTCACAAACTCCTCACTACAAAACCAGACTAATTCGAGAAGCTATTGAAATCGAGAAAACTCGACAACTAAACAAAACGACGACACCCTGCACCTCTCTATCACATGGAAAACACTTATTAAACATAAAAATAGAACACAATTAGCTACGCTAGGCGTAGTCAACACCGACCAATCAGATGCGATACAACCTCCGACGGATACATATAAAATAAAAAGCTCAGGCAGATCAACTCTCAGTTCACCGTAAAACGCATTGAGAATGCCAAGTGAGACCTTGACGAAACGTCTACAGGATTCAAACATGAATAAATATAACGAACGGCTGTATTCACGGATAAATATTTCTTCACATTGTTCCATCCGTGAAAGCCTACGACTAGACATATTTATATATATATATATATATATTGTTACGAAATTTACTAATATATATATATATATATATATATATATATATATATATGTTCTGAGAGGCTGCCGCGGTCATTTTTATGAACTAGGATAGGTTCCGGGTGAGAACCGTGTCTGGATTTATTAAATTCTCGAAGTTTCGACTACTGATTTGGATCCATTATCAAGAGACAAAAGTAAAAAACTGTTTCAGAATCTAGATCGAATTCGGGGGCCTCAATCTGCCTACTCCCCAAGAGTCACTGAACTGAATGTGAATCTGTTCTGCTTCTTTAATTTATAGTTATCGGTGGGTTAGAGGGGGATGTCACGTGATAAAGGGGCTATGTTGTGATTGGTTGGGTGTTAGTGGGCGTGTCTGCTTTGTTTAATCTGGCTATTACGGAGGTCCATACTGCAGAAAGGCGAGGGCTGTCATCGCGTCGGTTTAGACAGAGGGGTCTTTTCTCTATTTATATAGCTTCGCGAATAGTGGATGCCCTAAGGGAATTAAGAGACATGACAGTCCTACTGTCCTGAAAGTTGACGTTTGGATATAATGATGCGCGAGAGCTGAAGTCGGATCTTTTTTCCGAACTGACAAAGAATGTTCATATACTCGATGGTTGACGAAAAAAAAAAACGAAATTAATAATCTACAACAAATCCTTCGACAAAACGGTTATCATCCGGATCACATTCAGTTCAGTTACCTAATGACTCTTGGGGAGTAGACAGATTGAGGCCCCGAGTTTGATCTAGATCTGACAATCTTTTTCACTTTTTGTCTCTTGATAACTGCTCCAAAGCAGGAGTTGAAACGTCGACATCAGGCGCGTTTCTCACCCGGAACCTAGCCTAGTTCATATATAATTCATAATTAAATGTTATGGAACTTTATCATAGTTTGCAAGGGGCAGGGGACAAATCTTTCCAATAAAAAACAGTGATAAAGTTCCATAATATTTAGTTTGTAAACCATCAACTCTAACGTTCTATTATTATTATCCGTTATTTTCTATTTTTTCACTTGCATCTATTTTAAACCATCTCGTCTTCAACACAGGCGGAAAAGGAGAATGCACTTCGCCAGTATAGTGTATTACTGGTTCATGATATCAGTATTTATTGTTTTGTTTAGTAATAATAAATCTTACATTATCTGGCTAACAGTAGTATATTATAGAACTAGTGTGATAAGTTGTCGATCGCTCACGAGAGTGAGTTGAACACCCGAGCGAAGCGAATGCGTTCATTTGCTCGAGTGAGCAATCGTCAACATCCCACGGATTGCACATACTGTTTTATTACGAATTCGGGATCAACCTTTTTTAATTTATAAAAATATATACTTTGTAATGTCAGTCTGACTTCTTTAATATCGACAGTTATGTGATGTTTAGTCAATATGCGTGATACAAGGATAGTTTGCTAAGTATAATTTGCGTGCGCCAAGTAAACTTGTCGTACTCAAATAACAACCGCAACAACGTGCTCTAAGATACTACTTATTCCCCATGAGTAATAAAAAAATTAAAAAATAATAGTCGTTATGTTTTTTGGGCGTTCAGCAGACAGCACGAATTCTTCAACACGAATTGGTGTCATAATTAATGTGACATATCGAGGATTATCATAAAGTATATTTAACATATTTTAACTAATATAACTTCCTGACACAAAATGGTTTGATACCGATGATAATTTCTATAGTTCATTTCTATATTATACTTTTTTTTATTTCGGAAAGGACGATTAACAAACTACAGAGAAGGTAAAAACATTAAATCGAGTACACTGAAAAAAAAACTGATATTAAATAAGACAGAACAGATCGAAGGTTTTAGGAATAAAACAAAAGCCTGAAACTGGGGAATAATTCTTGTAGAAGAAAAGTAAATATCTAAAGGGGTGTTAGGTAAATAATTTATGTATCGAAGACAAAAAAAAAATAATTAACTTTCTAAATTGATCGTTCCGATAAAACCATTGCCAAAATGAAATAAAAACTGCTGTATATAAAAACTATCAACATCAGTAGTCCCGAAATTTGGATGACTGTAAAAACACTAGGGTTAACGTGACGATTTAATTGAATATAAAACGGAGAAAGGAAAAAAATAGGAATACGGATTGAGGTCAAAGAAGGAGTTAAAGACACAAAAACTGAAAACTGTAATGTATGTGGCAGCAATTATGAAACAAGCAAAATGATAAATAATGAACAAAGAACAAAAATGACAGAAATTTTGTAAAAAAAGTCACAACAGCAGTAAAAGATGAAACTGAAAAAATTAAAGGGAACCCGGAAAAGTAATAAAAACAGGAGTAGTGGCATTGGTACAAATAGTCAAAGCATTTTAATGAATTACTTTAAAAATGTGACTGGTCAAAATTAAGAAGATCTTTTACATAATTTTGTGTTCCAAATCTCCCTCTCCAGATCAAGGCCCTTAAATGTTAGAGGAGTTAAACTTATTTATCTAATATATTTCGACGTACTTAGGTGTATTAAATATCAGATATTAATTTTTCACTGCATTTTTTTATAATCTCTTATAGTGAAAAATTTAACCCCTATAAAATGTTTCATTACAATTTTTTAAATCGTCTACTTTTTTTCTTTTTTAAAAATAGATTTAGTTTGAACTTTTCACCTCTTGAAATGTTATCATTAAATTGTTTCTTTTATCGCAAAAAGAACAATTAATACTCAGACAAGTTTAACACAAATACAGGAACTTTTTCCGGAAATGTGAATCTAGAAGGACATACAATAAGCTCAACGTCATATTTCTGGTTTTGGCGATAACCAGATTTCATTTTTTTTGACTATTTGAAGATTGAACAGTTAACCGCTATAGTTACAAGTCTATTTTGAACATTGAAGACTGGACAAACACGAATGTAAATGTAATTAACAAAGCTTGAATTGGTGGAACATTTAAGGATACCTTTTGTCTGCTATTTTGTTCGATACATAAATTGTCAATTCCCCTCCCTTATCAACGGAACGATTGAGCCTATAATTTATAGATAACCTAAGGCTTCACTCATAGTTTACAGGAAAACCTAGGCGAATATACTAATGTTAATATTGAGAGGCAAATTAGAAAATTAATTATTTAAAAAATATGATAACTTTCCAGCATATATTTTATTATTTTATAATTTTAAAACGTGTATCCATAAACAAGTATATGATATAATTGAAACTTTAGCTTTTAAAACTTTTAAAACTAAAAGGCAAAAGAGACTTTCGTCATGGATTTTGTTTTCTCATCTACGATCTATTAAGTTCACATTGATGGCTTGCTATTAAATTTCAATGTCCAAGAAAGTTTTCTTCTGTTTTAATGACTGACTAATTACTTTAATGTTTGTGGCAGTTTTTAACGTCAACTATAAAGATGGCAACGAAGGCTTGCCACTAAGTTTCAAAACACATTTTCTTTGTTATAAGAAAGTCACCAGAAGTAATTCTGGCAAAAAAAAATATTTGCAGCAGCAGTTGAAAGATTTTGCTATAGTTGCATCCATTATAAAATAGTGTATTACGGAAGCTCAGAAAATATAAGTCTGGTTTCATTTTGGACAGTGAATCCCAGTAGTTTCATATGTTGTAAAACTGGCTAAAATTATAGAACTGCTAATCGAATAACAACACACTACGATAATTAATTCAATAACGAAATTTTCAGAATTAGGGGGCAGTGTTTTGCATATTAAGTTTCCCAAATAGAATAATACATAACCTGTCAAGATATAACCGAAAGAGAGGATAAGCAAATTTCACATCGTTCAGTAAAAGTGACATATATTTCGAGCAACGTGTGAAATGGTGTATTATCTGAGCATCTCACACAAACGATGTATTTTTTATCATCTAGACGGTTTAACTGTGAGAGAATATTTCCATCACAAAAAAATAAATTGGAAGCAATTTCCGAGGAATTCTGACTTTTTGTCTGTTTTCCTCGTAAAACCGAAACATATTCAGAAATAATAGAATCGTAAAAAAAACAAATAATTGTGTTGATTTAGTCACATATGTAAGCTTCCGGGGAAGTATTCCAATGAATAAATGTTGGATCTCAATTATTAAATACTACAATTTCATCAATTGTTTATTTTTGGGCTAGTGAGAGGTGGTATACTACCTGTCAGTTCGGTTATCAATTTTACATTGAAAATGTAAAGTTTAAAAACTATATAAACAGAAAAGAAAACGAAGTTTCATCGCTTAACATTTAAGTTAGAAGCTTAATCTTGATTAACTCTTTCTATTAATTGGAATATATAAATAATGGATAAATAAAATGAAAGGAAGAAACTGCGACAGAAGATCATATAGTTTTTTTTTTCGAATACTGTAGATTACAACAATATATACAGAAAACTATAGGTAGTCCGAACAAATAAGATCGTTTTTTAGAAATGTCTTCTACACAATCCGTATAATAAACGTATCTATGTGCGCCATATCAGAGAGTTTTGGATTTTTTCAAAAACAAATAAATCTTGAAAAATACCCATTTTCTTTACAACTTCATTCCTATAGGTTGCATTGAGAAAGTAATAGAAGTTATTTAGAATGAAAGACTGGTAACATGCAATTTTGGAAAGTGCTGACAATTTCTCGAATAATGCAAAATTTTCGAAAATATGTGAAATTATTAAATTTAAAGGTTGAGACATAATGTATATTCTAATTTTATTCAAACTGTGGAAAACCCGAGGTATACAGGGTGCTTCCAATTGAGTCGGTTAAATCACTTAAGTAGTAGCATTTTTTCTGCTGGTTAAGAGGATAAAAAATCTGATAAACTGAAAAAATACATTCTTTAACAAGATCACCCTGTATAGTTTTTAGCATAATTCTTACAAAAAGTTAATATGCACTAATCGCAGAAACTTAAAAATAATGAAATTATAATGATATTTTACGCCCAGAAAAATTGGCTATGAAATTATAAAGTCAAAGCAACTGATTGGTACCTTGGCTATTTAAGTCACAATAAATGAGCAAACACATCAACTCGTTCTATGCATTTTCGGGTACAATTCAGTACAGGCTTGATTGCATTTAAAATTGTCCATCCAACAAAGATGCGATTATTCTGATATTTCAATTTTCAGTCCTTGTACATTTGCATATTTCTTTTTGTAAAATTCGTCTTTAATTTAGACCCAAAGGTAGAAATCGATAAGGCTTAAGTCTGGGCATCTAGGTAGCAAACAAATCTGGCCCCTTGTGATAATCTATTTTTCTCCAAATAATCTCAACAGCTGTAGTATTAAGTTACCAAATTTATGCAGTAGAGCTCCATCTTGCTGGACGTAGTTTATTTGTCATGTAGTCAAGTTGACTCCATCCAAATATTGCTCTAGTGCCTCAGAGTTTATTAAGTCAACACATCAGTTGACTGTCAAATTACCCTAATAAAATATAGGCACATTTATTTCTCTGCCTCTTATGCTACACCAAATATCCACCCTTCAATGAGAAATAAATTTTCTTGTGACCAATAATGAATATTTTTGTGATTGAACATAATTTTGTTGGAAAATCTTTCCTTACAGTTCCAAATTATGTACTTCTAAATGTCATTATTTCCTCCATAAAGATTACGCCAATCAATTACAAAAAATAATTTTTGTTTCGTGATCACCATACAACAATGGTTGAACTGGTTGATAAGTATGCGGAATAAACTTATGCTTTTTAAAGCCGGGTCCAGATCCATAAAAATTTGCCCCGAATGCGTTCGCCGCAAATATTTGCGCTGAAATTTGAGATAAATTTTCACATAAATATTTACGTCGTGTGTCGTGTGTTTGTGCTCCAGCTGTGTGCAGAAATTTGACAGCTGATTTCAAATATATTTATTTGTGGTTAAGTTTTAACTATTGTTTTACTTCAAATAGTTCAAATAAGTCACAGACAATATATCCAATAAACGGTTACCACCTTCATATCTTCTCTCTTTGTAAAGATTTTTTATCCAGTAGGGTCTTCTTGATCTCTGTTTTTTTCTGTTTAATATGGTCATACAAAACAATAAAAGCTGCACATATTCTCCTAATATCGGACATCACAAATTTGGTTATAAACACAACATGTCAAAAGTCAGGTGAAACTGAGGTTAGTTAACAAATTCAGAAATTTCGTACGGCAGAATTTGCAAACGCGTCCACATCAATAACTGAATGCGTCGCAAATCCTTTGATGTTCGTCGAAAAACCGACTCTGTGCGCGTCGCGTGCGTTGAATGTCGAATAAATTCTTGCGTGCGTCAAAACGTCAACATTGACACAAATTCTCCCGCACACACAAAAATTTACGTTGAATTTGCCATTCGGCGCAAATTTTTATAGATCTGGACCCGGCTTAAGATTCGTCAGATTGCTATTAAACTAACACTGTACTCTCTTGTTAAATCTATTTTAGACTTTTTTGTGAGTTCCAATTACACCAAGATATTAATTTCAACGCTTCTGATAAATGATTTTCTCTATCTTGTTTTACGTTTACTGGCAGGGAAAATCAGGTGGTATACTCCTATTTCTCTTCTACTATTTCTCCAACACATTAGGTATGCTTCTAATACATCACACTTTTCACTATGCGTGATAACTGTCATTTAGATCACCAAGCAAATAATCAAATGCTTTTACTTTGGAATTTCATAGCCAACTTTATTGAAAGTAAAATATCGTTATGATTGAGCGTGTTGTTAAAATATATATAGGGTGATCCACTTAACGAAATGCATGTTTTGAATTGATCGCGAAAAGCTACGTTTAATTGTTTTTCTGTTTTCACCTTCTTATTTAGCGGCAGAGATGCTACTGAGTTGCTAATTTAACTGACCAAGTATACTATACTGTTCGTTGATGTAGATTGAAGGTGACGGATTAGTACAGTTGTCACCATTGCATTATAAGCAAACAGCAGTGCAGATAATCCAATTTTGTTGCACACACAAGATGCTCCGCATCGTGTTTTGCATGTGCAATTAATAAATTTTAGTAAAGATTCTGGGGCTTGTCGCTGCGTCATTGCGGTATTAATATTCCACATTTATATTTACAACCCTATTCTTCTGGTGATATTTTTCTTCTGGGCCATGTTTGAATTTACAGATATACTCAAAGCGGGATCTGCAGTAGGTGGTAAAGATCGCAGTTTAACGCAGGTGTTTTTAGCAGTTGCTTTCAAATATCTTTGCATTCATTTTTAAAAACTGTCGCAGCTTTTTGCAAATAAATTCGTTTTTCAAAATGTTGTGGAAACTCACTGCAAACACGTTTTTTGTCGCGTTGAAAAAAAGCTGACGTCGTACCAGTGAATGCATGTAAGGACAGAATATACTGTTTACACTTTGTAAATACTTGTTCTAAGCTCTTAGAAGAGTACGCTTTTTGCGGTATTTTGCCTTCGGATGGTTTTAGAAAATAAATATCTCTGTCTGTCTACATCCTCGGACGCTACAGCAATGTTTTCAGATTGCAGATCAACAGCGGTTTTAATTATTAGTCTGTCGGCATCTGCTTCTGCTTGGCAAGAAAACATATTATTTTCTGTAAGCCTGTTTCTCGTAGCGTATCTATGAGCCTACTCTTATTTTTGGCCTTCGCTAAAAATTTCTCCTGCGCTATGTTGAGAGGCATGGTTTTATCAAATATTATGTCCTTACATGCATTTTTTACAGGGACGGGTTCGTTCCATCGTTTCCGTGCAGCTCTTTATATAACCATCAAATACGACATAAATGTTCTGTCTATAATTGTTATGTAGATATCTGTCATAATTTGGATATACAGGGTATAAACGGTTTGAGTGCAAATATTTTAGGAATGATAGTTTAGGTAAAAACAAATCAAAAAGTCTTATACAGCATTTTTACAAAAAAGCTATAGTTTTGTGAAAAAATGAAAGTCACAAATTTTGCCCCTATTTTTTCAGTCACCTACACATAATTTTGCTTCCAAAATGCTTGTAAAGCTTGATATATAAATTCTAAACAGTTTCTATTCTTTCCCAATTTCATTAAGATCAAATTAAATGTAAACTTGACATAAATCTATCGAGAAGATATAGAGACGTGGTGCACCGCGGTCAGCCGCTTACGCCACATGTTTATAAAATTTAACTGTAGTTTTTTAATTTTCAAAGTCGTGTTTTTTTCCTAAGTGTTATGTAGAAAAACTGGCTGAAGACATTTGTGCATGTGTTCAGTTATGTGTTTGAATATCTGTTGTGATAATTTATTTATTGTGTAAGTAGGTACTTTATTATTCAAAATAAATAATAATATGAATTAATTAATTAGTTTGGAAATATGCAATATAAAATAGGTACTCGAGAGATCGTTTGAAGTATTTTGTGAAAAGTTATTTCTAAATCATAAGTAAAATGCTTTTTATTGCTGTGTTCTTTAACTTAATACATAAAAGAATTGCGCCAATATTAAAGATTACCTCCAAATATAATTATTGAATACAAAACTCTGCAGTGCAATTTTCATGGTCAATGTAATTTTTTTACTAGTAAGAGAAAAAAGTGAAGTGATTGTATTGTCCGATAAGAGATGTTGTCGCATTGACAATAATTTACTCAACATATATGTTGTCATAACTTGGTTATTAAAGCCCATAGACCATTGATTTATAAGAGCTTTTTGTATGATTTAATGTGGGCTATGTCCACTTAATATATGCACTGATACTGTTTACGCCCTGTATAGTACCGAAATTTTCATCTAGTTGTCTCTTGCAACAGTGTAGTACTATGCCCCTATTTTCAAAATTTGTAAAACTCAATAATATTGAGTAATTAACTTTTACCACACTCACTGCAATAATACATTAATTACAAATAAACAAAAATCAAAAATTGTTTTTTTCAGAGAGCACAAAAACAGCTACTTTACCAGCCTAGCAAGTGGGCACGTGTACTATTCTGTTAGGGCCCGTGTTAACAACACCCAACAGCTGCTGGTGTCCCCTCTAGTCCTACAGTCCCTTGAGACCCAAGATTTGTAATAGTTCTCCTTTCTAAAATATAACTTTAAAGTAATATAAATAAAGGAAAATTCCGAAAAATTCATAATTATTAATTTTAAATGATTATAATCATTTATAATAATAACTAAAAAATTGAGATCGCACAAAATATTTTTTTTTTAGATTTTTCTATATACTAATAAAACACATTTATAAATCTTATGGCGCTCTCCTAAAAGCAAATATTTCTGAAGAGGATCGTCTAATTTATTTCGGAGAGAATAAATATGATTATTTTTAGTTTAAAAAATATTTTAAATCCACAAAATACTATAACAATATGATCAACCTGTATTCCTGCATGCAAATAATGTTTTGTACATTATGTGATACTTAATCTTTATTTGGAGACATTTAAAATTTAGCTATAGAGTCGTTGTTAATTGCTGTTTTGTAGCTGGAGGAATATTCTTAAATTTTCAATTTGACACAAGTTTTCTTTTTTTGACAAAAAATTTAAGTATAAACCTATAAACTCCACAATTGAAGTTAAAACAAAAAGGAATCAACGCAGTTTTTCGACATTGCCTTACTACAATTCGTTCCCATTTACAATTTTCAAATACATATTTTATGGTGGAAAAATCTTATGAGAGAAAACCTAACGAACAGGCAAAATAATAATTGATGAACCACCTTAACAAATTTTTCTAAATAATTTGGGTGTGTGTGTCTACGTCCCAGTGTCCACAATTGGTCTATCCAATTTTGAATACGACTTAATTTGAAAATTACCATTAATTCCAAAAAATATAAATTCATCAACACCTCAATACACAAACGCCACTATAAATGCAATATGTTTTTGGAGTTGAACTTTCTTTACACATTTTATGGATACTTAAGTCTAAAATGTAAGTTAGTTAGGTCAAAAACAACTTATTCGAACAAGAAAAAATCTCCAGAATCATTATTTTGAACAAAAAACTAGTAACAATCTGCCTCAATATTAATTTCAAATAGTATTTTCAAATGACTTTTATGACCACTTTTTAAAATATATGAATTGGACTGAATACTGAATCCTGTACTGGCGAACTTGCGACCATAAACGAACTTTATGTCGGGCACCACCATAACTGTAGAAATAATAGGGAAGTGATAATCTTCCCGAGGGAAAAATGGAAGACCATAAAAATGACTGAGACGTCGGTCTAATGGTAAGTTACATAGAGCCAAGGAGATTTCTACATGTGCTAATAATAATTTATGTCGAACAGAAAATCCTTAAGAGCAAAAAGATTTCCAAGGAAGTTTGGAAATATTGAGAAATCCCAGTTGATCAAGCTATTCCCAACAGTGACGTTAAAATAAGTCAAGATATAAATATGGCGATACGTATACAGAATTTTTATGTTTACATTTATATCTCTTTTTACAATACGTTTGAGATTCCGATTTTATGGATGTATGAATAGACAGAATATAGGTTTGATTTTTTAGCATTCATTCACAATTGGGAGTTCAATAAAAACTGTTTTATATCTATCTGTAGTCATTGAAAACTCAATCATAAAAATACACTCAAATTAAAGTTATAAACTACGGTGTGTAAGTAAGGGCCTAAATTAAAAAACGAAATCAATAAAACAGTAATAATTTATTTTTGTACAAACGCTGGCTGAGATCGATATTATATTTTTTTGGTCTTTACCTTAACCCTTAACAACACACAAATGTCGCGCGGATACAATTTTACTTTCTGTTACTCATAAAATCTAAAGTATTTTTTTCTTCGCAAAACCGTTTAGTTCAATCCAAATATTCTATATTTTACGCTATATCGGAAACATAGATTTGCTGTGATTTTTGAAAATCGATGATAAACCCTAAAACAAATTATTGCACGAAGATACCGCTCCAAGGACGAGTTCCTTTCAAACAGTATCTGCCCAGCAAACCAGACAAATACGATATGAAAATTTGTTGGATTTAAGACAGCGCAACAAGCTATCCACTCAGTGATATACCATATCTTAGAAAAAAAGACAAATATGACAGAAATTTTGGCGTACAAAGTTGTCAACCAGTTATGTGAACTTACAACTGAAATAACAGAAACATTACTCTTGGAAATTATATTACAAGCGTTGAAGTTGCTAACCCCTTAAATTAAGGGCCTTAATACAAAATTGTTTGAGAATAGTTGGAGCTATGAAAATTAGAACAATGGCCTGTGTTATTTCCTCAAGACACTACCGATTCTGTCATGGCACCACTAATATTGAAAGTATTAAAATTCTACATGAAAACAACGATAAAAGAATATGCCAAGAAAAACCATTAGTTGATAGGATCATCTGATTCTACAAGGGATTAAGGTATTGTCTTCTAAACGTTGTTTGTGGCATATCCTTGATTAGTTTTATGTTTTTTTGGTCAATAACACCACAAATAAAAAAAATAAAACGACTTATATTGAATGAAAATCAAACGTTTCAAAGTCTATTCTGTATGATTTATATAAATCTATTGACAACGAAGTCAGAATAGACTTTGAAACGGTGGGATTAAGGTATTGCTTAATCATCTGAATCTGCTGTGAAAAGAATGAACTAAACAATGTTGTGAAAGACGTAATCACAATGTTTGCCTCTGAACACTCGGTAAACGAAATTATTTGTAATATTTGTGTAAAAAAATAAATAATATAAAAAATACTGAGATGTTACTAATTTAGCCTATTCGTTTAATTTTTTTGATTTTTATTAAAGAGTGCTGGGCACCTCACAAAAGACTTCTATATAATTAGGTTTTTATCTTAACAGCAAGTTACTTATTTCTTTTCTTGTTCAATTACTTGTATGCTGTAAGAGATAGTTAAGTTAATTCATATTTTTTTATACAACCCTATAATAGTGGTAAATAAAGATTATTATTATAAGTGGTATTTATCGGGCTCTACCGACTTTGGATATTTTCTACACTGTACTGTAAGGAACCACACAGAAAATACTTATTTTGTATCGGGGATAAGATATTGAAGTATCATAAGGCCAGACAGAAAGCAGATTTTTGCTGTTTTTGTATATACAGTTTGCTACATTTCATCGAGGTACAATCGGTTCTAAATAAAAGTACTTACTGAGTAGCTGATTATGTAAATGTAATGCTTGTGGATGTCGAATCAAAATGAGAACTCAGCAATAGGAATGTAAGTAATGTCGAACTACTTGATGCGCAGATCCTTGATTATCATGGGTATTAATTCGACTTTCTCTCCTCACTTTTCTATAATGGTTTCCGGAAACTAATACTCAATACTTTCTTCACAAATAATTTGAGATAAGAAATGTCTTAATGTCATCAACCAATCTTCCGGTATAGTGTATACTTATCACACGTTTCAAGAACCCCAATCAATAGAGGTATGTAATTTGAACAGTGCAGAGGGAGACATATCAACCCATAGAGTTAGGTAATTCGAGAAATATTTGCGGAAACGAGACATATTAAACACAATGCAGATGCAAGTAAACCAATCAATAGAGCAAAAAAAAAGCTAGTGATGCCAAAAAGATACAATAAACTCCTTTTATAACAAGGCTATGAACTATCTTAAATAAAAAATTCAATCCAGTTGAGCACTGAATAAGAAATACAGCAAAAATCAAAAACAAAAAAGTCCTTGAATTTTTATGTTGTCAAATCCAGGTAAGTTTGGAGTTTATCACCTTATCTACAACAAATATTCTTACGAGATCTCGATTGGACGGGTTTTCATTTAGAATGACCGAATAAAATAATTAGAAGTGTTGATTTTTTATAAATGCCTATCGTTGGTAATATTCAAGATTAAGCTAAAATTGTTCGGTTAAATATAAATATATGTTGAGTGTATAAACAAATGGAATGTGAAATTTATCACACTATCAATTTCATTTTATTAACCTGAGATTCCGGATTTAAACATTCAGAACAGATTCTGAAGGTAGTATTTATGACGTTCTATTCATCTATCTCCGCATGTATGTCTAAAACAGTTTTCTTGAATTGTTAATTATTTGCAAATGGTGTAATCCATAAAATACTTTCCATGAGTGTGTTAAAATCTGTGTAGAGACTATTCTCTAAGTCATTGTGCACGCAATTTGCTATTCAATTGGTTTGCTTGACAAAATTAACAGCATCAGAAAACGGAATGCATCAATTTCCGCATTACGTGTGATACGAGGGCTGCCATTTATATTTCGGAATTGGACAACCCTAGTGTTGCAATCTGACAACTGACAGCTCTATCGCAAAGTTTGACATTTTTGAGGTGATACGTACTCAGAACGTTTTGACATACGAGCGCTATGTGTTGTTTACAGTAACTTAAAGGATTCATCTCGGCCAAAAAATGGAATTAAATCGTGAACACTTTTTTGAAATTATTTTTTACAACTTTCGACGTGGATTAAGTCAGCAAGAGTGCATGGATGAACTTAATTTAATTTTTAGTCGATGAAACTCCATCAAGGACCACTGTTTATTGATGGTATGGTGAATTCAATCGAGGTCGTAGTTCACATTAAGACGAATTTCGTGAAGGTACACATCAGTGGGACCAGCATACATTCAATATTGCTTAAACATTTGAATGTCAAAAAAATTTGTTCGCGTTGGATTCCACACAATTTGTCAATCGTTCAAAAAAGGCTCGTGTCGATTGGTCGAAAGAAAAGCTCAAAAAATACAATCCCGGTGCTTCAAAACACGTTTATGTCATATTGACAGGTGATGAATCGTGGATTTACGCGTATGAGCCCGAAAGGAAACAGCAGTCGACTGTATGGGTGTTTCAAGATGAGCCGTATCCAACAAAAGTTGTTCGCGCACGAAGCACTTCCAAGCAAATGATCGCCTGTTTTTTCGGAAAAACTTGACATGTCGCAACCGTACCACTAGAACAACGCAGAACAATCAATTCTGAATGGTACACAACCGTTTTTTTGCCAATTGTCTTCCAAGAAATGAGGAAAACCAACCGCCGAAGACGGATCACTCTTCACCACGACAATGCGAGCTCTCACACATCGGCTCAAACAACTGCATTTTTGACCACTCAAAACATCGATTTGATGAGTCATCCGCCGTATAGTCCTGACTTATCACCAAATGACTTTTTTTTATTCCCGTACGTAAAAAACAAACTGAGAGGTCAACGTTTTTCGACACCTGAAGAAGCGGGTGCTGCGTTGAGAATGCATGTTTTGGAGATACCTTAATCAGAGTGGAAAAAGGGCTTCGACAATTGGTTCAAACGCATGCTAAAGTGTATAGATCTTCATGGGGAATATTTTGAATAACAATAAAGCGATTTTCGATGATTAATATTTGTTTTTGTTCCCTAATCCCGAAATATAAAAGGCAGCTTTCGTAAACAGTAAGGTTCTAGGCTAACGGATAGATTAATTTTCTGTGTAACTATAAAGGCACATAAAAATTTCTGAAACAGGAATATTTTTAAATGCGAAACTACAGTTTTTAACACAATTATTTACCGACCCTTTTAACCCCGTTGGCGTAATAATTACCTCTAAAAAAAGTTAAATGGAAAGGGGTAGCATGTGATACGTACTTTAAAAGAGTTTTCAATTTCAGCAATATAGGATTTTTGATTTTTAATTGTTAATAAAAAAACAATTTTCAATTATTTGCAAAATGATCAATGATGCCATAACAACTAATAAAGTTTGAAGGTATTAACGATATTTACAACAATTATAGTGTAAGTGAGATGCTCAAACTGCGTATCCTTCAATTGTTGACAAAAAATAGCGGATTTGAAATTTTGCGTCAACGTTTTGCAACATCTCTATCCTGATTTGATTATTTTCTTGCCTTAATTGGTGTTTTAAGTCATCAATATTAGTTACATCGATATGGAAAAACTCGTTCTACTGCTGCATAAAGTAGTGTAGCTCTATCTTGTTGAAACCATATGTTTCGATTAATGACTGCAGGGTTAGGAAAAGGAAAAAGAAAAGTCCGGTGTTAAGACATGTTTTAAAAAATAAAAGGAACTCTCACAAGTTAATAACCCCCCCAAAAAATATGGTTCAATTATTTTGTTGTCTATTATGTCAGCCCTAACGTTTATTGTAATGGAACATACGGTTGGGTCTTACCTTATCTATTCAGGATTTTGTCTTTTTGACGGTTCGATCTAGGAAAAACCTTTCCTAATTGGGAAAAAAATGGTTGTGGGAAACATCGGATTCCATTCACTTCTATTCGTAACCATTTCACAATATTCTAATCTACGATCAGGATCATCCGTTATTTAGCTCCTGAACCAGTTTAATTGTATATGGATGATATTTCGATTGTTTCTGAACAGACTTTTACTTACATCATTATCACCAGCTGCATTCTCCTAGGTACATTTTAAATGACACCATATATTCGAGTATAGTTTTATGGCAAAGGGATAACTAATAGACTAGTCAGTCTTGACATTGCCTGGAGGGCTACCTACTTGTTTATACAAAATAAACTAACTTTTTTCTTGAGTATACACGCCCATAAATAAAAAGTCTTACATTAGTGAATAGACAAATGGTTAACGCCGCATAAATGTTTTTGGATGTAGTCTGAAGTTGGCAGACAACGTAACTCGTTCCTCGAAGTTTCCTTGGACTTCCATCGTCTTGAAGTGGTTGATCTCACAACGTTTCAATAGCTGTGTATCTGCTATTGTCATCAGGTGAATGAGTATCGATCGTATTTATATTACACCCTTAACCGGTCATGCATCGCCGGTCATAGTCATTGGGTCTTATCTAGTCCAATCAGCGTAACAAGAAAATCGACGAAATACTGTCGAAGGGAAAATACAAGCCACTGCCTACAGATCCAACATCCAAAATAGAACGGAAAACTTACAACACTCTCAGAGATCATGCTGAATACATTCTACCCGAGACAAGAAGAAAATTGACGCCGCACCACAGCAAACCACCACATCTTTATGCACTACCCTAGATACACAAGGCTGGAGTGCCTCTCAGACCGATTACAAGTTCGCGCAACTCACCAACAGCAGCACTATCGAAATTCCTTCTACCAATCATCCAACCTTTGGAGGGCAAAATATCATCACACGTCAAGGACTCAAAGCACTTTGTCGAAATCATCGGATCCATGGAACTTGGGCCAGAACATCGCTTAGTAAGTTTCGACGTGGAAAACCTTTTCATGAACGTACCACTAGACGAATCTCTCAACATAGTGAGAAAGAAACTTACTGAAGACGAAACCCTGATGGAGAGGACGGAGCTGCCAATAGACTCAATCATGGACTTGCTTGGATGTTGCCTCAAGAACTGCTACTTTCAGGAGAAGGACCGGTTCTTCATGCAAGAAGGGTTCCGCGTTATCACCAACCATTGCCAACATCTACATGGAATGGTTCGAAGAACATGCACTGAGGAGTTTCGAGAAGCAGCCTAAGCTAAGGTTGAGGTATGTAGATGACACCTTTATTATTTGGCAACATGGAGAGACAGAACTATCAACCATCCATTAGATTCACCATGGAGATGGAAGAAAGTGGGTGCCTACCATTCCTTGATGTAAAGTGTCAAAGGACTAGGACCGGAATCCAAACAACAGTCTACGTGAAGGCTACGCATACAGGATTATACCTTCACTTCAATTCCAACCACCCATCAGCAACGAAAGCTGGCATCATCAAAACACTAATCCATAGAGCCAAAAATATCTGCAGCACACCAGAAGCCCTCAAAGAAGAAACTTAGAGAAGACTTTTTGGCGAACGGATATCCGGAAACGATCATTACCAAGGAGTTTGAAGAGCTGGACAAACCACCTAGGCAGGAAGAGGACACCACGGTAGCAACTCTACTATTACCGTATACTAAAGGCTTGTCGGAGAGAATTGCACACAGCTATGGGATCAGAATGATCTTCAAAAGCAACGACACCTTGAGGAGCATGATAACAAGAACGAGGCCTGACGCACCAGCAATACCAAATAACTGTATATACAGCATACCGTGTGAATGTGGCAATCTTTACATTGGAGAGACAAAGCAACCGCTGGACACCAGGATTAAGGAACACCGCGCAGCTACTGAAAGGGCAGAGGTAACGAAGTCTGGGCTAGCGAATCACGCATGAACCGAACACCATAATATCAACTGGGACTAGGCTAGAGCACTTCACAAGGAAGAGCATTGGTACAAAAGAAAATTCATAGAGACAGCATATATAGTCTCCAACGAAAATATAATTAGCCAGCCCAGCGTCCAAATTAAAAATATTTGGAGAGCTCTTCTTCGGCCTCTGCCGCTACGCATCACCGGCAACCAACCGCCAGGTACGAGGACGCTGATTGGACCAGATAATACCCAATGACCATGACCATGACGATATAATATAAATACGATCGAACTCTGTCTATCATTCAGTGTTGTGAGATCGACGATGGAAGTCCATTTTTGGATGTAGTTATTACTTCTAGGGACATGAAAGGACAAGTTAATATATTTATTCGAAACTGAATTTTCATATATAAACTTATTTCAGGATTTTCATTTACATTGATAGGTACGTCCAGAATAAATGTATCCTTTACTTTAGGACCACCTTGTATAAGTGACATACTATAGATAGTAGGTATTCGGAATTCGGACAGTAAGCCCTACTGCCTCCACTCTCAGAAGTCTGGAGAAAATCGTTGCATGAAATCTGTCACAAACTCCGTGTCTACAAGACAATTTAATACGATCTAAGAGCAAATCTTTAAGCAAATAAATCCATTAAAAAAACAGAAGAGGACATTATCCTGTATTAGACTGTCTGGCAGAAGTTCTTGAAAAAATATTAATTATATCGTGAGATTTTTGCATGCCTTTCAGTGTTCCCATCAGCACGGTTGCAACGATAACATTTTTGCAGAGCGAACAATATTTCTCACGAGACAATGTAAATAAAAGAAAAAATATAAAAGATAAATGTTGATTTCGAAGAATTTTCCATCACCCCTTTTTCTATCCCATTTATCTTGTCAAGAGACCTTTAAAAGAACTGAGAAAACGGTTTCTAATGAATGACGCATATTTAAAGAGCGCCAGCGAAAAATTGTGAAAAATGTTTGTCGGTTTCAATTGAACGTTACATTTTTCTTTTGCCAGATCTGCAAAGTTTGGAAGTTCGTGAAATATGGCTATGCATTTTTAATAAAAGAGAGACGATATCTCATTTTATATTGGTCTGCGTACCTTCAATATTCTTTTTTATATTTTTCTGTCACATAGAATGATTTGTTTAATCATTCCAAGTATTTTAGGTACTTTTTAACTTGCACAGTCTAACTGATATTAAATAACTTTTTATTACAAATAAACTTATGTTAATCAAATGCTATTTTTTGTACAAGTAAGAACGAGTGAGATGGTTTAGTAATTTAAAATTAATTCGATAATTAACCTCGACACTTACAATGGAGGTTAGGTAAGAAGAAGTCCATGGAGTGTTCTTAAAGTCAAATAAGTCCCCATCTATAATAGCTAATATAAAATGACAATAAAATAGTGTATCTAGTATAGCTAAATATTTCTGATGGTTCTTCCTTATTACTTGTATATTAAAATTCGCAATACGTCACCAAATATAGTTTTCACTACGAGAGTCGAAAGGCTTACTAATAACTGCTTACCCGCGACGTGACGGCACGACTCGCTTACATATCTGTTGTTTTCTCGCAGATTTTTTACGTTCTCCTTATACGTATTACGTTGATTTTTTCGAGGATCCTAAATTCCATGAATATATTTTTTCTGATAGATATTTAGTCAGAAGAACGTCTTCATAATAATTTTTAATTTTTCGCCTTAGTGTCGTAAAAAATTAAACATTGTAACAACGTCTCCCTCAATAATATGGAGACAGTCGGTCTAAATACACCACCTTTATCCTGAACCTTGATTTTCGGCCAGCAATAGACAACATCGCTGATACTCTTAACCACTTTATATGGTCCACGCTGGCGTGAGCTTTGGAGACTGGCCTTTGCTTCTTTTGGATCTGGTATAACCAGTCTTTTCTCCTTGTTGTAACCAGACCGAATTTGCATTTCGATTATAGCGTGGCTTCATTTGACCACTGGGCGCCAGCATCTGCGTTGGGACTAGTTGGTGTGTGTGTCCAGCATTCTCAGCTTAAGTTGGTTGCCATAAATACCAACATCGCTGTAAAGTCCTTTTGGTGAACAAAAGGCCAAATCACAGGTTAGTCTTGACTTTTAATCAGTACTCGTTTTCATGATGTACATCATCGTACCAAAACTGCTGAATAACAATTCCACGAGCACTGTTGCCACCGTTGTTGCCTCCTGATTGGGTATGCCCTATGCTTCAGATTATTTACTAAGATATTCTATAGGTACTAGAATTTACTTGTACTTCTCTCAGGCTCGGAGATTGTTCCTGCAATATTAATAATAATTTGGATATATTTCAGCATATTCTCGACAAGTACTGTGGTAATTAAAATTTTCGAATACATATACTTGTATTTGTAGAAATATTTTATGGTGCCAAATTATTGGTTTTCTGTAGTTTAGTCCTAAACTAAATCCAGAATTAAATACCTTGTAATATCTCAACAACAAAGTTTGCCTCAGGAAGTGTGAATTATTACGAGATGAAACAAGAACTAATTTGTTAAGGACAAATATTTAAAAAATAATTTTAAGTGATTTAGTTTCCCATAAAATTTGATGTTAATAATTTTAAATAATTCTTTAGGCTAGTTTGAAATTGACGATAAATTCTGGTTTCTAATTACAAAATGGAATTTTCGTGAAGATAGTAAGTGGGCCACCCATATTCTTACATTCTTCCCTTGATCGCAGATGTTACACCTCCTGCCCCATGTTCTAACGTCTTTGAAATAATTTGAATTTTTCAGTCTCATTGGGCCTACAATAACTTCAGGAACTCCAAGTGGCGAAGTGGCAAGATATCTCGTTATAAGTAGGCTGACCATTTTTGTCTGACAGCACCATACCCCGTCTTATCGGTTTCACGTAGAGGCCCATGAATCATTTAATATCTTGCAGAACCACCTTATCAAATATTCTAAGTTTTTGCCAGACTGTGCAGCGGTGCAGCGAGTACAGAAGCTTCAAATATAATCATTAACTTCAATTGGCAGTTTTCCGGTGACCAAAGGACAATCATAGTTTAGTCTTAACTTCTTCCCAATCAGTCCTATGCGGATGTGGACGCTTGAGTAATATGGTAACAAAAACCGGGATATATGCTCACCCTAATCACGCTAGTTATTGCTAATATCTTTGGATACATGATGTTCCAAAATTATGTTAACACATTTTAAACTTCTGTTAGCTTCAAATATAGACTTGCCTAAATAATTTGTAAAATTTAATGAATTTTATTCATGATCAAGTATCGTTGCGACAATTCTTGTATAAAATATCTATGTATTCAAATATTCATTAACTCACTTCTTCTTGATTGACATCAAGTAGTTCACGAGGCATTATCTCTTTGTCATCTTTCGTCCTCGTCGGTCAATGTTAATATTCAGATATTGCATTTGTTTGTGCCAAAAGAAATAGCAGTTTCAGTTTTGGAAATTATGAATAATGCTAAAATAAATTTATTTCCTCCAGTTTCATGTGAGAACAATTAATTTAGCTCACAAAAACATAAAACCGGATATAGCTGAAAAGTTTACTTTAGATTGAATCTGCATGTTTTCCAAATTGTTCACAATTGCTTTAATATTTTATTTTATTACTTTAACAGGATCACAATCAGCATTTCTGTGTCAGACAAAGTTTCAAAAAATTTTCAAACCATAGAAGGTGAGGAGAATGAATGAATTGAAGTAAAACGAGCCGCTTTCTTGTAATCTAACATTGATTTGTTTTTTCAATATTTTGCCAAGATTTCGGATTTTTGTAACTACCAGAAATATCAATATTTTTATTGATCATTATCCTTATTCTTGAAGTGTATTTAATACTCTACAAGAAAGGTTTGTTAAAGCTATTCGTTATTCAAAAGTAATTTTGAATTAATTTCGTCGAATAAATTTAAAAGGAGTGAATTTAATCAAAAATATTACAAAACTTGTTTTATAACTAATATTATCTGAAAACATGTTTAACTATTTTTACTTTAAACTTTAACGTTTAAATTAGAATCTAAACACAACTAATTTATAAGTTACTCTGTCATCAAGTTTTTTTTAAATTTATAGCTGCAGTCGTAGACTTAAACTACTTGTGATAAAAAAGTATAGAATGTGGTAAAGTATGCAGTACCTCAAAATACTATAAGTAAATTTTCTACGAAAAAAATAAACATACTCTAAAATTCACAAATTTAATGTTCACCATTTGCTGCTAACGCAAGAATTTCGAAAAAAATGTCAGAGGAAAAAATAGAAGTGTAGAGCTGACTAATATTTCAGCTTCAACGAACTTCGATGCCCCGTGTATCTACTAACAGTGAAAACACAGTTATCCATATTTTCACTTGATTTTGCAAATTTTGCTATTCTGGGGCTTACAATCAAGTGATGAATAAAATCAAACAGAGAATTATAATTTAAATTTTTGTGTTTTTGGCGAAGGAAACTCTTTTGATCAGTTTTTACTCTGGAATGTTTTTACTAACATTATTGGCAATTTTACGCAAAACATTAATTTATAATGCATTGAAGTGATTATAGTTTCAAATGAAATGCAAACGGTGGTGGAAATGAGCGTCCCTAATGAGAGGATAACAAAATATGGCCAGAATGGTGAACAAGTAACAGCACATCGTAAATGCAAAAGGTTGTAGTTAATTTTTTTTCAAATTTCTAATGTATAGGTCTTATGAAGAATTTCACGCTCTGATATTTCTTTGTGTAGGTCGCACATGTTCGCCAGTAGGAGTCATCAATTTTTGGAATTAATAGTTTTTTTTGAGCAACCCGCAAAAAGTAAGGAGAAAAAAAATGCTGAATACTAAAAAATAGTTCTCTGACCAAGATTTAATTAATTTGCAGTCATTTTCATACCTCAAGCCGTTACCATTTGATAAATACTAACTAATTAAATTTAAATTTAACTTTCTTATTCATTACTAACATATTTCCCTCAATAATAACTTCTCGAGTTGTTTTGATTTCTGCCTGTTACGTTTTGAGGTATGAAATTACTGCAAATTTATTACATCTTGGTCAGATAACTATTTTTTACTAGTCAGCCTTTTCTTCTCCTTACTTTTTGCGGTTTGCTCAAAAAATTAAAAAAAAACACTTATTGGAAAAATGCATTGTCACAACATAATGTAAATACCGGCCATCAAATAGATTTCGTCAGATGAAGATATGAACAAAAAGCGAAAATTATAGGACAACGCTCGTTACGTAAGCGACTCAAACAGGGAAATGGAAAACAAATCTCAACAAAGGGAACGAGGCCCACCGCCTCCCACCCACATGGAGAACCGCACTAGCAGACCGTTACATTAACATCAAATCCCCAGATAAAAGGTCAAATAACGCCAACATACCTCGCAGGCCAGACAATAACGCAATGATCATTGGACCTATAACCCGACACAGAGCGACGTTTCGATGACATCTCACTCATCTTTTTCATGATAAATGTTTTCAAAGGTTATCTGAAAACATTCTGTTCACAAATACAACGAATACCTGACACCACTGCGATGATTTTTTCTACGTTAGGCTTCCCGGATTTATTTAAAAACATCGTCGAACTATTTACTAATAAATCTTGAATACCTGCTGTTTATTATATGCCAGTCGAAGGCAGAATTAATTCTCTGGTCAGTTCTCTTTATTTATGTATTTGTCCTCAGAAGTATCTTGAAGGTCAAAGAGCTGTCAGGAAATTTCCTTCATGGGTTCTCGCGGATTCGAAGAATTTCAGTAGGACCAGCGCCGGTCTCGACACGCCAAACTACCTCTTGGATTCCACGAAATATCGAATGAATTCCCATCATAATTCATTATTGTGCCTTTAAAAATAGTATCATTCTTAAAATTTCTTCTCACCATTACTATGGGATTCGTGACACAAAAGCAATTTCTATCCAATTGTAGAAAAATATGCTCCTGCCAGTATTGAGTTGGAATAGTAACAGAAGGAAAATTTAATGTTTTCGGCCATTCGACCTCCAGATAACGCAGTGAGCTGTGCATTAATATTAGGATTCAATCCCCAAAGCATTCGAAATCCTTAATTTGTAATATATTTTCTGATTACGAAAAGTAAAATTCTATTATTGAAATGCGTGAACTATGTCGGTAAAGCACTCTCCAAAATCATCATTTTTTGAAACTCACATACAAAAACAGTGTAAGACAAGTCATGAATGTATATATATAAGCGAGTTAGTCCACAAATTCACAAATAGCTCAGAGAAGCCAACATTTCATTAAAAGATCGTTACTTTCTGTTAGTGGTCAACATAATAATAATTCTATTTGAAGTGGCTATAAATTGGGTTGCAGAATAATGCTTCTACATAAAGTGACTTAAAGTCCTCAAGACTGTATCTGAAATAGAGCAATAACGAGTAATACGTCTAACGTAAACCATTAGAATGGAAACTTGTGGTATTAAAGATATATACTCAATAGTAAAAATGGGATTTAGCAAAACATGACAGGAAGAGTTGATTAGCCACAATACCAGTTAACCTTATTCTCAATTTCTTAAATACGTCAAAAGTTGTAAGCCAATCACAGGCCAAAATAGAAGTGGCACTGACGTGAGACTGTCTATTTAGCTTTTTAATTCATTTATTTCAAAATATTTCCTGTTAGTGTTGTTGAATTCTCTGTAATCTCTATGGATTGGTCGGATATTTTGTGAAAGATATGCTAGTTAACTGTAGCAAGATACACTTTTAACTTAGTGATTTAACTTTAAGTAAAGACATTATGAGGATATTATTGATGTGTACATCATAACCAAATCTTTATTATATAATAAATGTCTTTGTCTTCATATTCACATTGTACATATATAACGCTTAAAATACAAATTAAAACAATAGTTGCCTTCACTGTTTTTGGCCTTTTTCAAATCTATTCTAAAACTATTAAAATTATTGATACATTACATTTGTACTTGTGAAGTCACATTTTTTTCATTTTACATTTTTTACTTGACACAAAATTAAACTAACATTGTGTGTCCTTTTAGAGACAACGGACGATAGATGCTAATCCAAAATGACCTGTTTGTTCTTTTAATAGATTTGAGGAATGATTTCCGGTGTATACTAAATGTTTACTTGCAAAGTCAATTTATATCAGTTTTAAGTGTCGGTTATACATCTGGGACTTGCATAATGATTTTTTATTGAACTTTTTCTATTCGTATGTATCCCATACAGTGTGGTGTGCTTTCAGGTCAGAACGTATTAATATCCATTGGTGTAGACCTATTTAAAAAGTGGAGGTGTAAATCTTACCTTATTTATTTATGTATTTTTTGTCATTGCTTTTGTGAATCTTAATCATTTCTAAAAACTTTTTTTTTGAAAAGATTGATGGAAACATCGTTAAAAGGGCTTTCATGGAAAACATGCCTAGTTTATCTTGATATGGTTCGAAAATTGTTTGAGGATCATGTAAAGAACATGGAGGAGGTATTTCGGCGACTTTGAAGCTCAAAGTTAAACCCGAAGAAGTGTCAACTGTACCAAGAAGAGGTAAAATATCTTGGACATGTGGTAACCGTAGAGGGATAGGCATGGATAAACAGGAAATCAAAGCTGTCCAAGAATAGCCGATACCTACAGATATCCACCTGCTTAGAAGTTTTCTAGGGTTATGCATTTACTATCGTCGGTACGTAGCTGGATTTGCCAAAATCGGCAAGCCACTCAATAGACTCAAAGAGGGGACTGTGCGGTACCAATGGGACAATGAATATCCGCGATCATTGGAGACACCGAAAGGTCCTCCTATTTTAAGTTATCCTTGACCAGATGGGAACTTCATGTTGAATACAGACGTAAGCAATGTCGGAATTGGTGCGGTGCTTTCGCAGATTCAAGAGGGACTGGATATTCGGATATTTTATCAAGATCTCGAGCAAACCAGACAGGAATTACTGAGTTACTGGCAGTGAACTCTTGGCTGTGGTAAAGGGAGCGTAATATTTCTACAAGTACCTCTGTGGTAAAAGATTCCTCCAGAGAACTGACTACGCAGCACTGAAGTGCCTCTTGCAGTTTAAAAACACCGAAGGGCAAGTGGCCAGGTGGATCGAGCGGTTGCAATAATTCGATTTCGAGACTGAACATCGCGCCTGATGATTACAAACATTGTAGGCGACCTGAAGGAAAAGGTTGTTCTCTGTATAACTATCACCGTCGATGACCAATGACAATCCGAGGAGTTCTAAAAAGGGCAGAAATTAGATGCAAAATTAAAGAGGAAGAAGACCTACGTGGCAGGAGATATCCCGATACTCAGCCACCATAAAATCAGTCAGTCAGTGGCAAAACCCTCATCCTGGAGAAAGGACTTCTAAAACTTGTGCGGGAAACTCCAGAGGAGGGCAAGGGCAGAAAACAAATAGTAGTGACCAGAAATAGGAGACCGGAAGTTTTGCGAGAATCGGAAAACATCTGGGAGTGACGAAAACCCTAAACGTCCAAGAAGATGTCAAGAATTGGTGCCGAAAATATACGGATTTCTTAGCTTGTAATGGGCTTCAAAAGCAAAAGCACTCCTGAAGCACTATAACGTGGCACTCCATTTAAAAGAGTAGCCATTGATGTTGCCCGTTCATTCCCTGAATCTGTCTTTGGAAATAAGTGGATTGTGGTTGTGATGGACTATTTCAGTAAATGATCAGATATTTATGCTTTGCCGAATCAAGAAGTCTTGTCAAAGAATGGATCAACCGTTTTGGTGTTCTCTTGGAGTAGCATCCATCCAAGGTAGAACTGGATGTCCCCAGAAGTAGAACAACGGTGTTTTCTACAGAATAAGGAAGCTACTTCAAGGAAAACCAAATGTGGTACATTTCAACAGACTAGCCCCTTATACCGGAAGTCATAGCGGCGAAGTTGAGCAAGCCTAACCCACACGATGAAGAGATGACCTTCGAAAAGTTGATGGTACTGTATTCGGACGGGCAGAAAGTGCCCCGAGTCGTCCTGGTTGAGGTGCCAATAAAATATTCCGTGACTCATCGACTGGATCGAGATATCTAGAGGAAGACCAAAGAAGTATGGGCAGTTACACAAGGTAAGGGAGCAAGGTCCAGTGGTTAGGAAGGTACTTCATCTCGAAGATAAACAAACAGAGGGTACCAGAGACATCTTCTGTTTGGTAATGACAACATTCTCGGAGGACAAGCCAACATAGAGCCGATCTTTGAAAGACTCTAGTAGAATTGAGGACTGTGATGATTGATGGAGAAGAACCTGATGAAACTGGCGGTTTCAAAGATAGCCTGTTATTTGAGTGGAGAGTTTGAGAAGTATGACGGAATCTATCTTCCGATTCAGTGGCATCTACATCCTGATATGCTGTTTCAATATTCGCAACCAACATTCGAAGACCGTTAATTGTACTTCCACCGAGCGTCCCGTTGTCGAATTCTAGAGTCGTGCAAATATCGGCATCATCCGATATTTCGTAGAATCCAAGAGGTAGCTTGTCTGGAGAGTACAGGCCGGCGCTGGCGCTACTGAAATTCCTAGAATCTTCGACAACACATGAAGAAAATATTTTTTAACCTTCTAGAGCCTTCTGAGAAGAAATATATAAATACGGAGAAGCGACGAATGGATTCATTCAGTCTTCGACTGCCGTATAGTAAACAGCAGGTATTCAAGATTGCAAATAGTGGTGTGAATATAAATTGTAATTAGTGGAAATAACTTATAGTGAGTTCAATTGGGTTTTTAAGTAATTCCAAGAACTCGAGTATAGAAAATAAAAACATTAAATTACAAACGTATTCGTTAAACGAATATCTAGCATGTATCAAAATAAATCATGATGAACTACTCTGATCAGTTTATTTAACTTTCATAGTAGTAGTAGTAGTTTATCAGCATTATCTGGTTGAATATTTTAATAATTTAAATAAAATGTAAAATTTTGACATCTACAGTAAAAACTTTCTACCGAAATGCTGTTAAAAAGGCTATACTACAAAATTTATTTATTTCTAAACAGGCGAACCGCACTAAGGCGCAGAAAATGCTCGTGTAAATATGCAAAAAGAAGCATGTGAATAAAAACTATTGCTGTTACTTGGGATAAATCTAAATCTCAGATTTATGTTTGTCAGATGTATCGGATAAATATGCCCCCTTATTTTCACACCATTACCTTAAACTTTGATATCCGATTTCGTTTTACGATCTTAGTTTATCGTATTCGCGAACCTTTTCAGTACCTTATCCTATAAAACAGGATAAAAATATTTTCGTTTCGCAAATGGAGCTTACCTAAAATGCCTTTGATCTTGGCCGTTGTACGTAACGTTTATCTCTGTGGTTGTAGAATACAATATGTTGGCAATTGCCTTGAGGCTTCCCACTAATAAAAATGCCACGGCCGGGCGGTCAGTCGTGAAATCCAATTGTAGATTATCTTCGTTCGTTGCCGTGCATATGAAAGCTTCGCATTCCTGATCGGTTTCCTGGCCGTTTTCTTGATACTTTAGCACGTCGTGAACACCGTCGAGGGTTGTGAGGAACTCTTTTAAATCTCCTCCTAGACATATGAAGGCTCTTTCCATTCGACCAGAACAAGAGGACATTATTAATTCTTGACCGAGTTTGTCAAAGAATTCTTCAACGTCGATGTCTGTAAAAAAGGCAAATAAATAAGATAGAGTGGCAAAACGCTTTACAAACTAACAAACTATTCGAAATATTAAAGTATTGGTTTAATAAATGACTTCAGTTTTAAAATATATTGTTTAAAAGAAAATATGTCCATTTAAGCAATAACTATCTTCACATTAACCATCTACCAAAGAACAGGAATACAAGAAAATGCGATGAGCACAAACTTGTTAGTATTATAAGCTCCTGTGTAAAATAATCCTAAGCATAATACATTAACGACTATATAAAATAGGTGACATCACAGGCGATCATCAATTTGCCTTTAGACACTGGGGTTGAGCGGATAAGCGATCTTTTGTACGTGGATTCTCCTTTTCTCTTCTGTGCACTTTGTTCCAATTTTCTCCTTGACTTCGTTTTCTGACATCACAATTCAATTGGATCTTTTGTTTCAGTAGGTGGTTCTGTCTACAATATCGTTTGGGTCTATTTGTGCCTGAGGTCCACTTTACGTGTGTATCTCATAGTATTGTCGACCCTCTGAAGGTATCTAAGGACTTTTTGCTGAGTCTTGTCGAACGAAGTCTACTGTATGTCCGTAGAATTGTAGCCTTTTTTGGCTGATATCCGCTACTATCGGTGATCTTCGTTCAACGTACTCAATACCTTCGTCCGTTAGCTTTAGACCAAGAATTTTCTTCATTATTTAGCGTGCGTCTTTGTGTGGAGTATAACTTTCTCATTTGCATAGACCACCACCATTATTGTTTTGTACTCCCTTTTTTTGTGTGCACAAATATGCACTTCTTATTGTATATGTTACATTCTTACCACACTCTCTTCTTTAGTACTCTATTCTTTTGGCAATATTCTCACTTCGTGTAGGTTTGAGATTCTCGCTAATGTATTTAGAGTAGTCTCACATTCTGTTTATCTTCTCATATTTCGGTTTAAATAATCGCACATTACTGCGCATGTCTAACAGTTACCTTACATCACTGCGCAAATCTAACACTCTGACATCATCATTGCACATGTCAATCATATATACAAAATAACAGCATATAGCTGACGAGTTAATTTGTTATAGTTTTTGTTCTGAACATCTGTATGTCCGTCCCAGTATAAATCGATTGTTTGAATTTGAACACACCGTCCGAGCAACAGATGGAGGCAACTACCTGCGATACACGCAACCCGCAACACACCGTTTAAATGAAAGCCGCGAGATGGTACCTCAACACCATTTAAATTAACGCCGCAAGATGGCACCGCAACCAACACTCACTCAGCTGACAGCTGTCTAACCTATATGTCAAGTCCACTTCGCGGACCCTAACCTCTAAAAACAACATAACATAAATCACATCACCAATCTAACCGGTAGGCGGCATCCTTCAAAGTCCCGCGGCCCCCAACAGGTAACCTATGCAACAGCAGCCCTAGACCGAGACCCTTATCGCAGCCCTAGTCAACAGTCTTGAACCCGTCACAGCAGCCCTAGTCGGTCCGAGAACGCGGCCCCCTTGCTCACCGAACAAATGACACACTCGATTGAATTTAACGCCCGTCAAATGCCAAAAGGGCCTTATAAATAATGAACACACCACTAAAAATGCTGTTTACACCCCCACATTAAGCTAAAATGACATTATTTACACCGTATTCCACCCCTAAACCGCCGACTCACGTTGGCGATTTCAAGGTCATCGAGGTAAATTTTCGGTAATTTTAACCTTAGAATCTCTTATGGGAAATAACATGTATTTTTGGTCGATTTTGTTGCAGAATCGGCATAGCCTATATACTTTTGAGTATTTAGTTTAGCGGATAAGAATTTGTTTTTTTCGAAAGCGATTTGTAATCCTCCTTTTACTACACATTCCTTGTGGACTCCTATTTGTATAGTTGCTGCTGCGTCAATTTCTGCAAACATGAGCCCTAAAACTTCTACTATGTTTTCCTTTTTTCCTCTAAGACGTGGTGGTTCTATTGCCCTTGGTATAACAGTTATGTTTTCAGTTCAATTTGGTGACATTGCCCAGTACCAGGTTAAGGATCTTTTTGACGTGCCCCAGTTTTGATTTGAATGGACCATGTGATTGCTCCCATAAATTTTAATTTAGAAGTTTTATTTGCAGGCATTATTTGTTAAGTCATAATATATTAGGGATGACTCCCCGTTCTTTTAGCGACTTTCTGTCAATGGAGTCGTATGCATTCTGAAAATCCACGAACGTGTAGATAATTGGCGTATACTTTAATACAGATTTCATGATATAAATTTGTTCTGCGAACGAGGGCCGGAGTCGGAAGCCAATTTATCTTTCTAGTTGTCCTTGTGTTCTTTGCTGAAAAGAAGCTGACAGATATTTGTAATCAACCTCTAGTAAGGAGATTCCTCTGTAGTTTTTCACGTTTGTTCGGTCCTTTTTTTTATCTAATGGGTGAATGAGTGCACATTTCCAATCTTCGAGTGTTTTTCTGTTTGCCAGATGTTTGAAATAACTTCGGTTTTTAATTTTTCAAGACTTCTGCGATGGTACCATCTTCTTTTTATGTTCTGTTATTTTTCAGTTTTTGTATGTGCCTGCATATCTTCTCAATAGCGGTGATTTTGGTCTAAATTCTGGTTTTCCCGCTTGACCAGGGCTAATATCCCATTCTGTCTCCTGGGCACAAATTATGTGCTAATTAATTATGCACATATCCTTTTAGCGAAAGTTCTATAGAAATGTAATGTAACTGAAGTTATCTTCTACATAATGTAGTTTTTCCTTCAGGTATATCCATTTTTTTTTGCCTTATAGTCTTAGCGGCATTTTTTCTCGGCTCATGGAAAAACAAAAGACATTCTGGTGATTTTTTTACAGTTGTATGTTTGGTATGCTTTTTGCGTTTTTCCAGTGCATTTTCGCATACTGAATTCGAACAGAAGTATTTTGAGTTATTTATTAATGGGATTAGTTCTTCTGCTTGAGTGCAATATGTCCCATGTGTTTGTCTTTTATTTTTTATCACTTTCGCATGTTCAAGCTTTCTTCTGATGGAGACTATTTGGTCTAAGTCTACGTAACCGCTCAGTTGTTGTACTGGGTATGAAATTGCCACGTGGTCTGTTAGGAATTCACCAATCTGATGTAAGGGTGATTTCTTCGTGCCTTGACATGATCTTAAGGTTCATTTGCTGGCATAACTCTTCAAATCTCATTTCGTTTCGTTTGGGAACTGGCGTGCGAAAAACTTTCCAATTGTTGTAAAAAACTCCATGTTTATAGAAAATCACGTTTTTTACATAAAATTTAATCCCCAAGATTCAGAAAAACACTTTTTTACCTAACCGTTCGTCTTCATATTGGCTGACAGTCCCCAAACTAATTTAAATCTAATGACTGACAAGATGGTTAATACTTGCCAATTTTGCTGTGAATTTCAAACTCTACATATTTAAGATTTGTAGGACTGGCTGCAGGTAAAAGCTATAAGTTAGATTTTATATATTTCGTTCTATAATAATAAAAATATAAATCTTAAAATTGGCAGCTGTCAATATTGTTTACAAATTAAAAAATCTGCAAGTTTGAGCTTTGTAATTTCTGTAATGCCATAAAGATGCTTATAACACTTGCAACTGTCAATATAGTTGTTATTATATTTCGTTCATTCTTAGCGCTAGTAAATAAATCTTTAATAATATGTAACAAATTGGAAATATTTCTTAATGTAAACTGTAAGCCAAACTATATATTTTTAGATAAAATACTTGCAATATTTTTCTATGTTCAAATTCTCATTTTCATTTTCATTCGTCTTCATATTTGATTAACTTGAAATTTTGTAGGAAAAGTGTTGAATTCAATATTATTTGTAAAAAATCTAGTAATAATATCCCTTAAAATGTTTCTAAATTATACCCCTGGGCAAGGACAACAACTTTTTTAAAGATGTCAAATATGAAGATCCTCGTCTGTAATCACAGTACATATGTTTTATTCTAAGCATATACGAGTATGTGGCATCCCAGAGATTACGGAGCTTAATCTGCATATTATGATTTATACTTTTATATTATAGGAAGATATATAAATGCACTATACTATACTAAAGAGTTTGAAATCTGACAGTCAACATATTCAAATTTCTTTGGGCGGATAGTTAGCTAATGTGGACATGCACTGTTAAGCAAAAAACTTTTTCTGATATCACATTTTGTTAATCTAAAGGATTGATTTTAGTGTAAAAAAACTTGATTCTCCCTAAATATGGAGGATTTTTACAAAATTAATAAAAAATTGGCCAGACGATAGTCAATATAAAAACTAACATTTAAAAAAATTTTGCGGTATAGGTCACTCCAATTTTTCGAACCTGTATATCAATTTGGGTGGCACAGTGTGGCTTTGGCCCAATTGGCTTAAAAGATTAAATTCTATTACAAACTTAATATTCGAATGGAAATTGTCTACAAAATTAAAAACGACACTGATTCGTTCTTTGCCCCTAAAATCGCTGCAAAAATGTTGTCCACAAATTTATTTCTGTAAGGGAACTTTTCAGGGAATACCTTTTGGTGGATCTTCCTGGATATCGCTGACAATAAATTGTCTAACCTATTCGCTAAAATGTTTAATTATTCCTACACTTAGAAAATTAACAAACTGGACTGAAAACCGAAGTTAACTATAAAAATACAGGTTAGTTGACGAGGGTGTTTCTAAAAGAAGCGCAGACGAAGTGTTTCTAAATATTTTTTATCTGTTCAAATAATGCCATAAATATTATAAACTATTATAACAATGTAGTAAATAATATTTTGAGTTGGCATATTTTGAATAGTAGGTTTTTGAACATCTTCATACTGAATTATTTTTGGATCATTTTGTCGGACCGATGTACAAAAAATAACAGTAGTTGAGAATAACTATAACAAATATTAAGGATTAACATTCACGAGGGCTTGATAGCCAAAGTTAGCAGAATTAATCCCACAGGCTTTACTAACGTCTGTTCCCAGGGTATTATCTTATCTACAGATGAACATTAAGGGATAATCCTTTGAGAATTCCAACAGATTTTATGAGACCCCAGCAAGTACCTTAAAATTACGGCAGCCATCAGACTCAAACTAATGTAATATTTGTTAGTAATAACTGAATAATTTTTCTCTCCCTACATACAAAGAAGAGTGTATTATCCTAAAAATAGTTAAAATATGTAAGATATTGTGATTATCATTTGAGTAATAAAATTGAATCTCTAAAGTTATATTTATATTACAATAATGCCAGTAATAGTAATAAAACAATGGATTGGTGGTAACTAACAAGACAAATTCGTTAGTTAAGAATAATTAATTAGTTTGAAGAATTTTTAAATAAAGGTCACCATACACAGGCATTTAGTCTCTGTATATGTCTAAATAACTGTGGGATGGGAGTTAGCGTCGGTGTCATTCTTAAATCATAATTTAAAGTAGTTTTTAAGACTTTAAAGTACTCTGGACCATTGTATGATAATTCTTGGCATTTCGCAATAATTACAATATTAATCCTCGCTCTAAAATTTGTACGTTCTGCTAAACCTCAATGAAACATATAGATTGTATCTTACGAACTTTACATTTTATATCTAAGTATATAACTAGTAATACAAGTTACAGCTTAAAAGCAAATAAATATTTTTATCGATTTATAAGTGGCTTTATTTGAAAAATTAATTTTATATTTTCATTTACGAATCCATATTTTTTTAAAAAAGTTAACTAAAAACTGAAGGTGCATTAATGTCTTGTATTTTCCATTCTTCTGGTGATCTACTGCAATTTCGTTTATAAGAGAGGCTCCATTGTAATATTTACTTTGGCCAGTGATTATCACTCATACGTACAACTTCAGTCGTCACCTCAATATTTCTTCAATTATTGGTTTTTACTGCCATTCAATTTCTGCATTCTTGACACTCCACAGCTCCTTCGTAAAAAGTCCATTCCCGGCGCTTCTATCTTTTGTCTATCTATAATATGATCTGGCCATAGTAAAAAGTTTAGTTTATTTATTGTTTGTTTTTCCTGATTAATGTAATTTCTCTTTAACTCTTCTTTGCTATTGACACTCCTACATTGGTGTAGTCCTGACATCGTTAAATTTTATTTAACCGTATTTCTATATCCAGTTGACTAGCGTTAACTGACTATTATTTAGTTTTTTACATCTGTAAGTTCCACCTATTTTTCGTAACATGTATTCCATGTTATTAAAATTTGGTCATCGCCAAAAAGTCATATGTGCAAGAAACTTCCATTTATATCAAATCTCAGACCGACACATTTGTTTTGCTATCCCTTAAGAATTTTATAAATATATGTATTTTAGAATGTCGGCGATAAGCAACAACTTGGCTTGAGACCTTTTGATGGATTCAGAATTCTATATAGCCTTCTTTTAATTTTGACTCTCATCCTTTGTGGGGGCAAACAAACTTTCCATTTAATTTCAATTACTGTCAAGGACCTAGAATAGTTTTTTAAGGGGAACCGTGTCATATGGTTTTTCTAAGTCAGTAGAAGTCAGAAGAATTTCATGGTTGCTTCCTCGTCTGTTTTATGTATTCTGTTCTGTAATAGTATATATATTATCGACATAAGACGACCCAACTGTAAAACCACTTTGTTCTTTACCTATTTCTAAATAATTTTCCAATCGTGGTTTGATTTCTCATTCGCACAACTTTTCTATGTTTGCAATTGCACTAATGCCGCTGAAAATTGATCGAAATTAGGGTAATTGCTTTCACTGTTTAGAAACACAGCTTTATCCCCAATAACAGGATAGATTTTGTTGGTCAAAACCCAACCAATTTTGAAGCCATTCATCAAATACTCTGCAACTCTGAAAAAACTCTTAACGAAATAATTTGAAAATACGTTTACAGACCAGTTAGCATTATGAATCTACATATTGTGACACATCATGACTTATTGCGTCGTGTTTTTGTCAGCTAAGGGTGGCCTGCTAATAAGGATTCGGGAATATGTGTCTGATACTTACACTCTTTTAATTGTGCAACAACATCTCTAAAGCCCTTATGGAATACAAGAGCATATGATTCTCTAAAATATAATCACATAACTACATTTCTTTTGAACTCGATGCTCATTATTGTGGCATTATTGGTTGCGACTTTATATGGGCCTAAGCAATCTAAAGTATGGCCATCACATCACATAAGCATAAATTGTTTTACAAGACTTGCATATTTATGCAAACTAGATGATTTTCACTGGGTCAATTCATTGTTACTACTCTAAATATGTGCCTAGATGGTAACAACTGGTTGGTTTCAAGGGGCGTTGCATATTTTTCATAGAAACTCGCTTTGTCACTTTATTTCTAGTTGTCAGTTCTTGCACAGTTCTACATGGAAAATGAAAATAGGGAGGTTTAGTCAAAATTTTTGTTGCTATATTCATATTGCGTTCATGGCATATTAAATAGACCTTCTTAGACTCTAATTACTTACTCCAATTCTTAATTTTGCATTAAAGAACGTCCAAGGGCAAGTACGCTAAATACCTTCGAGTATCGCATGTTGATCAGTATTTCCTAATTTTAAATGTGATGATTGTATTTTGCGCCTCCATTACAGTTTGCTCACATTATTTTTTTCCTACACACGTAAGTAAAACATAAATGGAGAACAAAGTGTAGCAAGTCCATATATCGAGAAACTGACTGGATTACTGATTGTCTGTACTGATATTCTGATAAAGGGATTCCTACTATAATACTAACCAGTTTTTGTATATAAAAATAGTGTTGTGTATATTGTGTTCCACTTATCTGTGTTTGGAAACGTTTCAATTCTAAATCTAGAGGCCTTATCAAACGTCTTTAATTCTCTCTTTGATATCGACTTTGCTGTTGCTTGATCAATTGAATACACCACAATTCACCATAGTAAAGATAACCAAATCCAATTTCAATTAGAACTATATAAATCAAATAGTACTCCGTACTAAGAATTGCTTTCTTATTCAGATGTAGTTAGATAAATAGCTCAATTGGCCAAGATAGACAGCTGCCCTGTGTGTGTGTGTAAGAGAGACATGATCTTAGTCGCTTCGCGTGAGTTTATCTTTTCACTAATACCAGCTATGCTAGGATCTGAGAGTTGACATTACTGTCGTGGCGGCAGGGAACATCTGACTATAATACAGTGTTGTTCCTGCATGTAAAGGATTACACAATTTTTGTAGGTATCTTAGAAAAACTCTAATTGTCATCCTTGTGAGAGGTATTCTCACAATTAAAACATCTATTATGTGGTAGACGCTTCTGCCCATTCACTAGGTAAATTCTAAGTGTTTTTTTACGACAACCATGGAAAAACGAGGATGGTGACACTTCAAGTCTTCTCTACCAATACAACATGAGACTAGCTCATTTTTTGTACTTTATTTCCAAGTTCAACATCTCGAAAGAATTTGCCGAGCAGGTTGGATGGTAGCCAGAAGAAACACATCACATCATTTGCAACAGGATGCAAATTGTTTGGTTCATGCTGAAGATGCTGAAATTATGCTGGAATTGTACCTAATCAACCGACGCACATCCGTGGACCACCAACACTTACAGTGGCGAATTTATTTCAATCTCAACTGAAAAACAATTTCTACTTACATTTTGTGTTTCAGTGTGAAAAGTTTAATAAAGTGAAATTTTAAAGTGTGTTATGAGAAAAAGACTAAACGAATGTAGTCGCGGCAAGGTAAACGACATTTGTATTTCTCATCCTTGAAAAAGCCCCATACAATTGTGAGCGAAATGTAGGAAAACTTTGTTTTTATATTGGTTCAGATATATAAATAAATTAACCTGAAAAAATGACGCGGTCCAAATGCGGAAAAACCAGAATCAGCTAATATTTTATAATTGTTAAAATTATGGATGCCGGAATATTGGTTTATTCTGACAGGCAGCAGTGAATGGGGCCAGAGCCTGTCCGCTCAAATTCGTACACCAAAATCATTGCAGGTATCAGTCGCATTCCAGAAATATCACTAATCCATGTAGAAGTTGACAATATTTAGTGGCACTGAGAACGAGAATATAGGCAACTGGTGTTATATCAAATATACTTTAGTCTTCAAGAAGGCTATCATTTGTTAATAAATCATTAACTAACTTTATACTGATACCCAAACTTATTCCCTTTGCCAAAATGTTAATCTTAAATTATTGTATTAATGGCTTAAGTGTTTGTTGGAACGTGTGATTTATATGAAAAAAATCTAGGAAAGTGTTGCATAATTCCGTTGAAAGTTATTTGCTGAGGTTTACACTGTAAATACATATTAAGAGCAATAATTTTGAAAATACTCACCTTCTTCCGATTGTACAATATCATACAAGTCTTCTAAATAGGCATAGTGTGAGCAGTTCGAAAGATTTTGTGGCAACTTATCTCTGGAACAAAAAAACTGAATATTAATTTATCAGAACAATTTTGAAGCGGGGATAAATAAATTACAAAACAGATTGTTGTTGATATCACCTTGATCTTAATTTTAAGTTGAAGTCACACTCGCTCTTCAATTTGCATGCTTTTTTAATTGCAGCACAAAAAAATGCTGGTGTCCATTATCAAAAATTCAAGATGACTACAAGGCTGAGTTGACTGACTACTTGGTGGCCCCTTTGAATGTCTGTACCTATATTCCAAAATATTTGCTTAGGTTGACCATGTTCCGAAATATTCTGGCTAGGAGATTAATATAAGAAAGGCCGAATTATATTTTCAGCGAGATATTTCTTGAAATCTGAACTTTACAATCGACGTTACAAAATGAACTAGAAAGAATTTATTCTTTAAATAATTGGCAGAATAGGAAATTCTTCACAGATGTTTTAAATTATAGAGCCATAAACAAAAATAATTAAATCATTTAAGGAAGACACGACCATTTAAAAATCAGGTTAAAAAAATTGTACAGAACATATACCTAATAATTGGATATTTATCTAGATTTAATAAGTTCGTTGACATTTGGTACCGAAATGTTGACTGTGGTAAACAATAAAAATGCTTAGCCAATGTGTTGGGTGTTTAGCAATAGTGTGACTTTAATCGTGTTTTGTGAGGTCAATTTTTACATACGACGGAATAAAATTAGAATTTCTACCCTTGAGAGTGGGTCTGGGGGCACTTGGGTCTGGGAAAATTTTGAAGGTCATGGGAAAAGGTGGCATCCGTTGATATCGCGTGCTACCTGTCAGCTGGGAGTAATTAATGAGGTGTTAAGTGTGTAATGAGATGTTAAGCGTGTAATAAGGTGTCAGGGAAATATAAAGGTGTGAAATGAATGTAATGGGATGATTGAGTTTTGTATGATTGGAATTAATCTAATAAGGTAAATATGGTAGTCGTCGATCGCGTGCCAGCTCCTCTCTGTAATATTCCTTAATGCAACTGAGCATACATAAAAAAAGTGCCGACGAATTGATAACCTCCTCCTTTTTTGTTAAAAAAGAGCTATAAATTCAAAAAATCTAAACGTTTCAAAAACTCATTATGGCTTCGTTGTCATTGACCTTAATTTTTCTTGTTTAAAGATGGTATTTTACTATTTCCAAATGCACCGTTCTGTACAATTTTGCTTAAATCTTAAGACAGATAAGCTATGCGCCTAAGTAAGTGAAAACGCTTTGACGTTAATTTCTGTCATCTCTAACGATCTTGTTTGTTGCGAATAGCTGTGCAATTTCAGGTCATGACACTAGGTAATTTAAACATGTTGCTTCCCATGTATCCCATGGAAAGGGAACGAAAAATCTAATTGGCACTAGAAAAGGGAAAATTAAATGTTTGTAGAAAATTTAAAATTCTGAAAAATGAGAACCACCTGTTAGGATGTAACATGTTATGCGTGTTCATCTAATTCTATATCAAGTACTTACAAAATTCTTTAAGTAATTTTAATATTTTTTTGTGAAACTCTGGAGCACAATTGAATGTAATTAGCAATAGCTGTTTATCAGACAAACATCATTGAGAAGCTTTTGTCTATGGGCAAAATCAACAACAGAATTAAGGCATACATATATAACTGCCAGCATCGAAACACAAAATAAAGGAATAAATTAAACCTGCTTTAAAAGGAAATTGAAACAGTCATTAAGTGAAGTGAATTTTGTTCTGGAGATGACATACACAGGTTTGTCAATATCCAATTAATTTGTGTTTCACTTAACTAAATACAGAATATCAACATCGATGTTAAAGCGGTCTATTTTGTATAGGGTTTATTTTGTATACGGTAATTTAATTCAAGAAGATGTTAACTTCAAAGGAAAAATGTATTTCCAGTAATTAACTGAATACTTTCAACCTATTATACACTCTGGGAATTTACATTTTCAATGTTTCTTGTTAATATAAAACATCAAGGTTGTGTAGATCTGAATATTGGGAGAAGAAAATAACGCACTTTAAGTTTTACTCAGTCTTATAAACAATGCATGTACCGATATTTAATTATATACGATTAACATCATGCATATAATAGCAATTATAAAGAAACCATTTGATAGCTTTAAAATATTAAACAACATGAAAGGAGACTTCAAAATGGTTTAAAATAAAATAGCAAATTAACAATACAAATGTAGTGAACATTAAAAAAAAACTTATGGATTGAAAAAACGAACAACAATTAGCAAGATGTACAGACACTAAATATACTCTAAATTATAATTTGTACTAGGTATATTTGCATACAATGCTGATTTTTAGTAAAAAGCTAAACTTATTAACTCTGCAAGTAGTATGTCCTATTTCTGTCGAAAATTTCTGATAGTGATATGATATGGATTTTATGAATAAAATGTTAGTTCGTTAAAGTTGAAATAGTAAGCTTAAAATCCACCTGATGTAGATGGAGACAACTAACCTTATAGATGATTGCTAATGTTGTTGAATAAATTTAAGATTTTAATGTGCAACGAGAAACAGTTTCACACGTATTATATTGTTAGATACTAAAGTGCACAAGTAGTCTCCAAAATTGAAAAAAATTACTAAAGATTTAAATTTACACGATTAACCAGCGAAAGCAAAATTCACTATAGGTTTTAATTAGATTGGATTTTGTTAATTCAAAGAATCATTGAAAACATTTAAATTTTTCACGCATCCTCTTGTGATTTCAACAGATAAATTAAACTTGTCTAAAATTGATTGGTTGAAGATTGTAGAAATTGAAGTGACTGGCTTCCAGTGTAATTAAATATGGACTGAAAAATTTACCAAATTAAGGTAATAATTTGTAGTACATACAGAAAGATATGTGAAATGCCAATACCACGATTGTGGAAAGATGGAACTCAGTACCTGATATACACATATCGGCAAAGTTGTTAGACCCCCACGTTTCTAGAATGGGAGAAAATAAAATGTTCTCGCTACTTTTGTGAACTTCATTGCTCTATTGTTTTGCATACTTTTTTTTGTTTAAGTGTAATAAGGTACGAAAAAAGAAGACAAGTAAAAAAAAACTATAATGACTTTAATACTTAATATGGGTTCCTCTATTTGGAGTACTAAATTGAATTACTTAATTCTTTAGGAATGGTATTTCATTCTTTTTTTTTGAGATAGATATTACCTGTCGATGTCTTGAAGAAGTATATAGATGTCTTGTTTGATGATCATAGAGAATCACACCCCAAAACATCGCGGCTTCTCTCTGGAACACACGTGCTGGCAAATTCGAAATTTAATTACTCTTAATAGCTAGTGCTATAGGATCAAGTTAACAGAATATTGATAGCAAGTCAATAATTAACTCTGGATTTAAACGTAAGGAAGCTAGTTGCATGATGATGAATCATACATAGTACAGATCACCATTTTTATAAATAAATAATTTAAAATATAAATAGCATAAATCTCAGTATCAAATTAAGGAAGAAATTATGCATAATAATACATAAAAGAATTACTACACCAAATTTGGAGTTGAAATATATTTCTGGGCAGGACGACTTGTTGACCAACTTATATAGAAATATGGATTACTATAAAATGAGAAAAGTAAGATTCTGTAATCAATTTTCCTATTGGTAACTTTACTTCAGTAATTCTTGTTGTTAGTGATATTAAAAAAACTATTTATTAATAATAATTGAATCCAGGTATATTATGAAATCAGAACTGAATCTGTTGTTTGAATTAATTAATATATGTGCATTTCGCTGTTACAGTTAAACAAGGGCAAAGGCCTGACAGACTTGATAAAGATTAAGGAGGTATTGTCACTTATATGCAGTAAATTTCCCTTATAATTATTGCTTTGTGCGTTAATAAGCCCTGAAGCAAATGTCTGTCAAAGTAACAAAAGGACCACATTGATCCCTTACAAGTTGGCAAGACTAATTACGTTAAATTTTGAGTTTCATCCTATCTTCGCAAGATTGACAAAGGGTGATAAAGTAAAGCCTTCAAAAATTGAAAAACCAGCATTATTAATTGTTCTTAGATGACTTATGTGAATATATAGCCCAAAGGAAACTAATATAGAACAACATAAAATAGTATAAATGAACAAATGCTCGCTGCAGATAAACAGATAACAGTTCTTATCCTCTACGTAAAAAAAATAAAAAATAGATGAATGCCGATAATCTTCAATGCCATAGGCGTACATTCAAAGTTGTTTACTATTAAAAAAATATAATTTAATACAGTATTTTACTTTTTCAGAATTTTATAGATTCAGAATATTTGTACCTATTTTCTGGAATTGTCCCAACAGCTACCAATTTCTAATTAACTCTAATTAATGAGTTGCTTTTCCGAAAAGTATCTTAAACTAGTATGACTTTGTTTACCGTAATATTTATTTCTAAATACCTGCAGAAGTCAAATGAACGGAAGATGATCGGCACTGCAGTGAATTGCCGTGTCCAGTTTTATTAAATGTACCTACCATAGAACGAAAGTCAGATATCAAAACTAACTGCCTATGACGATGGATGCAATCATAGGCGTACAGCCAATGACTACTAATATAAATGGACCTGGCACTGTCATATACGACCGAACGAAAAATGAGTTGAAACAGTTGAGATAAATTAGAAAGAGGCACAGATATATTTGTTTACAAATATTCCGGCTCCAACAGTGGCGTCCCGTCAGCATTAGATTAAATGTTCATGATGTTCAATATCATAATACAACTATATAATCCAAAAATTACAAATATGTTTAAAATCATTAAAAGATGGACACAATAAAAAAATACTATTTTATGGCTTAATTACCAACATGTAATATTGATTATCAAAATATTTATGCACAATAAATGTAGTTTTATTTACCGCTTAAATGACCTTTTATAAAACTCAATTGCTACGTTCATGATTTGACACTTACGGCTGGAAACTAATTCGGTAAACGAATATGCCGTTTTCCTGCAAATACGAAACTGAAATACTATTTTATTCAGGGCCCGATCTAGGGGGGGGGCAAGCCAGGGACCATGCCCCGGGCGGCAAGTTTAGAGGGCGGCAAAATTTACACTTTATAGATGAACGGACAACTCATCATATAGGTACTTGTCTTTGCCCACGGATTATACAGGGTGTCCCACGGTAGATGGTATCTTAGACGTTTACGGAAATCCGAACATGGGAGGTTTCTGAAAATTTGGTTACCTAATTAATTGCTGCAGATCTATCGATGTAAAATATTTGCCGCTTATACCAAAAACTAGTATTTTTTTAATTTTAAATGGGAGATAGCATTTTTGGATTCGTAATTACTTTCTGACCATTTTTTCTTAATACTTTCCTATACCTATCCCTAACGGATTTCTAGTTATTAATTATTTTCTATATTTTTTGTTCGAAACATCGATCCAATTAAATGTTTGTTACGGCGATATTTGAATTCATACAAACTTAAAATTTTGGGAGTACCTTACCACTGGCCTATGTATTAATCTGGAAGAGAAATGTTTATTTTGCGTAATACAGGGTATCTTAAAATTCGTGAATTTATTGCTAGGTATAAAAATGTTAATAAAGTGAACTTTTTTAAATGGAACACCCTGTATATTATCAACCAACCTTAAAGGCAATCCAAAACTCTTTCAAATGGTATATGATATTCCTATATCTAGATACTAAGGCTTCGGATTATTTTGGGATATTTATCTAGATAACGTTAAAATGTTTTGACGAGAAATGTAACTAGTAAAATGTTGACAATTAGTTCGATACATTTGCTCGTATCGTAAGAAAAGTGAATAAAAAACGATTAAATTGGAGGGAAATAACTATTCAATGAAAGTTTTTCTTAATTTTTTTCTGATTCATGGACGATGTAGCAAAATTGCAGAAAATTCAATGAAACCTACCTCGATCTATAAACAATGAACAACAAAAATTTCTAGGATTGTAAAATAGTTTCATTAATTATGGGTAAAGAGTGAGTCCAAACCAATTTTAGTAAATCAAATAAATTAAATATAATAAAATCAACAAATTACAATACAAAACAAAAGCATATTGAACAAAATTAGAATATTATTTTAATAAATGTTCAAAATGACGGCCTTCGACTTCCAAACATTTTAGAATCTGGATACCCGTTGTTGTAGCCCTCCTTATAACACTGGCATCTAGGTCTTCAATAAAATTGGTCACTCAATGGCGGAGGTTTTGTTTGCTCAGTACCGGTGTCCTAAATATATTTTTTTCTCAATTCACCCCACAAGTAGAATTCAAATCAGATCAGGTGATCTAGCATGCCAATCCCACGGTCCCAAATGTCTATACCAACGATTGCCGAACTTTTGAAACAACTGCCAGTGCAATGCGTCGGTGCTCCATTCAGTTGAAACCAACTGGTACAATATTCTTCTAAGGGCAGATTTTCTAAAAACTCATTCACAATTGGTCTTAGAATTAGAAGGTATTTCTCAGAGGTCAACGGTTCATCGTAAATGAGGAAATGTATTTTGTCATATTTCAGGGGACAAAAAACGTTAATAGTAAACTTTTCCTGGAATCCCATTTCCTTGGCGACATGTGGATTTTGGTCATCCTCGAAATGCTCGTTTCTCCTTTAAAAAGACCTTCCCTGGAAAATTCAGCTTCATCTGTCCAAATTATTTGTTTTATCTTCTTGAGTCCTAAATCATTTTCTGTTACTTCATATAGCCGCTTGGGAACGTTTACCAAATTGTCGTCGTCAAAAGTCACAGGCTTCGGTAATCGTCGTTCTGATTTCAGTTTCGACCCATAATCAATGAAATTTTGCAATATTGCGAACTTTCTCTTGTCCATTTGTTGTAGATTTTTTTTGACGCTAACTAGATAAATATTCCAAAATAACCCATTTCTTACATAACCTGGATTTTATTTCCGAATCCTTACTGAATAGAATATCCCTATAACTATATAGGGTTATCTATACCATTTGAAATGGATTTTGATTACCTTTCAGGTTAGTTGATAATGTACAGGGTGTTCCATTAAAAAAAACACTATTTAACATTTTTGTATCTAGCAATAAGTTCACGAATTTTAAGACACCCTGTATAACACATAAAAAACTTCTCTCTTCCAGACTAATACACAGACAAGTGGTAAGCTACTTCTAAAATTTTAAGTTTCTTTGAATGTAAATGCCGCCCTAACAAATATTTAATTGGAGCGATGTTTTGAACAAAAAATACAGAAAACAATTAATAACTAGAAAACTGTTAGGGATGGGTATATTAAGACGTATTAAGAAAAAATAATCAGAAAGTAATTACGAATCCAAAAATGCTATCATATGCAGGGTGTAACGTTTAAAGTATCAAAAATGTTACTACTGTTTTATATAAGCGGCAACATCGCATCGTTTAAAATATTTTACATCGATAGATCTGGAGCAATTACTTAAATAACCAAAGTTTCAGAAACATTCCATGTTCCGCTTTCCGTAAACGTCTAAGAACCATCGACCGTAGGACACCCTGTATAAATATGTTATATTATATTTTTATAATTAAAGGCATGTTTTTCTTCTTAAATTGATTTTTAGAATTTTATAATATATTTAAATCATTAAAATAATTAATATTAATGATTAAGTATTGGTTGAGATTGAGAAATGTAGCCTATGACCAAATTTCAATCAATTAGTGGGCATCAGATAGCTGAAATCATATCTATAGATGATATGGGTAAAAATAAATATAAGTGGGCGGGGGCGGCATTTTCAGTTTTTGCCCCACCTAAAAAAATGTGAAGATCCCGGGCTGTATTTTATTATTGATTTTTTGCACTTCAAGAAGATAATTACTTATTTCAAACAAGTATCAACACCAAAAACACTTTAAATAATATGAATCTCAACATTAACCTCAAAATCAAACTCTAAACAAATGCAAAAGGTTCGTTTCGCAATGTTGTGTACTTATCACGAAAGTCCAGTAAAGCTGTAAAGCATCGGCATTTAGTCATTGCTTACAGTGCCCCGATTTACGTCCCCACAGTTTCCTTATCATAGTCCAAACATTTTTCGTGTAATTTCTTTATCGAAACAATTTTATTCCTTCTCTACTCAATTAATTCTAATTATTTAGAAACTATCTGCTGTTTCCAAAAAAATATCTTATTCAAACCGTACGTCTCTGTTTATGGTATTATTTAACCCCAACGATATGTCTTAACGGGTTACTTTTGTTGCACGTGGGAATAGGCACTAAAACATATGAAAACACTAATGACAATTACAATTATTTACCTTGAGATTCGACTTTCAACTACACCTATTAATTAATAATTATTACTCTCTTCCTGTTATAGAGGCAAAATATTTTTTGTTTATTTTTATGTTTACTGTCACTGATAGGTCAAGGTAATAGGTAGGAAGGTATTTCGATCACTTCTGCTCGGTTCCTCAAAGAAGTTGTTAAGAAGCCCGCATTCAAGTTGTTTTAGGTTCTAGCCCTACGTTACTGTTTATTTTGAATTTCGATGACGAAAAGAGGAAGATATGTGGTTGTCTGACACTAAAGGTTTTACTAATTGATTTTCTTTGATTTAGGGAATGTGTGAATGTTGTGCAACCGACAGAAATAGTGTTTTACGTTACAGTCGTAGTAATAGTACCATCTTCAATATTGAAAATTTGCCAGAGATATAATATAAATTGTTTTGTCTTATGATCTGGTGTAAGATGTGTCGAATGATTGGTAAAATGTGTTATAAATTCTCTACCGGGAAAAATTTTCTTTGCTGTCACCTTGCAGGTTTATTTACAGTTGATTATTTATGTTAAACCATGTAATCATGACCTCCACGAAGCTCCGCAGCGCCCATTTTGTTCTAACTGTACATTAATAATTTGTACAGTTCTATCATGTACTCTTGCTGAAGACTAGGCCACAATCCTGATGGAAGATGAGTTGGTGTTGGGACGCCATGTTACTACATATTCCTCATTTAAAAATCTAAGCACTTCATATCTAGGACCGAACCTGACACCATGTTGCCTAATCTTCCTCAATATCTATGTTGGATTTTGTATTCCTCTATTTGCAGCCCTGTATCGGCATGCCCTGTCCTTAGCTGGATTTTGTTGTAATTTGAGATTATCTTAAAACTTTGGACGGACAATGGACACGGAGGCGTCGGTATCATATGTGAATGTGATTGTTCGGGCATTGAATTTGGTCTTAATGACTAATGCTATTATATCTGCAAACTCCTCGAAGCGATACTGCATTGTGAATTAGTCAGCAATCGCTACCTTATGCAGACTGACTGGTTCTTCCTGATGATGGTAGAGTCGTGTTAGCCACCACTGTTTGTAACTGATCAGGTAGCCTCACCCTACAGTCATGTTTTACGTGCCCTGTACGTCCTCAGCGATAAAATACGCCTCTGGTACCTCGTTCTGGTTTATCCATTATTTGCTCCTAGTTCGTCAAATTCGTGTTTGTATTTAGGGCAAGATACGCTGCGATGAAAAAGGGGTGGTTTTATATAGGACACTTTGGTAATGATAGCTTCCTCTCTATAGATCTTGTAGTATTTATTGATACACTTTGAATATCATCTTTTACTGTTTTTTGAACTGTACTGTTTACGCCTTCTATTTTCCTTGAACTAGAATCAGTGCCGTCTACTTATATGATTCCATACTCACTATTTTCTTACTTACTTTGCATTACGAATTGCATTAGTTGATTAATGTTTTGAACTTTTAATTCCTGGCGCCTCATTTCTTTAGTTGTTTCGTGCTCACCTTGCGATATGCCCAATGAACCTACAATTAAATTCTGTAACCCACTGTTAGCGCTGGTATCTATTGTGGGTATTGTCTAATTCAGTTTTACGTTACTCATCAAAAGATTACAGTACTCTTTCTTAACTGTATTTTCGAATCTTTGTCCGTTTTTTAACCTGTTTTTCCAAGATCTTATTTAGTTTTTAATTACCTTTGTCGGTGAAATTAAAAAAAAAATTACTGGTCATACTTACTTATCCTTGTTCACGTACTTTATTTTTTCAAGCCAGTTAGTATGACACCACTTGTAGAGTATCTTCTTAAATTGTCTTAGAGCACCATAATGAACTTGAAAGTCTATAAGGACTACCTTTCAACGAACATTCCGTCTAGTGTTGTATCGGTTCAAAAACAAGTCGTCTCTTTTTCATATTCTTTTTACCATGGCAGGTTTCAAACATTTTTGTCATATCATTAACTAACTTGCGTATGTTATACAAGTTTTTGCTTCTAACCCATATCGCCTTCCATGTCCAATGGTAATATGCGCTCTTTCAAAGATACCGAAAAAATAGTCAGTAGGCTGATAATACTTAATAGAATCACCTCTGAATATTGTTCGTGTTGCCAACCTCAATAATTCTAAATAGATTTGGTCATATATGTTGCAACCAACACTGCTTCTTCTACTTATATCTTCTATTATAACGTTGCAATGCTTCTCTTTCTTCTTTGCATAAACTCTTTTCCCAAACTCCAGTGTTTCCACAATCTTAAATCTTTCTTTGCAAACTGATTTTTATTTTATTACTATCGGCCAATGAATTAATTTTATCTAGTTCTAGAATTGACAAAAGGGTAAGTTAAAAGTTTTAACTGAAATTGTGTTTTTTTAGGCTAACTTATATATGATACACATTCTTTAAACGTAGTTTATATAAATTCAACCGAAAAAGTATATCATTCCATAAAATAAAACTAGCCAACTTGCGGTATAACGGAAATGGGCCAATAGTTGAAAATAATTTAAAGTTAATAGTTTTAAAACGAGCATTCTCGAAAACACCTACCTCAACTGTTCATGTTTAGTTTTCCGCAAACACTTCAATTTTCTAGATTTTGAACTATTTATCAATAACATATTTTGCAAGTATTTGGATGGCAACACCATACCATTCATAATAAATGTTACTAAATTTAAATTTTAATTTCATATGCATTCCTACTGAATACTTCCCTAAATTTTGGCACGGTTGCAGTACAAACACGATTTAGACTTAATCATAGTCTCACTGATCTTAACCTGAATTTTTTAACTTAAAATCTATATAAAAAAATTCTTTCTAGTGGAATTATTTACTTTGTCAGTTATTTGACTGAACTACTATAGAATTTAGAAAGTTATCCCCCTTCACGGTTCAACGCCGGAGCCAACAATCCGAATCGATCAAATAAAATCAGCTTTAAGGCCCGGGCATTCAAAAGGTTAGACGTAAGTAGGGACCGTTAAGATTTACAGAGGAAAGATTATAAATGGAAAGTTTATGAAATAATTCGTTGCCCTTTAGAATATTAAACCTTGCAGGTCAGTTTTAGGATTGAGAAGGAATGCACAGAGGAGTGTTTAATGTATATGGTGATTCTTAGATGACTCTGATTTTTTGTGTCTGGTACTTTATTTATTATTCAACGTGATTTTTTTTTACTCTCTTCGAGGTGTCATTCCTTTGTACGCAAGACAATATATATTATATATAATATACATTGTTTCTGGTCAGGGAACCTTCATCAGTTGCGCTTCCCACAATTAAATGTCCTCTCGAACACTTCTTTATGTATTTGAAACATTTCGTTAAATTTGAAGACGCTAGATGTAAGACCGACATCCAGGATTTTCGAGAGAATCAGCACACAGAGGTTCCGACTCTGGAGCCGTTCCGTGTAATTGCTGTTCTCCCTTAACTCCTAGGACAGAATGTCACGATAAAATTTTTCAGGTTACTTCACCTGTCAGAGATATTGAATACTCTCTTCGAGGTGTCATTCCTTTGTACGCAAGACAATATATATTATATTGTAATGTTTTTATTTTCACACTCGGATTCAGTTCAGTTCTTGGATTTATTTAAAAACACAGTCCCACTCACTCTAATTTATTTCCACTACTTTTACACAACTTATATTCACAGAAACTACTATTTACATTTACCTTCACTGTACAATACGACCGACGAAAACTGAATGCCTCCTATCGCCAGCAGTTCTCATTTATATATTTATCTTGGAATTGTCTGGTACGTCCACGAACCATCGGGAAACTCTTTCATGTTCTGGAAGCTTTAAGAGAATTCCCAGTAACGGCAGCGGTCCGCCTGTTGAGAGACAAACATTTTGGATTCCGAGAATTTATCGGAATAATGTCCCTTCCACGAATTGGTTGATGGCCGATTGCACTTGCTGTCAGATGAATTCTCGTAATATTGCCCCCTCCTTAAGACCATTTCATCCCGGAATATCCCAGAATCCTTTCTGGTGTGACGATATTTGCAGGACTCTCCATTTCGACAACGGGAAGTTTGGTGGAAGTAGCAGTCAACGGTCTTCGAATCTGGGCTGCGAGTATTCAGACAGCATACCAGGATGTCGACGCCACCGAATCGAAAGATTGTTTCCATCATACTTCTCACCACCCTCCAATTCAGTCCATCGAACCCGCAGGCTATCTTTGGGACCGCCAATTTCATCAGATTCTTCTCCATCATCACATTCCTCAATTCTACCAGAGTCTTCCAAAGATCGCTATATGTTGTTCAGCTGGGAGTATCTTGTGGATTCTGCGTGACGGGAGATTTCTTCCAGGATGGCTCTTTCGACTACCTTTCCTAGCCAGGCAGGAAGCTGATTGGGCAGTAACTTGTGATGTTGGAGGGATTTTCTTCTTTCTTTTTGATGAGGGTGATTTTGGCGTGCTTCCAGCAGGATGGGAAGTGACCTGACCTCAGGATTGCTGAAGTGACGGTTGCTGTTTGTTGTAGGATGTTGTCTGGCAGTTGTTTTAGCACTTTGTAGGATATGTTGTCTGGGCCGGGGGCTTTTTTGTCCGGTTGGTTTTTGATTATGTTACGGGTTTGGTCTGCGGAGATGGTTGGTGTTGCTTGGGTGTATGAGGCTGTTGTGTTTAGGTATGTCTTAATGAAAAAGCTGATTCTGGCTTCTCTGTCTGGGTCTGTGACTGGGAGTGGAATGAACTGTTTGGCTAGATGGTCTGCAAAGAGTTCCGCCTTGTGTACAGGGTCCTCGGTGATGGTGGTTCCATGTTTTATTGGCGGGATTGGTGTCTTGGACCCTTTGGTGAGAGATTTAGCCAGTTTCCAAATGGAATTGCTATCTGTTTTACTGATGGTATCCTCCCATTATTTGGATGCTAGGTCGGATATTTGTTGTTTGATCTCCTGTGTGAGTTGGTTGGCTTGTTGTCTGTGGGCGGGTACGCTTGGCTAGATTTCTGGTTTTGTTTCTCTGTTTTATAACGTCAGTGATGTAGGTTGGGAGTGGACCTAGCGGGGTGGCTCTTCTGGTTTTCTCTATTGTGTTGTCTTGGATGGATTTTTGGATTTTTGCTGTGATGGTTTCTGCTGCTGTGTTGATTTCTTCATGAGTGTTTTGGTTTGGTAGTGGCGAGAGTTCCGAGGAGAGCTGAAGGTTAAACTTTTTCCAGTTGGTTAGATACTTCGTGACAAATAGCGAGTTCTTATGTACGGGGTCGCCGTATTCTAGGACGACTGGGAGGTGGTCCGAGGATAGGTCATGGAGGGTGTTAGGAGTTGACGTTTGTGCTGTGTTTATCAGCAAGTAGTGGTCGATTTTTGTTGGCATTCCTTGGGATCCCCCGTGGGTGGGTTCCTGGGGGGAGACCACGAGGAAACGTCCTTTGTTGACTGTATTGTGGATGACCAGGCCCTTTCTGTTAGTAATCCTGCAGCCCCAGTTGACGTGTCTGGCGTTGAGGTCTCCTCCAATGATTGTTGGTTGGTTGGTGATGAGGAGGTTAAGGTCGTCCCTGGTGAGGTCGTAGCCTGGCGGTATGTAGAGAGATCCCAGTTTGAGGAGTCCGTTAGTGGTTTTGACGGAAACAAATGTGGCTTCGAGGTTGGGGGAGGTGTTTTGCGAGGGAAAGTGACTGATGTAATTCTTAACTAGGATCATCGTGCCTCCTAGCGTGTTGTTGGTTCTGTCGGTTCTGGTGGTTTTGTAGTTGGGTATGTTGAATCTGTTGCCGGGTTTGAGGTGTGTTTCTTGTAATAGGCATACGTCGACTTGGTTTCTTTCCTGGAAGTCTTGCAGTTCCAGTTTTTTGTCCTTTACGCCGTTACCGTTCCAAGTAACGATTTTTAGAAATTTAACTTCTTGTTGATGGGGCGTTATCCATTCAGGAGGCTTAGGGGAGCGGTGATTGTTTTGATTTGGTCCTGCATGGCATGGTCCTGTTCCTTTCCATGATTGCTTTGAGGATTTCGTAAGGTTGTTCTGTTTGTTGTGGTTGGCTGTGGTTGATGGTTTCTGGGGTGGGGACAATATTGTTATGGGTGGGGCTGCCACTGGATTGTGTTCCCCATTTGAATTTCCCTGGGGTGATGGTTGTCTCTGGTTTGCGTTGTTTGGGATGTTTGGGGCATCCTTGATATAAGGCTTCGGTTTCCCTCGTCTTTGTGCACAGGTGAGGCAGGTGATTTTGTGCACATTTTAGGCATTTGGGTGAGGCGTGGCAGTTCTTTTGAGAGTGTCCGAAAAGCTGACAGCGGTGGCATTGGGTCGAGTTTGTCTTTGTTTTTTAACTTTCTACCGTAATTCTCATGTTCTCATGTTCATTGGCTCGGTACTATCTCTGGACTGTAATTGGGTTGAAACCGAGGGATTGTAGGACGTTCTTGATTTTCTAATCCATCCAAGTCTCTAACACTCCCCTTAGGACAATATGCAGTGGCTTGTCCTTGGGTAGCTGAAACGTGTGGAATTCAACTTGTTTGTTGATCAGGTGTCGGACCGCATTACGGTAATATTTTTTTGTGCTGGGATGGAATTTAACTCCTTCCGCGATGGTCTTGGCCTGCCCGAAGATAAGTGGTTGTGTTGTTCTTTCTTTCTAATAATGATTAGTGGAACTCTCTCTGTCTTCAGTTCATCTGTAGGGGCTGGGGTCCTGCTGGTTGTTGGCTGTGGCAGTTTCGACGGGGGATGTGTGAGGTCCTCGTTAGCGGGAGCGGGTCTTTTCCTAGTGTTTTTCTTGTTTATCTTCTCTGAAAAGCCGTTGTCGGTGTCCATTCTGGTGTCAGATGTTTGTTTGCGTGTCAGTGAGCTGGTGGAAGGCTGGTTGGCGGCAGTGATGTCTGTTTGGGGGTTTCTTTTTGATGGGGATTTTCTGGGTGGTGAGTTGTTGTTGAAGCTGTTTGATGGTATTCTGGAGGTCCGCTATTGTAGTGTCCATATTTTTCATTGTGTGGTTGAGCGACGTGATTGTATCGCTCATTACCGCGTTGTCTTTCATTGATTGGTGGAGGGCTGCGGTTAGTTCCGCTTCTTTGTTGGACTTTGTTAAATTACTCTTTCCTCTTTGTATGTTCCCCTTGGTTTTCACCGGTGCTGGCGGGCTCATGGTCCGACTACTCCCGGTGTTGATGCTCGACTGGGCGGGCTGATCGTGGCTGGCGACGCTCTTCAGGTACTGTTCGCATGCGCAATGCACGCTCAATGTGTCACGGCTCTGCTACGTCTCTCGAGACCGACCCCTAACTCTTGCTAGACAAGAGAGGTCTTTCTCGATTGAAGTCGCTGGGTGAAGTGAAGTGGCCTGCTTCCTTTATAAAACCAGCATACAAAATTCTCGCAAAAATCATCATCACTCCTACAGGTGCCGACTCTTTTCGAGAACCATTTTTTTTCTCGTGTGTATGGTTTAGTTCTCATAGAAAAGACAGTTTGACGTTTCGATGAGATCTCACTCATCTTCTTCGGAATAATCACTAAGCGTTGTACAAAATGAGTTAATGTTGCTGTGAGTCTCAGTTTTATGTTATCGGCCGGAGGGGGCGTGGTCTTGTTTGCTTTGGCAAATCAGAGCTCTCGCTCGGTGACGGGTTAACGGTCCGATGGTCATTGCGCTATTGTCTGGCCTGGGAGGTATATTGGCGTTATTTGACCTTTTGTCTGAAGATTGGAATTTAATGTAATGGTCTGCTAGTGCGGTTCTCCATGTGGGTGGAAGGCGTTGGGCATAGTCCCGTTTGTTAAGATTTGTTTTCCGTTTCTCTATTCCAATTGCTTCCCTTGTGGTATAATTTTCACTTATTGCTAGTATCTGGTCGAAATCTATTAGATGGCCCGTATTTACATTGTGTTGTGACAATGCAGACGTCGTTGTTTCTTTTTTACTGCATTTCTGTGTTTATTATGAACTAGGCTAGGTTTCTGGTGAGAACCGCGTCTGAATTTATTAAATACTCGACATTTCGACTCCTCCTTTGGAGCTATTATCAAGAGACAAAAAGTGAAAAAGAGTTTCAAAGTCTAGATCGAACTTGGAGCGTCAATCTGCCTATCGCGAAGAGTAACTAGGTAACTGTACTGCATGTGAATCTGCTCTGCTTTTTTTGGTTATATTTATCGGTCTATTAAAATTATTTGATGTCAGGCGATGAATGAATTTGACTCTCCATGAGCTGATAGTAATGTGTATGCCTAGGTCAATAACGAGAAAAAAAAACTAATATGTAGGAAGCGAAAATCTACAACCTAGGCGGTCTACAAATTGAAATAGCATTTGCCGTTCGAGAACATACTCTTGTATCTTATATTGTGTCTACAGATCAGATTCATTGTACGTTGATGATAAGATGCTTTTTTTCACAGTGTATTTTCTAAACAAATTGCAACTGAAAATTTGAAATTTGGTCACAAATTTAAGAACCATATGGATCAAACTGGTACGATACTTAGAAAACATTTTACTCAGTTACACGGACATTAGGTGACACTGTTTCTTATAGATGTACAAAAGACAATATAAAGACAATGGGTAGTGTTTTGAGGAAAGGGCCACATCGACACTAGAATTATTATTAATTTATGAGTGTCAGTCACTAATCACACTAAGACAAGTTTGCCAGGTTAAACTCAGTTCCTGAAACCAAAAGTTTGGAGAAAATTTACAGAAATTCCAGACTCAATTTTGGGATTGAACATGAAGCTGAATCAAGCGTGCCTCAAAAATTTAAAGAGAAGCAGACTACGTATAATTTCCTCTATGGTTTGAGAAACAACATTTATTTGGTGTTTTTAGAAGGTACTAACTGCAGTGTCTCTTATTCATCAGTCATAATTTATACCTCTCTCTAAGCCCTCGATAGCATTTACTTGCTTAGGTTTTCCCTCCCTTGTTGGATACATTTTATGGGACTGAGTTAATCTTACACTGTTTTAACGTTTCTTGTGTGATTTAGCTAATTTAAATACCTATTGATAGTTTTGTTGACATTTTGTTGTTTTTCGGGATAAATGATTTCAACAGAGTGAATAGTTTTAAAGTCTCATTTCTTTTTTTAAGGATGCCTTTGGTTACGATTTACACATGTGGGAGTTCTTTACACGAGTTTGGGTCCCGTTTAAGTTTGCTTGTATTTTCTATTCGTCTATTTTTTAATCTAATTAGGGTTTTTTTGTAGTTTTCACATAATATACTGTATCATTTTACATCTACAGGCCAGTTCGGACCAATTGTACCAAAAAATACTAGAGAAATTCAATTTGAAATTGTTAAAAATCATAAATTAATTTCGATTCTTTAAAATGACCGACAAATTACAATAATGCCAGCCGAGGAAGGAAACGCTACTGTTATGAAGTACACAGATGACTACAAGAAAATAATGCAAAAAAAAATTGAAAAAGGTCGATTACAGGCAGTTATCATGGGATCCCACAACATATCTTGAAAGAACAACGAAACGGAAAATTAAGACATCTGATTTAGAACCCGAAATTCAACAAAAAATCATGCCTGGAGATAAATCTTGTCAATGGCCTAAACTATACGGATTACCAAAAATTCACAAGCAAACAGGCAAATAGTTCGCAAAATAATCTCGTCAACTCAGAAACTGGAGAAATTAGGCATTTCCCATCATGACACAAAAGCACGAAAAATCAAAATCAAACATTAAAAATTCAAGACAGCTTATAGAAATATTAAAAAACATGAATTTTTACGAAAACGACATACTAGCGAGTCTATATCCCAACATTCCTATTGAACAAGTACTGGATAATCTAGCTTTGAATGGAAATGTATGTGATCAAATCTTAGAACTGACAAACCATTGCCACGGAATCAAATATTTATCCTTCAGAAATCAATTTTACCTAAAAGGCTCTCCTTATCCGCCTGTAATCTTTAATCTATTATTGGAATACCTGGAAGAAAAGAAAAAAAAGAAAAGAAGCCATGTCAAACTCAATACTGAAAATGTAACTGAAGGTTTGCTATGGTGATGACATTTTCATTATATGGCCTTAAGGAAAACCAGAGCTACACAACTTATGATCAGACAGGGCCAAAGGTTCCAACCCACTCTTTTTAGAGAAGCGACACATACCAACAGATATTGCTTGGCAGTTCACACCAGCACCCAACACAAATTCAGGAAGTAGCAAACACGCTTATGTCAAGATCAATCAAACTAACAGAAACACAAACAAAAGCAGAAAAATTGTCTTTCATGGAAAACACCTGAAAAAAGGAGCAATTGAAAAAATCAGTGCAGAAAAAAAGTAGCAACCGAGGCAACAGGAAACAGGCACAAGAAACAGGACGACAAATCGACTTTACCACCTGAAAGAAGTTACAAATAGAGACAATAATAAAAGACTAATCATCAGAGAGGCTAACGAAATCGTAATAGGAAAACTTAATAAAACAACACTACACTATCCATGAGCCTATATAACCAGATTCGCAAAATCTGTTAATAAAGACGATATTAGATTGGCCGTTCCATAAAAAAATTTTCTGTAACAGACAAGTATTTAAAAATCGTATATGATGAACAAAGTGTAAGGCAATTTCGAAACATTGCCGGGATTACAGGCTGTCCGTACAGAAATTCTTCCGCAGTTATTCAGTGAGAAAGAAATGTCTACAAAATGATCAAACGGTATTGCTGTATATAAGTAGAATATTGTATATTGTGTTATACTTATTTGTGTTTGAAGGTGTTTTAACTCAGACTCTAGAGTCGTTGTCAATGGCATTATATTGTATTTCGAGGGTTTTTCGAAAAACAAGTTTTTTCTATGCCTACGGGTTCTTCTTTGTTATCTATAATCAGCAATATATTTATGATATATTTTGCAGAAAGATTCATAGGCAATTATAAGGATAAACCAAAAGTGTGGTGGAGATAAGTTGATGACATTTTTGTGGTTTGGGAGCATCGTGCAGAGTCGGAATTGAAACATCTGCAAACACAGATAAGTATAACACAATATACAATATACTACAAGTATACCACACTATACAATATACAGGAATATTGGGTGATCATTTTGTAGACATCTCTTTCTCTCAGAATAACTATTAGGAAGATGTTCTGTACGGACAGCTAGTAATCCTTGCAGTTTTACGAAATTGCCTTACTACACTTAGTTCTCCATATACAATTTTCAGATATCAATTCACGACCTCCTCAACAATCTTTTCGAATTTATATACTTACAAGCATGAATATCTGAACGGATTGATTGCGCATTCTTTAATTAGTAGCGACGTCACTGCTTGCTGTACTGCTTCATCCTGTAAAAAAAATAAAACTGTATTATTTGGGGGTAGATTTCAGCTAAAAACGGAAGAATTGTTTCAAATATTTTTCTAATTAGTAAGTACAAAGTAATAATTTCAAAATAATAAATATCTTAGGGAATTTAATTTTGATATTCGACATAACCCAGGACGATTCTGCACATGTATACAGAATGACATGATCGACTGTCCAGAGGTATGTATCAGGTTGGAATTGTCATTCCTTGGGTTGTTCTTAGGCATATGAGACAATTTGAGTGTAAACAAGCTCGAACTAATATCTTGGTCAAAGGTCCAATATTCTTAATGTGTAAATAATGCTAATAGTCTTTCAGAGGTGTGTTATTAATTCAATTGATCAACTTATGAACTCAAAAAAAAGCACGGTTGTACTTTTAAGTTACATTTCATTGAATCGAGGTGAACGAATGCTCTAAGCTAAGGTATTCATTATCTGTATATCTGTTGTAACTCAATGTTCAATTTTAAATGTGTATGTATGTATTTCCTTTGTAACTGATTGTTTTAATTTTCTTTGGTTATTGTTTTAATTTCTTTTATACATGCCTGAATTAAAATTGGTTTTAGTGTTAGTATAATTTTTTTACAGTTTTCCTTTGATTTTTTTTATTTTTCTTTAAATACTCTATATGTGCTTTTTACTGTTAAGTAATAAAGGCTTTATTATGTTTATTCAAATCACAACTTACTTGGAACAGAGACTTACCTAATAATTTTTGATAGAAACTAGTAATCAAAGCCGCTTAGCACGAAATTAATGAAAATGCATCTCTATTAATAAAAATAAATAATGTATGTTTGTAGTATATTCTAAACGTTGTTCAAATTGTTCACTGTTTTGGAATTTGAAAAAAGATGATATATAGCATTAACGGAATTTGGAATAATTTCGGGAGTCACGGTATTTGCCTTTTGTTTAATGGAAAGCCTCAAATCCTACAAATTTATTGACCTGTGAACAGAATCGCGGTTCGTTATATAGCGCCACAAGATGATATCCATTTGGGTCAAATCTGGATATCTTGGTGGCCACTCATGTGGTCCAAATCTATCAATACATCTTTGATTAAAGTTGGTACCCACAATCTAGAATTTAAATGTTGCTTATTGTTGGGATCTGGGAACGCTTGAATTAAGCCGAAAAATTTTATGTCTGCAAATTTCGCTCAGATGTCAATTTGTCATCAAATAAGTACGGTGCTACCAATCTGTTGTTTACTATATTTGTCCAAATATTGATTTTCTTGGATGCATGGTAGTGTACCGTTTGCACCCAGTTAAACTTTTCCTGATACCAGTATCAACAACTGTGATGATTTACTGCGCTGATTTAAATAATAAGTAACCTCTTTGAAAAATTTGATTTAAAAATTTAGGGTTTCATAAAATTGTAACAGTCGGTCAGGACAATCTTCTGTAAGCTGGTGCATTTTGATAGGATAACATCTAATTTTCGTTAAATATGTTGCAATAAACGACTGGCCTACATTTTCTTGTCGAGCACTATTATTGTTGTTTCGTGAGGGTCTTTCTTACGATAATAAAACATTAATTTTTTGTGATCAGTCATTTTAGGTCCAAGTTCTTTCACTATAGATTTTATTAAATAAGACACATGCTTCCTCATGGCTTCTTAACTAATTCCCGTAACACCCCCGTTATGAAAATTTTATGCCTCCTCAGTTCTTTCTCTGATATACGAGCTATTTTGGTATATAATATTAGGTAAAAGAAACGAGATAGGATAAACGACAAAAGTTTGAATTTCAAAGCTACTCATCGAACATAATAGACACAAGATAATTTTTATTCTCAACAAATTACCTGTAGTAAATTACTTTATGTGTGTTAAAAAAATGATAAATAAAAACTCAACCTCACTTACTACTTGTGCTACAATACGAGGGCTGCCTTTTATATTTCGGGATTAGAGAACAAAAACAAATATTAATCATCGAAAATTACTTAATTGTTTTTCAAAATATTCCCCATGAAGATCTATACACTTTTGCATGCGTTTGAACCAATTGTCTAAGCACTTTTTCCACTTTGATTGAGTTATCTCCAAAACATGCATTCTGAACGCAGCAACCGTTTCTTCAGGTGTCGAAAAACGTTGACCTCTCAGTTTGTTTTTTACGTACGGGATTAAAAAGAAGTCATTTGGTGACAAGTCAGGACTATACGGCGGAGGACTCATCAAATCGATGTTTTGAGTGGTCAAAAATGCAGTTGTTTGAGCCGATGTGTGAGAGCTCGCATTGTCGTGGTGAAGAGTGATCCGTCTTCGGCGGTTGGTTTACCTCATTTCTTGGAAGACAACTGGCAAACAAATGGTTGTGTACCACTCAGAATTGACTGTTCTGCGTTGTTCTAGTAGTACGGTTGCGACATTTGCTTGGAAGTGCTTCGTGCGCGAACAACTTTTGTTGAATTCGGCTCATCTTGAAACACCCATACAGTCGACTGCTGTTTACTTTCGGGCTCATACGCGTAAATCCACGATTCATCACCTGTCACTATGTCATAAACGTGTTTTGAAGCACCGCGATCGTATTTCTTGAGCTTTTCTTTCGACCAATCGACACGAGCGTTTTTTGAACGATTGACAAATTGTGTGGGATCCAACGCGAACAATTTTTTTGACATTTAAATGTTTATGCAATATTGAATGTATGCTGGTCCCACTAATGTGTAAGGTTGACTCAATCTCACGATAGGTCACATGACGATCTTGCAATATCATTTCGCGCACAGCATCAGTGGTTTCCGGAACAACAACTGTTTTTGGACGACCTTTACGAAATTCTTCTTGGAGTGAACGACCTCGATTGAATTCACCATACTGTCGATAAACAGTGGTCCTTGATAGAGTTTCATCGCTAAAAATTAAATTAAATTCATCCATGCACTCTTGTTGACTTAATCCACGTCGAAAGTTGTAAAAAATAATCGCACGAAAATGTTCACGATTTAATTCCATTTTTTGGCCAAAATGAATGCTTTAAGTTACTGTAAACAACACACAGCGCTTGAATGTCAAAACGTTCTGAGTACGTATAACCTCACAAACTTTACGATAGTACTGTCAGTTGTCAGATTGCAACACTAGGGTTGTCCAATGCCGAAATATAAAAGGCAGCCCTAGTAATATTGATACATAACAAATTATGAAATAAATAAAACAGGCTATTTAAAAGATGTATACAGAAAATACTTCTAATACATTTAAATTTAATTCTCTGTCAAAAATTATTATGTAACTCCCTCAGTTCGAGTATGTTTCTATTTAATAACGTTAAGTGAATCATTTTCAGCTTATGCGTAAAAACTAATCCCCTGATATGTATCGGCGTTTTTCGAAAAAAGAAAATTGCCTGATTTATGTATTTTGCGCATATCATTGATCTTAACATCGTAGATTAAATCAATTAGATATAGTAAATTAGGATATTAAAAGAACTAGGTATATCACACACAGACGTTAACGTCAAAATTTAAAAATATTTGTAACACCCGAAATTGTATATCTGAAAAAATACAAAAATATTAACATGTTCTATTAACGACAATTAATATGCTGGAAGTGAATAAATAACCTATTAAGTTAATTCGAAAGAAGTAAATCCAGATTTAGAAGCCTTAACTACATTGAACATATGTAAAAAGAAAAGCATAATTACCTCTTTTTAAGTGAGCTATACCATAGTTTCAACTCTTTGAACTAATAGAGTAAAGTCACAATGTCAATTACAAGAGATCATAAATGTACCGTTGCATTTGTTAAAACGGAGCCATGCACCCTTAATATACATGTTATATAATAAATAGAAATATAAAGATGAATGTATTAAAATTATATTTCCAAATAAACATCAAATAGTGTAACAAGTGTAAAAAGAAAGTAAGGAACAAGCAGTAAGACCTTAACTACTGAGCTATAAAAGATTTAACTGTCTACTTAGGTCCAATAAATTTGAAGAGAACTCAAGTGAAGAAAGGAAAATGTTTGGTAGTTTCTTAGTAACCGTCGGACACATTTCGACTTTGGCGACTTTGTGACAATAACTATTTAGTTAGTTTATAGGGCCATGCGGAATAGTGTGTTGGTTAAAATGTTATGCTTTCTGTAATGACAATACTTTGTACATGTTTAGCTTTAAACTTTACTGCCGGAAGCAACAACTTAACCTATTTGGAGTTTAATAATAAAAAAGATTGCATACACATCAAATTTTATAGCCTAAATTATTACTGCACTTAGGCGCTGGCAGAAGAATTGTTCCAATGAAAAATCCACATTTCTCAAACCAATGAAATAATATTGCTAAGAAGTCCGTTGGTTCAAACAATTTAATTAGTACCAAAATTAAATCGTATTTTGTTTACTCAGTGGCATGTACTGTAGCGGACGGCTGATATACTTTCAAATTATGCTGGTAATAGCTGACGACCTTGGATAGATGTTTCAAGTCAAGTTTTTTCAAGGTCCTGTTGAAACTTTCCACCATTACCCCTGATTGTGGATCCAAAGGGATGTTCTCATTTTCCTCATTTTCTTAATGTTTAACATCGTACATACCTAGTTCTTACGTTGAACTCAAACTACCTCCCTTGGTCAGAATGCAACTCTAACGAAACACCAAACCTACTGAAAGGTTACTCCCCCAGCACCTTTAGCACTATGGTTGTCTCTTGACTGGGTATGGGATATGCTTCAAGGCATTTGCTCAAATAATATATCAGCCTCGGGGAATGGATCGGCGGCATCAATAGCAAGTCTTTCAAATAGGACGCCCAAATTTTACTTTTGCCTTCTGCACTTGGTAACGGTGGTCGAGCTCTCACTCACTGCACATGCCTCATATTTCCTACACAAGACTCTGACGTCTTCGAACTAATTAATCCAGTAATACAATTAGCGAATTTTATTCAGAGTTTTATTCATGTAAGATGACCTCCGTTTATCCCAGTAGTTGAGGACGGCAGGTACTATTTTTTTACTACTAGTAGGGACTTGGATTCTCTGACATCATTGCTTTCCCAGATTATCTTCATAATTCCATTCTCTAGCTTTATGGACTCCCATTGAGCCAACAATTACTTCAACACGCCCGACTACCTAGCTCCTTGATAATCAGGGTGACCCTATCTTCCTGAGTGAAATGATTGGTTCAATATCTGTCAGGCGTTTGTTCCTGTAAACATTGTTGTGTTGTTAAATCTTCGTTCACATACGACTCTGTACACAACAACAGTAAAGTTGTCGCACATTTATACTGACTGACTAAATGTTCCTGGTTGTGGTATGGTTGTGGCGGCTAACTCTGACTAGTGATCTGTCTGATACGCTATCTCCCGGGTCAGTACTTTTCAGTAGTCTGCACAGATGTCGGAATAAACTAAAGTCTGGCCTGTATACAGGCACAATGTTTAAGTCCTTCTTGGAAAATGACATTACATTTCACAAAATTACTGTATACTCGTATAACCTTTCCGGGTCTAGGTCAGACCCTGTTGTCAAGAACAAACAAACTATGAAAACAGTCAATTATAAAATTTAAAATTATAATGTTTGGCAACTGTATTTGGCTTATGACCTAACTAAGAGAATTTAATTTGATAAGATAGTAGTGTCTTTCAAATTGGACGAATTAGAAAGGGGTGATAGAGAGAATTATATGTCGGGAATTTGTTATAAGTGCATTAGCCAAAAATTCGATCAAAGAATTTTGTTAATTAAATCTCAATAAAATCATAAGGGAAAACCTAGCAAAAACCTTATGATCTTGGATTGTTACAGACAATTACATGACCATTAGCAATTTATTCTTTAATCATCAGCGACCATGAAGAATTGTATTCTACAGAGTTAGTAGCAATACAATAGTTTTCATTTAACTAGATTAAAGCAGACCCTGTTCGTTTTTGTTTCGTGTTGTGTTCTTCTTTACGTAATATAACTGAATTTTAAAATTACATTTTATCACCAAGGTCCCGAACATGTTGACAAATTTTGGATTTTTTAATATGTCGTTTTTTAATGTAATTTTCGTGTTCGTTTATTCGAACATTTAGAGGTCTATGGCTTTCTCCAATATAAAAATTAATACATTCACAAGGAATTTTATAAAAGCAATTTTTTTGTTCTTTGAATTGTTTTTTTTCATTTTGTTATTGATAGAACTGACACTTTTAGTGTACTTCTTGTTTTAAATGCTGATTTAATATTATATCCGTTGCCCACTCTATTTAGTCTTTCTGAGAGACCCTGTATGCATAGAATTGTTATTGTAGTAATGTGATTATCTTAGGAGTCAGTTTTGTTTGGTAAAGTTTAGTGTTGGTTGTTAGCGATTGTTTGGTATTGTATTCTGTTTAACTATTAATAATTTTTTCAGGGTAATTATTGACATTTTTTTTAACGTTTTTCTTCACTAAATATATTGGGTGCAAGAACAGTTGGTTGTTGTTTGCCATATGGAGATTTTATTAACAACTCAAAATCTAGGTAGCTCATAAGCTTTTCCCTTATGATTTTAATGAGATAACTGAATTAACAAAATTCTTTGATCGCATTTTTGGCGAATGCACTATCTTATAACAAAATTGCACCTAGGAGCGCCACATAAAATTCGGAAGATCACTTCTTTCTAATTCTTACAATTTGAAAGGAACTTTATTATTATATGATCTTTCGAAGTTTCTGTGCTACCCTGTATATTTTGAAATAAATTCACTTAGTTACGTCATCAAGTCTAATACAACTGATAATTTTAAATTATAGAATTATGCATTTTTTCATAGTTTATTTGACAACGGGGTCTGACTAGTCTCTGAAACGTTTGGAAATAAACAGTAATTTAGTGAATTGTGGTGTCATTTCCCAAAAAGTGCTTAAACATTGACAAACTGTGCCGCAACTATCCTTCAGGAAACATCTAAAGGCACAATATCAAAGTACATTTTGTTTTTGATAGGTTCAGTGAAATGCCTTCTTCACATCTTTGTTTCTCTAGCACTGTATCCCCAAAAGATACTATAGAAATAAGTAAACTTGAAGTGAACGCTCTCATATAGTGTTATTCTAAAGACCTAACACTGAGGAAGATATAGATAAACAACCCATACACGAGGGCAACGTAACGTACAAAAGATATCAAAAATATCCGTTTTAATACAAATTCTGGCTGTTTGTACGCTGCTCTTTCATTTCACGAAATATCTAAAATACTTAAACTTCTACACTGGGACTTCATGCAAAGTTATAAATTTTATCGAGTGTTTTTGACGCAAAGTGATCAAAGGTATAACCGTAAAATACACATTGCGGTTTTATGCTTCGTATCGTAGCCACACATTGTGTTTCGGAATCGAGGGACGCGAAAGGAGCAATAAAAATTTCAGGAAATGTATCGACCAAAGTAGCCGCGTTACCAACACAAAGGCAATAATGCGACAATATTTAAGTTATGAATAAGGATAGGATACTGTGATAGTGAAATATCGTTATAGCGTGCGCAAATTCCGTGGAGTTGGCTAGCTGACAAATTGGTTAAGGAAGGCAATAAGTCTGAAAAACGTGCCAAAGTTTGTGTCTGAGGTTTCGGTGTGAGACTATAACAATAATAACAATGACGCCAATTTTAGTTTCCAAAGATTATAACAGTAATCCAGAATGTGAATATCCTGAAAGCTCAGCATACTAACACAAACAGTTTCTGGTGCACACACCATGGTGTAATTAAAATGTATCATTTAATTATTCATATAGAACTGACTACAAATGAATTGAATTAAAATAGTTTGTACAACCTGTTCATTTAATAATTATTTAATATTTACCAGAGCTTGTACAACTTTAACACAGAATTTCTTTAAAAAATTGAATGATTTATGTTATAAAGAAATAGACAGCATAAAGTAGGAATATATCTTAACAGTGATGATTGTTTCGGTGATTTCTTGGTGAAAGTTCATTTTAATTATATTAAAACACTAACCTCTGTGGTAATTTACACTAATTTATAAGATATTATTCGTCGGAATAAAATATTAAACTAAATGATAAATATATGATTACCTTATATACCTAGTATTGTACAATAATGATGGGAAATTTGGGTTACATGCCTAGAAAGTACAATATTTTTAGGTTATAATATTAATGACAGTAAAGGTAAATAATACTAACTAATATAATCATGAGTTTTGTATTGTACAAGGATATTAAGACAAAGTAAGGGAGACATATGTATATAATCACGCATGGACCGAACACCATAATATCAACTGGGACCAGGCTAGAGAAATTCACCAGGAAGAGCACTGGTACAAAAGAAAATTCATAGAGACAGCATATATAATCTCGAACGAAAATATAATTAGCGAGCCCAGCGTCCAAATTAAAAATATTTGGAGAGCTCTTCTTCGGCCTCTGCCGCTACGCAGATAAGACCCAATGACCATGACCGGCGACCGGTTAAGGGTATAATATGAATACGACCGATACTCTGAAATTCCTATCATTCACCTGATGAAGATAGCAGATACACATCTATTGAAACGTTGTGTGATCAACCACTTCAAGACGATGGAAGTCCAAGGAAACTTCGAGGAATATGTATATCTGTTTGGTCAATTAAAAAATTTGGTGAATCTTTATTCATTTCAAGTGACTCTAAAAGAGATAATTTGTTTAAATTTTTTGTTTTAAATGTAGCATTTCGAAAGTAATTGGTGGAATGTGATTTTATCTTTATTATGTTTTAAAGCCTGTTTGAATATTTCTGTTTTGTGGAAAATGGGATTTTTTTTTGCAAATGGAGAAGAGTTGGAAGATGAAGGGTATATCTGTTCTATTAGCCTTTATTTTTAATATTGTAGATAACATTGTCAATGATTTGGGAGTTGTAACCATTATTGGTGGCAATGAGTTTTATCCTATTGAGTTCATTGCCAAAGTTAGATTAAGATAAAACGACAGTTAGTAATTTCTGTACCATCGAGTGATATTCTGCAAGTTTGTATTGGATTGGATGACATGAAGTATTGTGAATGGTGAGGCCTGTATGAGATTTTTATTATATATAGAAAAATGTGGTTTTTATCAGATATTTTTATAGTTAAATCTAGAAAATCTAATGTGTTGGTTCTTTCTTGGTTAGTGTAAATTGGAGTTGGTTAATGTAATTATGTAGTAGTTGTAATGGTCTCTGGGTACCAGTAAAGCAAGCGAAAACATCAACTTATCGATACCAATATAATAATTTGTTACTCAAATCAGGTTTAAATATTAGATTATATATTGTTCATAAATATTTTAGCCAAAATAGGAGTGAATGGGTTGCCCATAACTAACCCTTGAGAGATACTATAGATGTTATTGTTAAATTGAAAAGAATATTGGTTAAGACAGAGCTGGAATAGAACATATATTTCATTTTTTATTATAGAGCTAGGATTATTTGTCTCTAATATGTTCATAATGAGAAAGAAACATTCTTTTGGTGGTATACTAGGAAAAAGGTTGACAACATCAAACGATAGTAGTTTACCATAGTTAGGGATGGTAACTGATTTGATTTTTGTCAGTAGAGCAAGTGAATTTTTTATACTATATCTTGGTGTGAACTTGATATAGTGTTTTAAAATGTTTAGTAGAGCTTTGAAGAGTTTTGAAGACGGGGCTGAAAAATTAGAAACAATAAGTCTGATAGGATGATGGTCTTTATGGAGTTTGATTAGTGAGTGATTATCAACGTGGGGGGTAAGGGTTCATCACGGTTAAGGTTCTTTTTTGAAAATCGTGGAACAAGTATTTAATGTCTATAAGGGCAGTCTACACTTAAAATTTATATTTATTACTAGGATCTCTATTAAGAATAGGATATTTGATAGGGTTTAAAAATAGGTTTGTATTGTTGGTATAATCCGATCTGTCCAGAGGTATAATGCTGTTTCCTTAATATGCGCTCGTAAAAAAAGTTGTTATCTTTTATTTTGTTTTTGACTGAATTTAGTGTTATAAGTTCAGAATTATAAATTATTTTGTTAATGGAATGACAGATTAGATTGGATTCTATCTATTTGTCTGTGTGCTGTTAGAATTGTTAGGTAATGCGAGTTCTGTTTCAACTGCCAAATATTCTAAATTGTTATGAGAGATTTTGAATCTAATATCTTAAAAGAATGTAATTTTAAATATTCAAATTAATTGAGATGTTTTAGAGAAATCATTGAAGATTCATTGCATTGCAGTGCCTTAATAAGGGTTTCTTTCGGTACGTGTGGTATTATTCTCAGGAAGTGAATAATTTGATTTTACAATTCTCATTCAGAAAACAGTTAAGTACACATACAATGTTTAGTAAAAAATACAAACTAACGAATATTTAGGAAACAAGTATTCATACAGTGTTAAGTATCGACTGACTAGTTCAAAAATGAAAAAATATCACGGGAAAGCGACCTTACATATATCACTTCATTTATTGCTGTCAATATTGATTACTGTTATGAGGAAACACATTAATAAACAGATATGTTTTTGAATTACATCTTGAATGTTATGCAAACATTTGAACAGAACTTTGTCAGCAAATTACACAACACTCACTACAAAATGTTCATCTTAGGTCATGAATGGGCTTTATTTATAAAAGTTCTAAATCGATAACAATTAAAACGTGCATTATGTAAGGCATAACATTGTTCAATTCACCACTAGAAAATTATCCATAAAGTGAACATTTAAATATATCTTTTGCACAAAAAGTTACCTAACCGTAATAAACAAATGCCGACAAAACTTTTTGATGGTAAAAAAGTACCGAAATTTCCAGCCCTTTTCTAGAGCAAGTGAATACGATTGATTACACAGGCACACAAAAATATAAAAGGGAGTACACTTTTTATGCGATATATGTTGTCTATAGTATTTTTTTCCTGATCACTAATTTAGTGTCAGAACCCCAAAATACTGATCAAAATCCTATGTTAAGTATGGATAAGAAAAACCATGAATTTGTTTTTTCACATCCTCTAAAGTTCTTATATGTAAATGAACCCGCTGAATACCAAAGCAGTCATACTAAAATTTCAGTAGCACCGCTTCGCCCTTTTTGGAACCTCAAAAAAACTGATTTTAATTCGAAGCAGACAAAAAGTGCACAGAATTATAGGACCTACTAATAAGTTATTTTTTGATAATACTGGTTATGAAAATTAAGTTAAATTACAAAATTGATTTGCAAAATTCATAATGGCCGCCCCAGTATATCTTAGTGAGCAAGACCGGAATAGCTATAACTGATAAAATTAAAAAGTTGTATATCGATTGTTTTGATTTAGAGATCCTTAAATAGGATACAAACTGGGTTCCACATATGAACCCAAAAATATTCGGTGTATCACAAGGGTAAGGTCATCAAATACTCCAAACTCCAAACCATTAATATCTATATATATATATATATATATATATATATATATATATATATATATATATAGACTATGTAGCAAAATAAAGAGCATAACCGGAAAAGTAAGTACAGAATTTCATCAGTTCATGTTTCAACAATGAAAAAACCAATTGTGGCAGATCTTAATAGTGAAACACTTAATGCTGATTGCAAATTGATAATTTCACCCCTTCAAAGGAAGATTTAATTAATGAAGATTTATCTGACTAAAAATTGTATCGTCAATGTTTTTCTTTTACTAAGTGGTCGTTCCCATAACGTGGGTTTAGAGTATTTGATAAGCCCAGCATTACGTTTCTTTTATTATTGGTTAAGTATCTCTGGATCAAAATAATCATTATAAAACTGTTTAATTATATGAGTTATAGCTACCCACTATGTAATATTGAACCCTCCATCTTCAAATTTACAAATCAATTGTGAAACGTAACTCCAAAGTCAGAATCAGGTACCTCAAAAATCCCCAGATACTAAATTTTCTTTAATCTGCTCTTTGTTGCAAATTTTATGCATCGTTTTGGATGCTTGTCCGCTATATTGGATCCGTCACCTTGAATTTTGCTAAATTGATATTATTTTTGTAATTAGCAACCCCCAAAAGCAATATTTAGTCGTTTTCGCATAAGTCGGTTCAATATTGAAAATTTCTTATCAGGTTTTAGAGGTTAGAAGAAGCGGTTCTACTTGAATTCTGACTGCAGTTTCCGATTCAGTGGGTCCTTTCACATATAATAAATCTGGAGGATGTGTAAAAATTAATCCTTTATTCTTTTTTTACCAGTTTTACCAATTGAGGTAAGGAAAAAATTGTGACGTGATTGCCAAATTCTGACACCAAATTCGTGGTCAGGAGGATAAAGTATCATGGAAAACATATATAGCACAAAAAATATACCAAAATTTTTATTTTTGTATTGCTGATGCTGTACGACTGCATAAATAACAGTATGCAGCCGTACAGCATCGGCTACATTCAGCACATACAGAAGTAATGGAACCGCTGACATATAAGTGTTTATAAAGAAAAACAAATGTAGTTAGTGAAAATTAGTTGTGAATTTTATTTTATTAACTATAAGGAAAAATGAAAAACTCATGACCATACCAAAATCTTGTTTAGAGTCTCCTTCAAACTGAAAAAAGCAGAATTCTATGTGTCCCATAATTGTTATATTGTAGTTTATTTGTGTCATATAAAAATGTGTTCTAATCTACATCTTATAAACTTGTAATGAAATTTTTACGGATACATTTGCTTTATCAAATCTAGTGGAATATCCTGACTTTTAATACTAATATTTAATAATTCATTAAAATATTCAAATGCTTTTTACAAAGAGTTTAGATTACGTTCATATGGTTAGTTATTTTAAGTAAAAATGTTCATATCAATTTTGATCGTCCTACTTATATCCATAAAATTTGTAAATATAAAAATTTTAGAAATGTTGTGAACCAAACACAATTTCCTGAAATATTAACGTAATCGCTGTAAACGTTACACGAATGATGAAGCCTGACATTTCGAATTTTTTGTACTAAAATTATATTAATCAATGCCTTGTATTAACAGTGTTTCAAAGTTATTTCTTTGAAATTTTGGTGTGAGAAAAGTTATTCGAAGTCGATATAATAAATTCGTAATAAATTTAATCTAGGATTTTCTGTGGCAGCTCTGATAAGTGAATAAATTCATATTCTTGTTGGGTTTACTTTTTATTACGCATACAAGAAACGTACCATCGGACAGAAAAAGAGCTTAAACAATGTCATTTTATATTTTATGCAAACGTAAGAATTTCATCAATCTTTTCGCGTACGTCAGCTTTTTCAAACCGTTGGAGATAACTTGACGGAATATGTAATGCTGTTGGATTAGGCACAAACTGTTCAAACAAGCTGAAAATATATGAAAAAGAGATATGGAAAAACATGTCTGTTTTATTAGGTTTTTCTGTTGAATGTAGTGGAGATATTATGAAACCGTTTGCTTTAAATCTACATTTTCTACATTGCCTCTACTTTAATGTTTATTTAAAAGTTCATCTCTCTTTCAGGTATATGAAATATAATTTATTTAATTTTTGGTGCAAAAACAATTTCATTTATATCAGTAATGTTTCATGTTAAATACTTGGTTATCTGCAGTTAAAGCTTTTTATTGTGCTGTCACATATATATATATATATATATATATATATATATATATATATATAAGATTTGATAAAGCAAATGTATCCGTAAAAATTTTATTACAAGTTTATAAGATGTAGATTAGAACACATTTTTATATGACACAAATAAACTACAATATAACAATTATGGGACACATAGAATTCTGCTTTTTTCAGTTTGAAGGAGACTCTAAACAAGATTTTGGTATGGTCATGAGTTTTTCATTTTTCCTTATAGTTAATAAAATAAAATTCACAACTAATTTTCACTAACTACATTTGTTTTTCTTTATAAACACTTATATGTCAGCGGTTCCATTACTTCTGTATGTGCTGAATGTAGCCGATGCTGTACGGCTGCATACTGTTATTTATGCAGTCGTACAGCATCAGCAATACAAAAATAAAAATTTTGGTATATTTTTTGTGCTATATATGTTTTCCATGATACTTTATCCTCCTGACCACGAATTTGGTGTCAGAATTTGGCAATCACGTCACAATTTTTTCCTTACCTCAATTGGTAAAACTGGTAAAAAAAGAATAAAGGATTAATTTTTACACATCCTCCAGATTTATTATATGTGAAAGGACCCACTGAATCAGAAACTGCAGTCAGAATTCAAGTAGAACCGCTTCTTCTAACCTCTAAAACCTGATAAGAAATTTTCAATATTGAACCGACTTATGCGAAAACGACTAAATATTGCTTTTGGGGGTTGCTAATTACAAAAATAATATCAATTTAGCAAAATTCAAGGTGACGGATCCAATATAGCGGACAAGCATCCAAAACGATGCATAAAATTTGCAACAAAGAGCAGATTAAAGAAAATTTAGTATCTGGGGATTTTTGAGGTACCTGATTCTGACTTTGGAGTTACGTTTCACAATTGATTTGTAAATTTGAAGATGGAGGGTTCAATATTACATAGTGGGTAGCTATAACTCATATAATTAAACAGTTTTATAATGATTATTTTGATCCAGAGATACTTAACCAATAATAAAAGAAACGTAATGCTGGGCTTATCAAATACTCTAAACCCACGTTATGGGAACGACCACTTAGTAAAAGAAAAACATTGACGATACAATATTTAGTCAGATAAATCTTCATTAATTAAATCTTCCTTTGAAGGGGTGAAATCATCAATTTGCAATCAGCATTAAGTGTTTCACTATTAAGATCTGCCACAATTGGTTTTTTCATTGTTGAAACATGAACTGATGAAATTCTGTACTTACTTTTCCGGTTATGCTCTTTATTTTGCTACATAGTCTAGATATTAATGGTTTGGAGTTTGGAGTATTTGATGACCTTACCCTTGTGATACACCGAATATTTTTGGGTTCATATGTGGAACCCAGTTTGTATCCTATTTAAGGATCTCTAAATCAAAACAATCGATATACAACTTTTTAATTTTATCAGTTATAGCTATTCCGGTCTTGCTCACTAAGATATACTGGGGCGGCCATTATGAATTTTGCAAATCAATTTTGTAATTTAACTTAATTTTCATAACCAGTATTATCAAAAAATAACTTATTAGTAGGTCCTATAATTCTGTGCACTTTTTGTCTGCTTCGAATTAAAATCAGTTTTTTTGAGGTTCCAAAAAGGGCGAAGCGGTGCTACTGAAATTTTAGTGTGACTGCTTTGGTATTCAGCGGGTTCATTTACATATAAGAACTTTAGAGGATGTGAAAAAACAAATTCATGGTTTTTCTTATCCATACTTAACATAGGATTTTGATCAGTATTTTGGGGTTCTGACACTAAATTAGTGATCAGGAAAAAAATACTATAGACAACATATATCGCATAAAAAGTGTACTCCCTTTTATATTTTTGTGTGCCTGTGTAATCAATCGTATTCACTTGCTCTAGAAAAGGGCTGGAAATTTCGGTACTTTTTTACCATCAAAAAGTTTTGTCGGCATTTGTTTATTAGGTTAGGTAAAGATATATTTAAATGTTCACTTTATGGATAATTTTCTAGTGGTGAATTGAACAATGTTATGCCTTACATAATGCACGTTTTAATTGTTATCGATTTAGAACTTTTATAAATAAAGCCCATTCATGACCTAAGATGAACATTTTGTAGTGAGTGTTGTGTAATTTGCTGACAAAGTTCTGTTCAAATGTTTGCATAACATTCAAGATGTAATTCAAAAACATATCTGTTTATTAATGTGTTTCCTCATAACAGTAATCAATATTGACAGCAATAAATGAAGTGATATATGTAAGGTCGATTTCCCGTGATATTTTTTCATTTTTGAACTAGTCAGTCGATACTTAACACTGTATGAATACTTGTTTCCTAAATATTCGTTAGTTTGTATTTTTTACTAAACATTGTATGTGTACTTAACTGTTTTCTGAATGAGAATTGTAAAATCAAATTATTCACTTCCTGAGAATAATACCACACGTACCGAAAGAAACCCTTATTAAGGCACTGCAATGCAATGAATCTTCAATGATTTCTCTAAAACATCTCAATTAATTTGAATATTTAAAATTACATTCTTTTAAGATATTAGATTCAAAATCTCTCATAACAATTTAGAATATTTGGCAGTTGAAACAGAACTCGCATTACTTAACAATTCTAACAGCACACAGACAAATAGATAGAATCCAATCTAATCTGTCATTCTGTTAACAAAATAATTTATAATTCTGAACTTATAACACTAAATTCAGTCAAAAACAAAATATATCAGTAATGTTTCATGTTAAATACTTGGTTATCTGCAGTTAAAGCTTTTTATTGTGCTGTCACATATATATATATATATATATATATATATATATATATATATATATATATATATATATATATATATATATATATATATATATATATATATATATATATATATATATATATATATATATATATATATATATACATATATATGAACAGGGCTAGGTTCCGGGTTTATTATATACTCGATGTTTCGACTCCTGCTTTGGAGCCATTATCAAGAAATAAAAGTTCACTTACCTAGTGACTCTTGAGGAGTAGGCAGATTGAAGCCCCGAGTTCGATCTAGACTCTAAAACTCATTTTCACTTTTGTGTCTTGATAATGGCTCCAAAGCAGGAGTCCAAAACGTCGAGTACATAATAAATTTAGACGCGGTTCTCACCCGGAACCTAGCGTTGTTCATAGTAATGACCGCGGAAGCCTCTCAGAATATATATATATATATATATAAAGAATTATTTACCCAGGAGTACATCCGTTCGTTACATTGATTCATGTTTGAATCCTGCAGACGTTCGCCAAGGTCTCACCTGACATTGGTATAGTGTTTGTTTAATTTCTCTATTTTTAGTCAATATTTTTCACTACTTTTTCTTAGAGTTTAAGTAACAATCCTAATCCTTAAATAATATCTAAGAAAACCGATCAGGAATTCTGGTCCTTGGTACATATTTCTGCAAAAACTGATCAATAATAGAACCAGCAGCTACTGGTCAGTGACAAAACACTATTTTTACGAGTATTTACCCCAAAAATTTTCTTGAAATTTTCCGTTATTAGCTTCTTGTGTACAATATATAAACATGTCGTAGAACTAAAATGCAGAAGTAATCACTGAAGAAGGGACCTTACAATTTGTAGTAATATATTCATTCCACTTTACCTTGCACAAGGTAACATTTGAATAAGTGTAATTTAGGTGGAAATCTGTTATGTCATTTCAGACTTTATTGTCACATCATATAAACTGCACTGAAATCGTAGGAACCCAGCAATAATTCAGAGTAAGGAACTTTGTTTTTAAACTTTTGCATATTTTTTCAGCAGGCAACAAGACATTAAACGTATTACATTGGAGCAGACTTTTCTGAAATTCGCTTATAAGAGTTTGTGAAAGGAACAAATATTCATATTTTAGAAAAACAGAATCTCCATGTTTTGCATAACTGAAAGTTTTCACAAGCAAGATTTTTATTGATATAAAAGCAGAGCTCACCTTCAATTTACATAAAATAAATAGAGAACGCTGCTCAATTTATATTTCGCTCTTGGAATAATGTATCGTCACATAAGGCGAATAAAAAATACATACAAGATGTTTAAGCACTTCAAACCATTCTCGAAATAAAATGAACGTAGCAAGGAATATCTCCATACCTTGTTTATTATCCTCAAGTTATACTTACTTATATATGCGTCTACCCAGCCACTGCCGTGTTTATCATTTGAAAACCAACCTAGCATATATAATTACGCAGTGGTATCTGTTGTCGTGTAGAGCGTTTTCGATTTTAAAAACATTTAGATAGTAAATTTTAAAGCCAACAGTGTACGATTTCAAAGGTAATATGTATGTAAAAAAATATAGTTTTCTCTAGAATAAATAATAACTTAACCTATTATATTCAAACAAACCTTTAAAATGTTTTTAACAGTCAGAACTTTGCAGCAATGGGACCATGTAATGTAAAATTAATTAACTATAAGACAGCCATATTGACAGAAAACGTTAATTTTCAGTATGATTTTCAATATAAAAACTTTACTTACCAACATAGTACCTAACCCATGACGATTTCTGTTTTATGTAGAATATATAAAGAAATAGGAATCACATACTGTTAATTAATAGTAGTAAAATACACCTATTTTTGAGATTTTTTTTTCTGTGAATTGAAATTGAAACCCTGAAAACACTTTGAAATCTTGTCTTACTGAATTGAAAACTTGCAACCTAATTACTACAAAAGCAATGAAATGTCAAAATTTAAATCAAATTTCCGGCAGATGGCTAAGCATTCAGTGTTGTCGGATCTACCTATTTATCGTGAATTTGTGCATAATTTCACAATTTTCTGTAATCTTAGTTAAAGTTATATGAAGTATCAGAAATAATTAGATGAGGTGCAACATAATTCTGATGTTAGTTGAGAAACCGTATTTACAATGCAATAAAAGTTGCAAACTGCAAACTTGGGAGCGCCCAATAAACTGCGATTATTATGTATTATAATGTGTCGTTGGTTCTATTTCAATAGCGTGACTATGTAGGATTTAGTGAAGGGCCAAAACTTTTAGTTTTACATTTAATTTAGTTTGTCTTTCACATTGGAGTCAACCTATCTTATGATTTTCTCAAGAAGCAATCTGGCGGCACCGTTTGGCATTGACAGTATGCATGTAAATAATGATTTTTTTATTATTTAATTGTTGAAGCAATATTATCGTCGTAGGTCGTCTGTAGCTACTAAACCATACAAAAATAAAGCAAATCGTTTGAGTAACAGAGGAGAAAATGATACCTAACCGTATTGTCTTTGCCTATTTATATATAGATAATTAACTAAACGAGAACCAATTGACATTCTTTGCATGATTTGGAGACAGGAGCGCACCCAACAAGAAGTAGGTGAAATATTCAATGAATGTCATCTTGGTCGGCGTCCTATTAGCCAAAGAATGCTAAGCAATATTAGGTCTAAATACTGTAACTTTGGACAGGTTCTTGATTTCCCTAAATCTGGTAGACCCTAAAAATCAAACGAAGATAAACTTATCATTTTGTTGGTAATACAAAACAAATACCACTCAACATTTAGAAGTTACTCCTAATTTCAATACAGCAGCGTCCACAATATATATGCCTTGTTCATTAACTATCTGAAGACCAACTTGATCGACGAATTCAATTCTGCAAGCAAATGCAAGATCTACACAGGAATGATAATAATTTCGTGAAAAAAACATTTTTTTCTGACGAAGGTACTTTTTTTTTGAAATGGACATATCAACAAACAAAACTGCCGTTACTGAGCTATCGAACATCCGAATGCATGATGAAATATCGCACTTAACATCGCCAGTCCAAAGAAGCATTCTGGGTCCCTGTTTGTTTGACGTGAACCTAACTTATGCAAGATATTTGGAGTTTATTCCTGAACTATGAATTATTTAGATAAGTTATTCCTGAATCGTTAGATAGGGAGAAGGGGCCGATTAATTGGCCAGCTAGATCGCCAGATTTGACTACCCTAGATTACTTTTTATGGGGGTAAGTATACATTATTAGACCGGCAAATTTAGAAGAATTACAAGCGAGAATTCCTCAGCAGTTATATCGTATACCTCCTAACGTTATATTCTTATCAAGTGTGTAAGAAAAATGGCTGAAAATTATTATGAACTTCATAATTTGACCGCTAGAGGATGTAACTTCTAGGAAGACATGTAAAATTCTCAGAAAGTTAGTTTAGCGATTTGAGTTTATTTTTCTCTTTTGGGAGACATTATTGTTTGTTTAGCAATAAGTACGAAATAAATAAACTAGGGGGCGATATCTTAAAGATTGCATAGTTTTGGGAAAAGTTAATTGGAACGGTACTATTTTCTTGACGCAACCTTAACCTCCTTAAAATTGTAGCATGGGAATATCTCTTTCTGTGATCAGTTTACGAGAGAATATGTATTTACTTTAGTCATTATCATTAAATTTGATTGTTTTTCATTTTTTTATCAAACTTAGCTAATGTTATCATTTTTTCATTTAAAAAATGTATCGATGACGTCATATCTCGAATAACGATTACGTCAGAAATAAAGGTCGTATGTCAAAAAGTGCCTTTGTTTATAACAATATCAAAGTGTCAGACAATTTTTCACTCACACTCTCACATTCAGAAGAATTAAATTTATTCGTTGTTTTTGAAAGTACCGTATATTGGCAAGTGTAAGAGTGGAACTCCATAAAGAAGCATTCGCTTTAAAAATAATGCTTCAAAAATTAATCGGCAATATTTTGGTATGTGCTTGTGTTAAAATTAAACAACATACCTATCTAAATTTTTCGCTCCAACTAATTGCAAGGTCTTAGTTTATGATCCCTTTTTCTTCTTCTTTCCTAGTGTGACTCTGTTAACAATGAAGTACGTAAAACTGTTTGACTCAATATATATGTCTAAACATAATTAACATACATATTAAAAACTTCACTCGTAATTAACCAAAATATATTATCTTCCGAGGTTATATAGACAACATTCATCCTTATGGAGTTCCCTGAGTGTCCATTGCCATTCTTGCTGCCATCACTTCTAACTTGCTGCAAAACATTTCTATTCGAATAAATAAAAATTAGCAGCTTTATCGGTTATTTATTCGGAAACACATTCATTCATTTACGCCATACTGAATAACATGCATTTCCATTTCCAGTAAACTCAGTGCGAGAATTGATGGGGCTCAAGAGCAGCAACAGTTCTACGTTTCTCATATACATAATGTATGAGAATTTCCCAAGCAAGAAATGTTTTGTACCGACCGCTCGGATACTTCTGTATTCATCGAAACATATATCCAGGAAAGCCTGCGACAACCTGAAGAATATCTATGAAAATTTCGTCACCCACTTTCACATAATGGAAATAGGAGGTTCTCGAGTGATTCTTCTCCGTCCGCAGGAGTGTTTCGAGTTGTACAAAAATGTTTTATCCCTTGGCTTTCCGGATAACTTACTTTGTGACAAATGTAAATTGAAACTGAAACTTTGCCCTTTCAATATTAAGCAAAATTCCGATTTATATACGAAAAACTGAAATAACAAACAATAGAATTTTTATATCCTAAAGTCAAAATAAAAAAGTAATTTTAGTCAACAATTTAATTTACGATGTTTTAATCAATCTTATTTGTTCCCATTTATTAGTAGTCATTATTGGGAAGTTACATTTAAACTTATTCGTGGATGCGAATAGACCTAATGAAGGCAGATGTGACTGAGCCGAAAAGTTGTCATTTTGCTAATGCTTCTACGTGGGATCAATAATCAACCACGTGGATGAATATCCGGAACTATGGACTAATAGCTAACAATGCCAGGAAAAAAATTAATCTGTGGGCATCACATTTAAAAAGGGTAGCCAATAAATCATATATTGAAAACTTGCCAATACAGAGACTTGGTGTAAAAAAATATAATCAAAATAGCAAAAGATTTGTTCTGAAAATTATTCTCAATATCCAAGATTATGGTATCTTAAAATTTTCCCAAATTTTACTACAAGTGTTTCAATACATATTAGATATGATATCTCATTGTTATGCGAGAAGTAATATGCAATAAATGAATACTAGCGAAACCTTTATCTGAGCAATTTATTTGATACTCACACGCACTTAGAAATATGGAAGGAGCATGTCAGGCAGGAAATTTATAATTGAAACATCAAATTTTGCAAAATAAAAATAATCAAATTTAAAAGAAATTTATTGAAATAGTAAAATAAAATTTATAGAAAATAAATTGAAGAATGAGGACCCTATTTTAATAAATGTTAGAATTGTCCTCCAGTAACTTTCAAGAATTTCATAAATAATTTTAACTGTTAATAATGCTTGCAGGAGTAGGACGTTAAATGCCAGAATATTAACCTGATGCATGATATGTTTCTAGCGCGTTACTGGATTAGCATAAACACTAATAGTGACTATTAGTTTAAATAATTTGTTTGGAAAATTCTGATTTGTGAGTTTTATTTAAAACTCTTAAACAAAGTAGAACTTGTAATGTAAATCCTGGGCTTTAGGTGATGAACCAATTTGCACTGAAACGGTTTCCATATAATTTGGTGAAAGTGTGGGGAAAATTTTGAATGACTGTCTCAAATCTGTCTGCTTCCCATAGTGACGCATTTGGATACAAGTTAAAATAGCCCAAAACAACATTTTCGTTGTCATCAGCGTTACATTTTTTATTTTCTTAAAAAACCCTGATTTAAAAATTTGATGGTTTGAAGAATTAAAGTTACTGATTAACGACTGTAGTATACCTGCATTTTTTTATTTTTGAGATAACGTTGACCAAACACTTAACATGCACTACGTGTACTTATTTGGAAGCATTCACCTTAAATAATAAACAAATTGAGGTAATTTTTGTTTCTGTAGCCCAAGCGAGCGCTATTTTTCTGATTTTGAATTGAATTAATGTGTAAAACAGTATTAAAATTCGGATTCCAAACTTGCGATTAAACTTAGATTATGCACAAATCTGTTAGAAATCAGTATCTGGCGTTTTACAATGTACGTATCCAAATAATTTGAATGTGTGTTGATCAAAATAAGCCACATTTAGCTTATTTACCAACTTCTAAGTAGGCTGTAATATTTAATAAAATATCTATCTTTTTCCCAGAATTTACTTGTCCCACAGTTAATCACATTTCATAATTTCGGCCAATTTTATCAGCTGAAAAGTCTGATGTGGATATTTGAAAGGATTATATTCACACATAAATAATTCAGAATCTCTTAAATATCCCGAACACCCTAACAGAATGCATATGCAAGAATTTTTTTTGAAACTCGTATGTAAGAAATTTGTTATCTACTTCTTGCAAATCTAGAAGGCGCTCGAGGTTGATACTAATTTCATTAGATAGAGCACCCTTAAAAATCCACTTTCAAGTGAATACCTAATCTAGTTGGCTTAAAACTTTCCATCGTCATGAGACTATTCTAATTATTATAACTATCTTCTGTTTGTGCCAAAATTAGGGGTGTTGTTTATGTGCTAAATATAGATCCACAACTTCAAAACGTTTTTCAACAAACTCTGTGCTCTTAAATAACAAGTGATCGGTTAATTGAAAAAAAAACTTTTGCCGGTACTGTTTGTGGAATTCGTTCAAGAGTTGAAAATAGTTGCACATCTCTACAGCTACAGCTTGTTAGAGATACTGTATGTATATATGTTCTATAAATTACACAGTTCCCAAGCTGGGTCAGCATCCACGTGTCGTCTCAGGTTACCTTTCGAGGACGTACATCCGTGAGAACTGCAAGCGCTGCGACAGCTTAGTCAGCATTCTTAGGTTATAAATTGTACATTTGCCTTGTATCATCATTCATTATTTCTTACAGATTTGTCTAGTTACTTTAACACCAAATTTTGTATTTTTATTGTTTTAAAGTTATTTTATTAGTTTCATTTATTTTTATATACAAGTTATATTTGTGCAAGTTTAAATAAAATCTTTTTTTAAAAAGAGAAATTTTGGAAGTGCGATATAACATATTATATATATATATATATATATATATATATATATATATATATATATATCTATATATTTGTTTTTAAGTTTTCGCGGGCACTAAATGTTTTAGGTGGTTCCCGGGAATTCATCCGCGTAGTTGATAACTGATCCCTGCCGGGATCGATGGTAAAATGACGACGTTTCGGCAGAGTCACATCTGCCCTCTTCAGGTCGGTTCGCATAATTCTCGTAGCCTTCTGCTTTCGCTTCTAATTACTCGAATACCCCGGCAGGGATCAGTTATCAACTACGCGGATGAATTCCCGGGAACCACCTAAAACATATATATATATATATATATATATATATATATATATATTTTGGAATGAATGAATTTAAAATTTTTATAATAATTGACTTTATATTAGAATGATTAATAATAACTAAATAAATTTATACTTATCTCCTTTGTCTTACAAGTATTTGAATCTTTCTTCTGGATCACTTATATTTAGTAATTTGAAATTTTATCTTTACTTTAACTCTTACGTTGTTTACTTTTATTTTTTCTCTAATAAATTACTGTTAAAACAAATTTCACAATTTTAATCAATTTACAATTTATTTAATTTGAACACAATACAAACTTTAATACAAATTTTCTTTAAAACAAAATAAATTTACATTAACTGAATCTATCCTTAAATTTCGAATACTCGAGTAACTAGAAGCGAAAGCAGAAAAGGCTACGAGAATCATGCGAACCGACCTGAAGAGGGCAGATGCGACTCTGCCGAAACGTCGTTATTCTACCATCGATCCCGGCAGGGATCAGTTATATATATATATATATATATATATATATATATATATATATATATATACAAAATATAGAACAAAAAAGATTCAAATTAAGCTTAACCCTCGAATTACTATATATTTTCATTATATTAAGGCGAAATATTACTTTTGCTAATACAAGATGGTGGTTTCGCTAAATAGTATAGAAACCTATAAATGACTTTCAGCATTTTCTTTTGACCGCTATAGTTCAACACATGTCGCAAAATTGAGTACTTTTCGATATGAATATGGATTTTGAGAAAAATTGTCTAAAAGACATTTTACTTACTAAAAATACCGGAATAGATTTCAGAAAATCCACTTTTTACCATCAGAAACTTAAAGCCCACATGTAAGTGTAATCGCACCCAGTTGCGACAAGTATCGCACAACTACCTAACTTCAATTAAAAACATTTTGTTTTCTGAGGTTTTGATTCTTATTGGTAATTAAACTAATCTAATCTTCAGAAGTCATGAACAAGAATTTCGAATTAGGTTCTCTGGTAGACGAGATATTGAAGTTTGGCTTAGAAAGGTAACGGTAAATTTGGTTTTGTTCTAACGATGGATGAAATCGAGTTTTTGTTTTAATCATAAACTGTGTTTTAATTGGAAACTATAAGAAACTGAAAAGTGGAGGAAACATGAAAAATATCAAATTCCACATTTAACTACATATAAAATAATGTCAAAAATGCGAATAACATCGAAACATCTCAATATATATTATTATGACAAGCACCAAAAATATTAATAAGTACAAAAAATGATAAAGTTACTCTGTATATTGACAGAATACTGTAACGGATTGCTAGCTATAGATATATATATCTAAACATTTTCTATTTTGTAACTTCTATACACAAAAACACAACATTGAACTTAACCAGTAACATTAAATTGTATTTTCACTTCGTTCAAGGACTATGCGAAACAACCATAAATATCCTGGAACCATTATGTGCACAAGTAAAGTTCATCAAAGAGCATTTAAGGTTCATAAAAGTTTTAAAACTCGAAAACTTCCTAATGCTTTCAGTATCGGAATGTAACACGATACGTAATTTTGCTCGAGGAAATATTTCAGAATTTTTCACCAGAGCACTCAAATTAAGCCACAACAAGTAAGCACAAATATTCTCCCGTTTAACAGTTCACTGGTTCTGTAGCGAATTTAAAACCACTTTGTTAAATGTAATGTAATGAATATAAAAAAAATAATTAGGAATTTGATTAGTTCTTATAAATGTGCGGTTTACTTAAAGTATTAAATTAAAGCTTTACTGCAAAATGCATTATTAGCAACCCAAACCACAACTAACAGAAAAGGATTCCGTAAGAATGTATGTATGGCTACAATCACAAACAATACTATATACAAATACAGCGTAAAGTATTATTTCTTTTATAAACTGATTTAAGATCGTATTTAATTACTAAACAATGAATTTTAGCTGATACACTCGGAACATGTGGAATTATGATCATAATTTTGTTTTCTGTTTTTAAACAACACTCCATTAATAGCAACCAAACACAAACACAGAACAAAATTATGAACATAATTCCTTATAACTAAAGGAAAAAGATTTTTTTTTTTTTGGTAAATAGTCGACGTGTTAGATGACTATCCTGTATGTAGGGCGATAAATCTTACACTGTTATATAAGTTGTTTCTGATTGATTAAAGAGCTGAATAGCTATTTTGATTGTTCATCTATATTTTCACTTCCCACAGTGAGTTCTGAAAATTACAGATAAGTTAGGTAATTGAAAAATTAAGAATCTAAGAACAGTTTTTAGATGTATATTGTAGGTATGACACTTAAGTGTCTGATGTTTCGATTCATTGTTAGGAATCATTGCCTTTTAGCATTTTTTGGAGTTTTCTCAATATTTGTTCGCTTGCCTTCTTTGCAATTGTCAATTGATGTACGCTTATCACCCAATATTAATAGGGTAATATCTTAATTTTAGAAATCATTATACCTACGCATAGTAATAAACAGATTTTAAAAAAATCTGACTTATTTTTGCTCGTTCTGAGTTTAAGGTGTAACAGTTCCTATTTTCCAATTATCTTAAAATTAATTAATAAAACTTGAAGACCTTTAAAAGTAACGGAAAAAGAACCCCAATATAATATTTTCAGAAGATATGTGAACCAATCAAATACGGCCAATCATGTATAACCAGCACCGGTAGCTGAAAGAACAAAACTCAAAAAAGAGAAAATTTAACGAGGAAATCCGAGCACCTTCAATTGACGTGGATTCGGGATGGAGAAATTTATTGCTAGAACGGTAAAATAATTTGGTCAAGTGCGAGTTGGACTCGCATACTAAGGGTTCCGTGCCACCTTCAAGATTCTAATATTCCAGTTTCAGACAAGCAGGGAATGAGTGCATTTTCTTATATTTACCCTAATATCTTTTAAAGCAAGCATTTTAAATTTATAAAAAATATACACTTTGATTTTCCACACATAGACTTTTTATTTTATCTGCTTCAGTATTCGCTTGATTTTTATCAGAATACATATGTATTTAATTTTCTAATTTGGCCCCCAAAAATTAACATTAGAGTTTTATTTTACTTAATAAACTTTCAGAGAAGCCTTTTATAATTTACTGTCTCAGTTTTGATGCTCTGTAGATTGGAAGATAAGGAGCAAAGTACGTCAAGTTTTAAATTATAAATTATTAAATTTGTTATTCAAATTATTTAAAAATACAAATAAAATATGTTTGTCAAAATTTAAATAGTGTAGTTTCTAAAGTGGGAATTAAGTCAATGTTTAATATTTTTGTTGATATCTTTTAAACAAATTATGTAAAAATATGGTATATTTGTAATTCATATAATGAGCCCTTTATCTGATATATTACATGATGCATTTGAAAATTGAATTTTTATTTTCCATATAATTGTATAATTTTTCCCTAAAATTACTATGGAGGTTTCCAAATATTTTAATTAAAGTGAGCCCCAGTACCAACAATTATTTTCAAAATTTTAGGTAGTATGGTTTCGGAAATAAAGCCAGAAATGAATTTTTTTTATATCTTCATGTTAATATCTTGTAAACAATTGATTTTAAAAATATGAAAAATATATATTTGTATTCCTCATAATGAGCCCTTCCATTTGATGTATTGCATGATGCGTTAAAAAAATATATTTTTTTATTTTCCATTTAATTCTATAATTTGGCCCCCAATATTAATATTGGAGATTTCTTCATATTTTTCCTGTAAACAAAAAAAATAGGTCTTATAATTAGGGAAATAACGGGGGGAATGTGTAATTTTTTAAAAATATTTTTTAATATATTTTAAAATGTTCATTAAAAAAAAATTAAAATAATATATTTGTATTCGTCATAATGAGCCCTGTGATTTGATATATTATATGATCCGTTAGAAACAATTATAATTTTTTTTCCATTCACAAATCCGGAGTGATACCTATTATAAGGGTATCCGTTATTGTATATACAGAACCCTAAAAACGGTACCATCAATATCGAGTGATCATAAAATGTAAAATTTGTTACTGTCAAAAATTTTTCGAAAAACAAGAAAATTTGCATCAAAGCGAAAGGGTTAACCTCCACGACTCCAGAGTTGGAGTTGAAACGTATCCAAACACAAACAACAAACTATACAAAACACTATTTATATACATGAATACTGGTCGAACATATTATAGACATTTCTTCCTCTCACAATATATGTGGAGAATAATTTCTGTAAACACCACCAGTAATCCGGGAATATTTTCGAAACAGCCTTACTACATACTCTCTTCGAGGTGTCATTCCTTTGTACGCAAAACAATATATACTATATATAAATATAATATACATTGTTTCTGGTCGGGAACCTTTATCAGTTGCGCTTCCCACAATTCAATGTCCTCTCGAACACTTCTTTATGCATTTGATGCATTTCGTTAAATTTGAAGACGCGAGATGTAAGACCGACATCTAGGATTTTCAAGAGAATCAGTACACAGGGGTTCCGAATCTGGCGCCGTTCCGTGTAAATACTGTTCTCCCTTAACTCATAGGACAGAATGTCACGATAAAATTTTCAGGTTACTTCACCTGTCAAAGATATTGAATACTCTCTTCGAGGTGTCAATCCTTTGTACGTACAAAAATCCTCCAGATTCGGAACCTCTGTGTACTGATTCTCTTGAAAATGTCGTTCTTACATCTCGCGTCTTCAGCCTTACTACAGTTTGATCTCCATTTACAATTTTCAAATACTTCTCTGTTGTAAGAAAAATCTGAAAAATCCCAATTGAACAGGCAAAATATTTAAATATGACCTATTAGCTATCCAATTTCCACAGAAACAGAATCCTACACCAAAAACTGTCAAAAGAACTATAGCAAACTACAAGTATTATTTTTAAATGTTCAAATGGGTCACTAATTTCAACTAAGTGGCAGTCAATTAATATTGTGCTAATATGCTGAGCCGCATGCATTCGTGGTTATCAAAGTAAAAATATTTTCAATGGAATTTCGAGACAAATTCAAGGTGATTCATGTTGATGTTACATTGTTTATATATTATTACATATTTGTACTCGTCTGTCAATTTTAGTAAAAGTTTATTCATCATACATGTTACCTCAAAATGCATTTTAGGAGCTATTCGATATTTTGTCAAAATGTTCACATCTAGAAACAGGTGAATTTTAGAGCTGACTGGTATCACAGGGGGAAACAATTCACCACCCTCCATACTCCCAATAGCCAGAATGACAATGATGATGATTTGCCAATACGAGATTTTTAAAGCAGTCTACAATAATGAAAACCATATCGATCATTTCATTTTGTAAAATTGGCCATTTTCAGTAACTTAATTTGACAATGAATACCAAAATTATCGTAGAAAACAATTAGAATTATTATCAAAGTGAAATTAAGGTGACAAGACTCACATAAGATGACATGGAAATTAAACTCCACAACCTTCTAAGATCAAAAAAAGCATGAATCATTTTGATTTCTTGGTTTCTGAAACAGATGCACTTAACCCTATATACAATTAAAAAAATAAGTTATCCATGATTAAACTTTTCAAAATTGGAGTGACGAAATAGGCACAATAAAAAAGTTCATAATTAAATTCATTCTAAAATTGACAAAGGAAAACAAATATGTAATAATATACAAGGTGTTCCATTTAAAAAATCTAACTCCGTATGAATCATCCTGTCTCCAAATTTCAGTACAAGTATTTATAGTTCGTTATTTCTCACTACCTCTCACCCTCACTGGGGACAGATTTTTAAAATATACATCAGTATAGACTATATCCTTCCTTTCACGCAGTATTGGCTCACACTTTATAATAAAAAATTTGCAGAACTTTACTCTTCCTAGAAAATTTGTTTTAGATGATGTGTATGTAAATTTTTAATATTGGTGTTTTAAATAATCCGAATTCTAATTCTACTTACTCGATAAATATTGCTGGATATTACTGGATATGCTTATTAACATCCCAAAATACCGATTTCCCTATTTTAGTTATCAACATCTGGTTTGTTTCTATATGTTCTAGAATAAACACAATTCTTTATAAATGATAAGTAAATTTAATTAAGCTTCATTCGTATAAAATTATGCATCCTGGAATAATAAATGACAATTTTAGAATGGTAAGTGACTCTAACACCTATTTATTTATTAATATTTTTAATGCCTAATATCATAATATTCTAAAAATGGGTTGTTTGTATATGAAAAATTTGCAATTACCCTGTATTAATAATTATCAAATGTACCGAAACTACTGAAGTCGATATTTTTTAACAACAACAACAACCCGAATCAAACTCTAAATGCTTCCTCTTTCTATCTCTGAAACAGGAAAATGTGTACAAAAAAGTTTATGACAAATTTTATCCATTACAATTATTATAATATCATTGTTTAATAACAGAAACTGAGATATTCTGATGGTGATCTGTTTGGACATGGACACGTTATTCTATGTGACTATTGATAAAATATTTTGAATGCGAAAGTAAATTATTATATAAGTTAGTAGATGATTATCCCTCATTCCGAGGCTGGCCATTTTTGGCTTCATTATCATTCTATTAGCAAATTTAGAACACATTCGAAATTAAAACTAGCTTGAGAAGTAATTAAGTATCCAACAGGACATTCAGTTTAAGGGTTTAAGCACTAATAAGGTAAAAAAGAAGATAATATAACTAGATACAAAGTATTAACAGAAATCATAGTAAATAGGACACATCAGATTGCAAGTAACTACATTTTGCAGTATCCTCAACACACGATCACATCCACACTCTGAAGGAAGTTATCAATCGATATAAAGTAGGTACAAGTATATGAATTCCCACAAGCATTAGACTTCGCGAATGCGCTCGGCGAGATATAAGCGAAGACTGGAATCAACACTTTCACCGAAAAATATAAGGATAAACTATTGACTTGCTGACATATAGGGTAATTCAACCATTTATTATAGTACAATAATTTGGTCAATATATCACTTTCAAAAGTCTTTGAAAGAGAAAATATCCGACCTGCACAGCACTACAAAATATAATTTTCTCTAACTGTAAGCAATCAATTTTTTTTATGTCGCTTTTAGACTGCTCGTTTTTATACATTTACTGAGCCTACTGTAATGTTTTGTTTTAACACTCGGGTTTTTAAATTTATCCAAGAACTGAACTCTTGGATTTACTTAAAAACATAGTTCAACTCATTATAATTTATTTTCACTGCTTTAATTTATATTCACACAACTACTTATAATTAATTTTCAACACCTGGTCTTTTCTATACGGCAATGGAATCCTGACTGAATGCTTCCGTCAACTCTCCATATTTATATATTTCTTCTAGGAATTTTCCAGAACGTCAAAGAGCCGCCGAGAGATTTCCTTCATAGACTAGAATTCTTCGAGAATTTGATCAAAGCCAGCCTCCGACCCCGAGGCACCAGACGAACAACATTTCGGATTCCCCGAAATATGTGATGAATGCCGATTCCACGAATTATCGGAAGAATTCTCGTCCCCCTCCTTAAGACCATTTCGTTCCGAAATCCCCCAGAATCCTTCCTTCCCATTTCGACAACGGGAAGTTTGGTAGGAAGTAACAGTTAACGGTCTTAGAATCTGGGATGCGGAATATTGAGACAGCATACAAGGATGTTGATGCCACTGAATCGAGAGATAGTTTCCATCATACTGCTCACCACCCTCCAATTCAGTCCATCCAACCCCCATGCTATTTTTGGGACCGCCAATTTTATTAAATTCTTCTCTCCATCATCACAGTCCTCAATTTTAGCAGAGTCTTCCAAAGATCGCTTAATGTTGGCTTGTCCATTGCTCTAAAGATGCTTGCACGACCTGCTCTTTGTTGCCAGGGTTGTTCTCATGAGCTCCGTCTTTTAAACATATCCCACAAGTTTTCAATCGGATTGAGATCCGGGCAACAAGCAGGTCAGTCCAAACAATCACACCTTCCTCATCTAAACAATTTCCCTTAACTTTGTTGGCCCGTGGAGGGGCGTTATCTTGTAGAAATAGGAAAGAATCGCCGAAGGCAATTCTCCAAAGGCTCTCAAAAGGTTATAGCACTAATTCCACATATCTCTGACCTGTTAGTGTTTGTCTAGTAACAATCAAGTGAGTTTTCCCATCACATACGAAACCATCCCAAAACATTACACTCCCACCTTTGTGTTTTGGGGATCGATCGAGATGCACTGAGTCTACTCTAATCACCTCTAAACACTCCAATATTCTAATGTAGGCCGATTTTTGACGATTTTATTTTGCGGAGATACTTATGGAAAACTTAACTGTCTTCTACTAAACAATTCTCGACTGCGAAGTCTCTTCCTTATAGCATCCACTGAAATTTTAACACCGGTAGGTTGCAAAAGTTGTATCTGTAACTCTGGATGGGTTGGTGTGAGATTTCTTCGTGCTGTTTGAAATAAGAAGTCGTCCTGACGTTCTGTATTAACACTATGGCGACTTCTCCTAAGCCAATTTTCTATAGTTCCCAGTTCCAGAAACCATTTATCGGTTTTTGAAACAACCTCTTGTGCAACTCCGTTCGCGCAATTTTCATTTGCTTCATACCCTGTTCGGACAGAGCTAAAATTTTCCCCTTAGGACTTCTGATAACCCCACATAAGGAAATTTTAATTAGATTTATGAAGATAATATTTAATTACCATTGACACGTAACAAATACGGGATAGTACTACTACCACTGAAGAAGCAATTCTTAGTACTCATATACACCCACCTATTTTTCAACAAATATATTCGCAGTTTGTTATGTTTACATTTGTTTCCCTTGAAAAAATCTTTTATGGCTAGGGGTGATTCTATATAAGTTTGGTTAAGTTATTCAGAAAAAGCGTGCCATTTTCTTCATTCAACACTAAGAGATTATTCAATTCTAACTAGACAAATTGAAATAAAAGAAGCGGAAAATATCTTTCCTTTTTCAAAAACGTAACTTAGCTTAAGGTGCAATTCTTTTAATTATTTTAGCGTATTCTTACATCTCTTTTTATCTTTATTTTCTACATTTTTTTGAGTTTTTTATTCGTTTTATTATTTGGACCACTATCTATAAGTGTAACTCTAATTCACTCTATATTGCGACCACCCTTTATATGTTTGCCTGTATTGGTCACCTAATATAAATTATTTATCTATCAATTTCTGAACCACCCTATACAACTATAATTCAACTCCACACGATGTTACAACAGCCTTGTATATGTATTAATCCTCTGCACCCTATTGGCTGTTTCTATTTTTTTATTGTTTAACTCATCCTGTATACTTATATAACTATAATTCCATTCAACCTTATATTTCGATCATCCTGTATATGCAACATTTTTTAAACCCTCCCGGCCTATAACTCGAGTATTCTTACTCATATGCTTATTTAACCATTTTTTTAAGTTTTTTTTATCCAGTCCGTATAACTATAGTTTTACTTCACTCTTATTTCAACCACCTGCTATACGCAACTACTCATGTGCGACACAATACATTTTTTGAACCTGTATAACTTTATTTCTGTTCCACCTATTATTTCAACCATCCTATATAGGTACGCAACTGCTTATGTACCATCCAATACCACATTTCCTTGTAAGATTTTTTGAACCCACCTGTATAACTGTAATTTTACTTCGACCTATATTTCAACTGCGCAAATTGCTTGCTGCTTGAATTTTGATGCAGGCACGCACACCTACCACCGTATACCATATAGAAAATATGGCTCACATAACAATTTTTCTTTACGATTCATTTCACTCGACTGTAAGTCCCGTAAAATGAAAACCGTTGGAAACACCCTGTACGATATACTTCCATGACATATCTTGACATTTAAGCTCGTTATTTATGATGAAAATTTGACATTTACCGTTTTTTTTGCAGATATTTTTCCGATTTTCAGAAAAATGGTGTTTTACTTTATGAGCCATTATACAGAATCAAGCTAGAACATCTCTTTGTAGAATAGAATTTAAAATATTCAAATTAATTTAGCCGTTTTAGAGAAAACAGTGTAGACTCATTGAAATTGACTGAAATGTAGTCCCATAATTACTGCTTTTTCTGATTTTCTGGAAAACCGTAAATCTCAGATTATAGAAAATTATTTTGTACCATTCTGTAATATTCCTTAATACAATGCCGTTTAAATCAACAAAATTGCCAAAGTTGAATAATCACTGAGCAAATATAAAAAAATGCCGACGAAGTCATAACCTTCTTATCTTCTAAATGTTATTTGTGGCATATTATTGATTATTCTTGTTTTCTTGGGAATAACACGACAATTGAAATAAAAAGCTGTATATTGTAAGAAAAAACCAAACGTTTCAGAGTCCATTCTGGCTTCGTTGTCAATTGCTTTATATATATTGAAAATGTAAATTGCAAAATGAAAGTTTGATTTATGAGATTTAAGTTGACATTTAACTTAAATGTCATAAACCTTCATTTTGCAATTTACATTTTCAATACATATAAGAACATTGAAAACGAAGTCAGAATGAACTTTGAAACGTTTGGTTTTTTCTTTCAATATACAGCTTTTTATTTCAATTGTGGAAGTTGATTAAAAAACGGGAACATGCACTGGGCGATGGAGAACGTGACCTTTTCATAAAAGCTTGAAATGAAATATAGTTTCGTCATTTAATAAGTACATAATAGTTACCTATTTACTCATTATATAAGAATAATCTGCTAGATAGTACAAACGATCAAACATAAATAACATAAGTGCAATTCTAAATAATTACATTGTCAAATAAACTTTTTTTAAGTATAGAAAATTCTTTTAACTAAACCTACGGCTACAAAAATCAGAATTTATTCTCACAAAACAAACTTCTCTAATGTTCTTATATTCAGCTGAATAAAAGTTTTTATCAAGTTCTATTCAGCAAACCGAAAAATTCGAATAGTTATGACAAATTGTGAAATAATTTAATAAGATTTTCATTAGCGCCGACCCATAGCCTAACGCAGATTTCCTGCTTTCTCGAGCTCGAGCTCCAGATTGAATTTAAATCCATTGAAAATTACTAGTCCTGACATTTTGATGGAATATTGTAGGGAAAGTTTCCAAGTTGAGGGAAGACGGGTTGATGAGGTAAGAGGAAAGTTAGATTTAGAAGGAAAACATATTGTAGGTATTTCCGTAGTGACACGTTCTCACCTACGAATCGTATTCCTTTCTCTAACGAAATTAACACCTAGATGATGAGTTAGCTCTCGATTTAAGATTATATAACCGGCGTATTACTAAAAGGGCTTCATTCTGTTTAGAACCCAATTTGGCGGGTTTACGGGTATTAATCATTTGCAACGTGTTTTGAGTATTCAGATAAGTTTCGGTTTAAGATTCTCACCGTGAATTTTGCTTATGATTTACCATATGATTAATCATATATCTGTGCAATTTTGTGGTGAGCACCATAGTTTCGCAAATAACTGAGTAATACTCAGGGACCATGATAAGGGGTCGGGCAGAATATACAGAGATTGTTAATATCGCCCGAAAAATAACATTTTCGATTTTTTTTTGTCAGCGCCTCTATTTAATAAGCATAAGACAATATAAAACTAGCTTGCCAAATATTAATCTAAAATTAATTCATACATGTTTATTAATTATATCGTATATTAAGAATGACAGTGTAGGTAAATTTATAGTTTCTGGGTAAAGATCCAAGTACTAGTTGTTTTCAGAATGATACTTGTGGCATATTTTTCAATGTCTAAGTGCTTCTTGTGCCTTTTTAATACGTAGATACAAATCTATTTGGAATATACAGCAATCTTCATTAAGAAGCACTTAGACATCTAAGTACTATTTTATGAATATATGATAAAACATAAAATCTTCATTATTACCAATATTAATCATTTGTAATGATGTCAGCTTCTCTGCCGCTTCATTATGAAATGTTAGATATTTTTGAACTTTGAGTTTGATCCATAAATGAAAAACATGAAAATTTTCGATACAGCATAGTTTGTTGAAACGCCAATATCCGCCTATACAGGTTCAACTAACTAAATTTCTCTTAAATAAAAATAGTGATAATAATCTAAAGCTTTAGCTTCTTTAGAAGAGATCTTTAGTTCACAACTTAGAAAAATAAGTGTCAATTGGGTGTATGCATGTTAGACATAATTTAGTAGTTCCTTCCTGGAGCTTATTTGTGACATCTACTAGTTTCGTTTTGGTTTTCGTAGGATACCTATTGAGAAAAATAAAGCTGTATATTCAAAAAATCCAAAATTTTCAAATTCTTATTCTGCCTTCATTGTAAGTGGCACCAAAACCTGAAAAATTAAATGTGTAATTGGAAGGGATCACTTTAATATTGTTTTGTTTTTGTTATTTTTGACATATAAGATAGTACCAAGCAACAGGTAACATTTGAAAAATCTGAGTATTTTCGGACCTTGCTTCATTCGTTTGTTGAGGAGGTTTTGAATTATTTTGCCAGTTCATTGGGTTGTTCTCTCCTCAATTTTGTTTCTGGCAACAGATAAGTACTTGAAAATTGTATGTGGAGAACAAAGTTTAGTAAAGCAATTTCGTAAAATTGCCCGGATTACTGGTTGTCTGTTCAGAGATTCTTCTTCTTCCTCTTTAATCCACATTTACAAAAATAAGTCTCAATTAGGTTAAATTTTTGTGTGTGCATACTAGACATAATTTCGTAGTCCTTTTCTTATTTGAGACATCTACTAGTTTCTTTTTGGTTTTCGTTGGATACACATTGAGGAAAATAAAGCTGTATATTCAAAAAATCCAAAAGTTTCAAATTCTAATTCTCGGCTTCTTTTTCAGTGGCTCCAAAACCTGAATAAAATTAAATCTGAAATTGGAAGCGATCACTTTTTAACGTATACAAGATAGAGAGAGTCTGCCTTGGGGCGACATATAAACTATTCCGGTATGGGGCTGTTCAAAATAAGCTCAAAGTTACTAATTTTCTCCATAAATATCGGCAACGAGTAGCAATACAATCACCCTTATTTAACAGATTTAAGGCAGACTTTCTTGATTTTCGTTTTGTGTTGTGTTTTTATTTGTGCAATTTGATAATTCTACAATAATGTACAAAGAAAATCACAAAAAAGTGACAATAAAAAAACCTTGCCTCAATTCTATTAAAGGAGGATGATTTTATTGCCTTCCATAAAACTCAATTGTATTTGGTTGCCGATAATTAAGCAGGGAACTAGTAAGTGTCATCTCTTGTTGAACAAGCCTATATCAGGATTTTTCCTAGGTTTTCATTATTAATGGGATCAATCAATCAACAGAAATTTTTGACTGCATGTTCGGCACACACACACAGTGGCCCTAGGAGCACCACATATGAATTTTATTGACCAGTCTTTCATTGCTCTTCCAACTTGAGTGCAGCTTGAGTATTTATTATGTACAAACTTTGAAGTTTTTGTACTATCCGGCATACCTAAAAAACAACAAATTTCTTTAGCAATGACTTCCCAAATTGTCAACACAGCTTTCAATTTCAAATTAATATTTTATTCAGATTTTAAGGTCATTAGCATCAAACACAAAATAAGACTTTAAAACCTTTGGAATTTTTTAATAAAGAGCTTCTTTCTTCAATGTGGTGTTAGCCACGGAAATCAAAAAGATACTTTGGCAAAATGAGTACTTGTATGAAAATATGAAATAAGTTCCTATTGGACTTTATTACCAGCTTTTGTCAAAAGCTAGTAACTTTCCTCAGAGGATTGTCTCAAATAAAAGAAATTCCCTACGACTGGTGTTTTATATTGAAATTCTCTTGTTGTTTGTTTAGAATTGGCACATTTATTTTAAATACCTACGACCATTGTGTCAATATTAGGTTAAGTAACTTAAAATCCTAGGACTTTAGTTAGGATTGTGTGATAGTTTCCTCGAAAATTAGATGTACATCTAAAATAAGTAAAAATTCAAGTTTTTTTCAGATATAATTCATAGAACTTTATTTGTGTTCAAATTCGTAATTCTTAATTTAATATGACAACAATTCAACTGCTAATGGGCTAGTATAGCTATAATTGCACTCAATATTTCCTCAGCAAATCTCATTTTTTCATTTTTGGGTCCATTCTATAATATGACTCTCGTTTTGTTTATGAACTAACTCTAGGGAACCAACTCCGTATATCTATACCTCTTACATATTTCATCTTAGCGGGTTAAAATGTTGCATTATTTCCGCCACCCTGTATATGCATCTATGGCAGTATAACTGTAATTTTACTGCACCTTGAACCCTGTAGCTAAATATCGCAACTTCTCATGTAGTGATTTCTAACCTGGAATCGCCCTGGATTACTGGCATGCCACTTCCAGAAGTACATGCTCTAAGCAGCATTGGTCTGTCTATATATAATTACTCAATGGTTTGAGTCTGGCGGCGGCAGCACGCGGCACATTCATTTGTTTGGCATTGAGATGACGTAAATAATGACCATACAGCACTGAAGGTCGTCAGTAGCTACTAAACAAAACAAAAATGACGGTTGAGTGGTACCTAATCGTTTTGTCAGATACCTACAATATTTACTTAAAAAAATGTAGGATTATTATTTAATTAAATAAGAAAATTAATATCATAAAAGTACCACTGAACTTGTATTGGATAAGTAAAACCAGTAACTTATTTGTGACAGTTCCTTATTTCTCAGATCTAATTTTTTCTTTTTGTCCCTAAATATCACAAACTATCAGCGCCAACTCCGTAACAAGCTCTGAGCCAGCGGGAATTATATTTGGGGGTGATTGTAGTTTAGCGTAGTTCGAACCATTGATTCAAAGGTTAAATCCGGACACGGGAGAGTTGGTTTATTAATGGTGACATACAATGTGTGCTCAAAACGGTGTGTTCAGGGTATAATCAAAGTAGGAATTATTTACCGAGGATCAAGAGTTCAGATTTTCATTTTCCAAACTTTATGAACCATAACCGACAACAAAAGATCTAGAGAGAACAGAATGGTAAAGAACATAGCCCAAAACAGTCAAAGAGGTGGAAGAAGAAACGATGGATTTAGAAGGGAATCTCAATTTCAGGAATTTGAGGCCTCGAGATCTGCAAGAAGAATTTTAACTGAAGATCTAATAAATTAGGTAATAGTAAAAAATGCCAAGAACGTAAAGACTGCAAAGAGACAACCTACCAAACAGATGTAAAGACTTTTAGACATCAAATGCACCAGAAATGTAAACAAGAAACCACGAGCCAAAATCATAGGTTAACTGGTTTATTATTCAGTTAACACTCTTATATACGTTTTTATAATAATAGCACATTTTGTAACACTTATATATGAACTGAACTGTTATTTAGTTTGTTTCTACACAGCTGTTGGTTAGTTATGACATTCATTCACAAATTACTAGTTTTATCTTTTCCAGTAATTTAGAAATGCTTGTAGGGCTTGCACTTCTTTTCTCTAACAGACATTTGCAGTGGAAACAAAGGGTAGTAGGGACAATTATGAAAATGTGCTTACTGTGTTCTATGTACAAATATGTGCATTTTATATTAAGTATGCTGTTTTAGAGATGTTTCAACTGTTACTCTAGAGGACTGGTTAATCTTATTCTATAAAAATTATTCACTTAGATCATATGAGAGAAAAGCTATAAAAATGCCATTTGATACAGAAAATAATTGAGGAGAAAAAGTCCTTAATGAGCTGACAGAATAATTTATACTCTATTCGAGGTGTCATTCTTTATTATGTTTTTATTTATGTACCAAAATTTATTTCACTACATCTCCAAAAGTCTTTCCATGTTGCTATATTAACTTTATAGCAGCATGAGTTTGTAATTTTGATGTTGTTAATGATATATTTGATCGATTAAAATTTGTCTGATACGACTAATGCAGTAAACAATACAGTCAATTTTTCATTTCTTATTTAATTAGAGATTCTTCACGAGTAAGTTAATACAAATGTTTGATCGAAAATTATATCTCAGTGTTGAAAAGGATTGTAATTCATTAAAAGCAACAACAAAGGAACAACTTCCCTCCTTTTCGTGAATCAGCTTACCCCTTTAACAAGATGCGGATCGCATTTCATTTTGAGGCCAGAATACGTTTTCTCTCTAATTGAAAATTTCCATTAATTACAAAGGATTAAAATGAACCAACAAAAATTTAATTACGTCCAGTCCAATATTTTCCAGATAGAGGGTAATCGTAAAATGTTCATAATAAAATTGCTTACGACAGAATTAATTTCAAATTAATGAGACTTCTACGAAATTATTAATTTAGTAATGCCATTAACCACTTTACTTTATACAGATAAGGTATAATTTATTATACTGGATGTTAAGTTGTTGTAAAGAACGCAAAATAAATCTTTACGAGATTTGTAGAACCCCAAAATTTTAATTGTTTCACTCGGATCTTTTTAAATTCGTACAAGTGATTCAAGATGAGATGTGGACAGATGTAGATGGTTACTCAACACAAAAATCAGCTTTCAAAAGTTGTGTTGCATCATTGAAGCCAGCATATAATATCTCTACTTTAAGCAAAAACACAAGAAGAGATTTTCTGATTGTTTTTTTCGGATGTTTTGTCCTAGTTCCATGTTAGATAATTATCAAAATAAATATGTTGATCTATATATTAATATTCTTAACCATCTTCGAGTAACACGTGCCAAATTCAATAATTTTATTGTTAAAACAGGTATATGGTATTTTAAATCAGATTTTTTGGGGTAATGAACAAAAAGCATTCGAATAAATTTTATTTTGAACTCCTAATGGTATTACGAATAAATTTATTTAAAAAAAAACACTTCAAAAAAAGTAACTTAACGTAAAAGCCATGAAATATTTTTTACTGCAACACTTAAATACTTTTTCTGAAGTCGGTGCCAAGTTGAACAGCTAAGGTGCGAAAAACAACTCACAAATGTACTTCGCACCTTCGATTTAAGTAAGGTAACTGGTTCCTCGAAGTTTCCCTGGACCTCCATCGTCTTCAAATTTAATTAACTTATTCGATATTATCTAATATAAGGTATTTTACTTTTAAGCAACATTTATTATTTTGAGCGACCCTGTTGACTTTTGAATAGAATTGAGTAACTCGTTTGTTTTGCATATTATACGAACTTAGGTAGATTCACTATATTGTAGACGACTTGTAACGGAAATTCCTCATGACATTTTTAGGAAATTAATTAAACAATTATTAGCATAACATCATCATAAACCATTCTAGGTAACCTCATTAAATTCAGCATGTCTACAAATATTATCACGTACACCAAATAGTTAAATTAGCAAAACAATCGGCTGATGGCACATTTTCGATAATTGATGTAAATCGCGAACCATCAGTCGAGTTCAAAATGTAGCATAGTAAAGATTAGATGTAGTTAGTATAGTGTAACCAGATGTAGTTAGTATAGTGTAACTAAGTAACCAGTAGAAATAAACATGTAGTCTTTACAACTAGTATTATTGGTCGAAGGCCGCTGCAACATTATAATATCACATGGCGATCCTGAACCATAAATAAAGACCAATCATCACAGACTTGAATATTATCATTTCTTTTTGGTCTGCTAATTATATTGACATTCATTTAATAGTCTCTTCTCTGCGGAATCTTATAATAAATCATTATAAATTTTGAAGTTATATAGCATAATAGGATGAAGTTTTCACATCCTAATAAACTTTACTTTTATGTTTTTTTTTTTTTGGGCAATAACACCACAATAGAACGACGTATATTGCAGGAATACCAAACGTTACAAAGTATATTCTGACTTCGTTGTCAATGGCTTTATATTTATTGATGTAGATTGCAAAATGAAAATTTGATTTATTTAACAATTTGGGTTATTATTAAAAACAAAGGTACTTCACTTTTAAACAAAATTTATATTTTTTGTCCAATCCAGTATACAATTTGGAAAAGTGACGTAAATATTTATTATAAAGGTTTTAGTGATGTTTTCGATGCATTTTATAATTCTAATTATTTCTGGTTGATAAATATTTTACATTTAACAAAACTCATATTTGCCTACAAACCTCCTACACAGTTGTAAAAGTGACATGTAATGATTACAGTATACGTTTCTGACCATGCAAATCGTTTTATTAAGAATAATTTTTCTGTTTGAATCCAACTTTGAAGTATATAGAGACCATCTGAGATATTGAAGACTTTGTTTGATTACAATTTCAGATATTATAATAAAATAAAGATACCTAACTTTTTAACAAAATTGATTGGTCTATCTTTTGAAACCTAGTATGTAGTGGAAAACTTACCTAAATACTTATTAAACACTTTTAGCGGAATGACATGATGAGACACAGTTTTTAATACTAATTATTTCTATTTGATAACAATTTCAGAAATTGAAATATTACTTCAATTTTCAGGAAAATCCCTATTTGCTGACAAACCTTGTCTACAATTAAAAAAGTAATATGTAATGATTACAGTAGGTATATACGTTTTAGACTTTGAATAACTTTTTCTCTTAGTATAATTCATAAAATTCATTTATGAAGACACACTGTACATATACAGACTAATTGAGAATCATCACCATGAAGTTCATTAACTGATATTTATTTTGATTAATCCATTTATTTTTTCAAGTTCCATATTTATATTACCAGCGTCTCTGCGTTTTTGCCGATTTTGTAAAAAAAATGGGACCACTTCGAGAACTGGATTCAGTATAAACGTTCGAAATTCCTTGAGACATTTCCATAGATACCGGCGAATTGAGAACCTTCTTTCTTTTTGAAGTTGGTTAAAAAGAAAATTCACTGCTGGTTGAAAAATTGCATTTAAAACTTAGAAAGAAATGAATTATTTATTATTTGCTGTCTTCTGTTGTTGGTCGTTCGCACTGCACTTTGGAACCCCTTATAAAACCGCATGGACCTATTCTTATCACCAAAGTTATTTTCGTTTATCATTTGTTTTAGTTAAACACCCCATTATGCAAGAACTGCTAAGTCCAATGGTTTTCATTAGAATCTTTTGGTTCCTGTTATCAGATTTTGGCTCTTGATTAAATATCCTTTTTAACAAGTTGCGCTATTTTCTTACTTTTGTTAGTTTTTAATCATTATCTGGAACTAGTTTTTACATCTTACAAAGATATTTGCCAGCAACACGTCACGTTACTCTACTTGACCTGAACTATCTAGTAAATTGCAACTTAACTAATTTTATAAATTACAAAAAGAGTACCTAATACTTGGACCAGACTAACACAATAGTTTCATATAGTGTAGTAGGCTTGGTCGTTCATGAATGAGTCGTTCAAAATGAACGACTCTTCTACATGTGACACGAATGAGCGGCACAGTTTAGTCAAATAGCTCGTTCAGTTCGCCATTAATAGAATCATTCAGCCCGAGCGAGTCGAGAGTCATCGGAGGTGCTGAACGTTCAACGTTCTCTTTCTATGGTCTGTGGTTCAACGTTCAATCACTAAATACAGACTCGTTCATCGTTCAATCTTTCGACTGGCACAGTCACCTCGCCTCGGAGCAGTGAAGAGAAAAGAGCCGTCTGGTTGATGAGATGAAGGTATTATTTTAAAATTCGGTAGGAAAGTTTTATTTTCAACGAATCCATGAATGGGTATTTTAAATTTTTATTATCACAGGCACTAAGGCACAGAGTTGTTTGAGTTATAAGTAAGCATAATAATTTAATAATTTTTACATTTTTACGTAAATTAATTATTTTTTTAAAATGAGTCAGCAAAACTTTAATATTAATTTGAACTACACAAGTAGCAGCATTATATAAATCTGCCTATGGCTAAACGGCTGTGTTTTACGAGACCGTTCAAATGAACGACTCAGTGTGAACGACTCGTTTTGGTGAGCTGAACGAAATGAGCGGGCTCACTAAAAAGAGTCATAAAACCCAACACTATAGTGTAGCAATATTCACAGTGTTATCATACGTTGTAGTAGTATATTTGATGCCAAAAACCGTAATCACTTGGAGGTAGAAGTGTCCTGGAATTTATTACACATTTTGGTTAAAATAAAATCAACTTTGGATGCTTATTGCACTGAGCGACCTGAAATAAAATTTAATAGTAGGTACGTCTTCACTAAAATTCAACAAAAGATGGATTTCATATTTTTTTCTTCCAGTACCAAAGAATTTTCGTATGTGTAGAGAACACAGATCTCTAAGAGCACGTGTTTACGTTCATCCGAGCAAGGCAGAAACTTTTAAAACTAACTTCATGAACAGCTATACAAATTTAGCTGCAAATGCTTCCAAAGGGACGTTTAAGATGTTCTATGATGATTATTATTATTATCTTTGATAATAACTCCACACTTGTAGAAAACTCCTTATATTTCAACAGTTTCTAAAGTTTAGGGATCTTGGTCAGATTCTGTTGTCAATGGCAATAGCGAAATATTATGAAAATGTAGAATAGGTAAATTTAAATATAAATGTTTTCTGAATGATATTTGTGGCATATTTTTCAATGTCTAAGTACTTCTTGGGAAATAACACCACAGTTAAGAAAATTGCTGTATATCCCAAACATTTCGGGGTCAAGGTCAGACCCCGTTGTCAATGGTTAAGAAACTATGGATAATAAAACATTTAAAAAAAAAAATATAACCGACTTCTACCTACAACTAAAAAGCTAAAAATAATTATAACAAAATGCAACTCTACCAAATAAATAACACATTCAATGTTGTAAGGTACCTACCCAGGAAGTAAAAAATGTAAACATTAAAAGGTGCTCATTCTATACAAATTAATTACCTACCAATCTAGTATATTTTTGAAGTCGGTGCCAAATCAAATCTAAAATCCTTCATTGCGTACTTATCTACTATTCATCAAACTTGATTGTTGCTTGGCACCGACTTCAAACATATACTAGATTGGTAGGTAATTAATTTGTATAGAATGAGCACCTTTTAATGTTTACATTTTTTACTTCCTGGGTAGGTACCTTACAACATTGAATGTGTTATTTATTTGCTAGAGTTGTATTTTGTTATAATTATTTTTAGCTTTTTAGTTGTAGGTAGAAGTCGGTTATATTTTTTTTTAATGTTTTATTTTCAACTTTTTAGTTTTTTTTAACTCAGGTAGTTTTCATTCTTTATTTTTTATTTTGTATGTATAACCTTAATAGACAGAACCAGGTAACATCGAAAGCCTCAATATTACACAATGATACTTTATCATTTGAATTGACAGGTAAATCTTTACGAACAAAATGTACTAGTACGCGTTGACTTAATAAGCCCAAAATATATTTATGCCTTATGGACTACGCCATTTAACCTTTTTTCAACTTTTTTGACAACCCTGTATAACAAGATAATTCCACTCTAACCTATGTACCAACCAGCCTCTACATACGACTGCCCACGGACAAGCATAAATTTGTTAGCTGCCTTCTGTAAACTATAGGACGGAGTAGAATCCATCGTATATTTACGGAGTCAAATCCGTCCTATATTTCAACCATAGTATATAACTCCTTGTGGGCTACCCCATAAACTATTTCCTTTTTAATATTTTATGTTATCGCCCTGTGTAACATTAATTCCTCTCCACACTTTATTCAACTTCTTATGGGCTATCACACTGTATAAATATAATTCAACTCCAGCATATATTTCAACCATCCTGTATATAATTTGCTAATGTTCACATCATATAACAGCTTTTTAATAACCCTATATAATTTTAATTTCACTTTTTTTTTCAACATTTTTATACCACCAAACGTCCAGTCCACCCTATATTCCAACCATCCTGTATATACGGCTGCCTACGGACCACTATAATTCTAGTCCGTCCTATAATTCAATCTTCATATAAATGAAACTCCTTCTAAAACTTTCCTTTGTGATTTTGTTTGCTATAACTAAACACCCTGTCTATAAGCCACCAAGTAACAGTTTAAAGTTTGACATGTGTTGTCACTAAATTTTCTATTAGGCCGGGAGAATGTAACAACCAAAAGTACCGTCTTGGCAAAATGGAAAAATTTGCATTTAAATAGGTATTTACCTGGTATACAAACAAAACGAGCTTGGTACTCATTAATTTAAGGAGCCGAAAATACTATGCTTTACTACCTATAAGCTTGAGATGTACATAGAAAATTTTCAAATTCGCAATTAAAACTTCCAGTGCCTAAAATTACCGCACTATTACGTTGGAATGAAAATATTTATGAGGAAATGTCCGTTATGTCATTTCGATGAAATTTTTGATAAGAATTTTGGATTTTTTGGCGATTTTCTGGAAAACTGCAAGTTGCACGTCGCAGAAAAGTATATGAGATCACCTAAGGATCGTCCTTAATAGATTAAACGTTAAAAAACTATACACATCCATAAGGAGTTATCGAAAAATTGACTAAAATATTAGGGATATTGGTCGATTTCCATGCACGCATGTGTTCATTCACAAATTTTATCACTTTACCAATAGAATTCTTTTCCAAAATTTGAAGTTTCACCAATCCGGATATATACTCTATTAAACAAGACCATATTCGTTCAATACGGTGCACCACAGGAGAAGAAATCAGGTAACATACATACAAAAAAAAAAGCGAAAAAAAAATACGCGACGAATTGATAACCTCCTCCTTTTTGGAAGTCGGTTAAAAAAAGGCACAATTCTAAGATGTAAATTAAAATATTTGACAATATGTGTTATTTGATTTCTGACGTAACTAAGAGAATTTTATTTATAATATACAGGATAGCACAGAAACTTCTAAAGATCATATAATCATAAAGTTCCTTTCAAATTGGAAGAATTTGGATGGGAGATCTTCAGAATTGGCGCTCCTAGGTGAGACTTTGTTATAAGATAGTGCATTCGCCAAAAATGCGACCAAAGAATTTTGTTGATTCAGTGATCCCATTAAAATCATAAGGCAAAACCTAGGAAAAAAACCTTATGATCTATCCCGATATTGGGTTGTTCACAAGGACATTACCATTAGCAATTTCTTCCTTAATCATCGGCAACCACAAACGACTGAACTCTACGGAGGTAGTAGCGATACAATCGTTTTCATTTAACAAAATTAAAGCAGACTCTTTTAGTTTTCTTTTGGTGTTGGGTTCTTCTTTGTGTAATATAACTGAATTTTGAAACTGTATTTTATGACCAAGGTCCCAAGCATGTTCACAAATTTTGGATTTTTCAAACTGTCGTTTTTTTATGTAATTTTTGTGTTCGTTTATTAAACTTCTATAGAAAACAAAATATACCGCTTATTTTACAATCACAAACATGAATTTACAGAACAACAACGTAAACATCTTACTCCACATTATTCTCAACCGCCCCATTTTTACGGGTTACGTAAAATTCATAAACCCAACATTAAGACGAATTGTCAGCTACATTCTCCATGCAGTGAGCTTTCAAAATTCCTTTTAAAAATTATTTCACCGCTTACTGGTAAGTCTAACTCTCATCTTAAAAACAGCCCACATTTCTTCGAAAAATTATCACATATACAATACAAACATTCTTTCACACTAGCAAGTTTTGACATTTTGAATCTATACAATAATGTTCCTGTCACACTTCCCATAGTAAAAGAATGATTAGAACAAGATTCTTTACTAAATCAACGTACTCAATTATCCATTAATACAATAATGCAACTACTAATATTTTGTAGAAAGACAATATATTTTCAACTTAATGATGACTTCTACTAACAAGATTTTGGCATGGCAAGGGTTCTTGTCTGTCTCCTGCTTTAAGCAACAGTTTTATGGAACAATTTGAAGAACAAACAATTTTCTCAAAACAGATAAAACCTTTGGTTTGGTGGCGTTATGTTGATGACATATTCGTTATTTGGGAACATAATCTTGAGCATTTGCATGCATTACTTAACGACATAAAAACACAGATCAAACTATTCAGTTTACACTAGAGCTTGAACAGAATAACATTCCATTCTTAGACATTTTAATAACCAAAACACAATCGACATTTGAAACAGAAGTTTACTGAAAACCGACTCATACTAACAGGTATCTCAACTTTAACTCTAATCATCCAAATTCAGTAAAAAGAGGTATCATCAAATCTCTATATGACAGAGCAAAAACCAACTGTTCTAACATCAATAAATTTAATGAAGAAAAATCGTTTATAAAAAATGTACTTTCTGCCAAAAATTACCCAAATAAATTTATTAATAACGAGTTAAACAAAATCGAATACAAAACAATCTCTAACAACCAACATCACACTTCACCAAGCAACACTGACTCCCAAGATAATCACATTAATACAATAACTATATCATACATACAGGGTCTATCAAAAACAAAAAAAAAGTGGGAAACAGATATAATATCAAAACATCATTTAAAACAAGAAATACACTAATATCAATTATATTAAAAACCAAACCAAATAACACAACTCAAAATACAAAAAATTGCATTTATAAAATCCCTTGTGAACGTAATAAATTCTATATTGGAGAAACCTCTAGACCTCTAAATGTTTGAGTAAACGAACACAAAAATTACATAAAAACACGACAATTTAAAAAATCCAAAATTTGTGAACATGCTTGGGACCTTGATCATAAAATACAGTTTCAAAATTCAGTTATATTACACAAAGAAGGACACAACACCAAAAGAAAACTAAAAGAGTCTGCTTTAATTTTGTTAAATGAAAACGATTGTATCGCTACTACCTCCGTAGAATTCAGTCGTTCCTGATTGCCGACGATTAAGGAAGAAATTGCTAATGGTCCTGTTCTTGTGAACAACCCAATATCGGGATAGTTCATAAGGTTTTTTCTCGGTTTTCCCTTATGATTTTAATGGGATCAGTGAATCAACAAAATTCTTTAGTCGCATTTTTGGCGAATGCAATAGCTTATAAGAAAGTCGCACCTAGGAGCGCCACATAAAATTCTGAAGATCTCCCTTTCAAATTCTTACAATTTAAAAGGAACTTTATCATTATATGATCCTTAGAAGTTTCTGTGCTACCCTGTATATTACAAATAAATTTCTCTTATTTACGTCAGAAATCAAATAATACATATTGTTAAATATTTTAATTTACATCTTAGAATTGTGCCTTTTTTATCCATAGTTTCTTAACTATTGACAACGGGGTCAGACCTAGACCCCGAAACGTTTGGAATATACAGCAATTTTCTTAACTGTGGTGTTTTTTCCAAGAAGTACTTAGACATTAAATATAAATGTTTTACGTCAGACAATTTAATTTTAAATTTTACATATTTTACATTTTCAAACATATATTACTAAGAGGGTCGTTTTATTATAACCAGATGTAATTTTATACTAAAAACTAAATTACTCCATTTGTGGAAAATTAATCAAATTTATTATAGAATTCAAATTTCTAGAATTATATACACAAGCTCTGTCGGTTTGCCTGTAATTTATTCCACTGATTTACCCACTTTTCAAAGCCGTATTTTGCGCATTATAAGTGTCAAGCTTATCGTCTGATGGAAACTCAAATCAATTTTTGAAGATTAGTAGATTAGCTTGTTCTATGTCAAAGTCGCTCATAATAAACTTTCGCTCTAAATTGTAGTCAGTAGTGGGCTGAGCTTGGCCGTAGGTGAGACACGACATTAGAGTCGGACCAAATGCCATTCAGGTCGTGAGACAATCCAGGCGTTTGTCATAAAAAACATGCAAAAGCAAAGAAAAACACTATTTTTGAATTATACTCGATTTTAAAATTACAAGTAATATTACATATCAGAAAAACGACTTGGCCGAAGGGGAAATATTTTTTCCAAAATTGTTAAAACTGAAACAACTTGTAGTAAGGCAATTTTGAAAAATTGCTCGACTTACTACTTGTCGTAACTGAAATTTTCCCTCAGAGATACTTTAAGGAAAAGAGATGTCTACAGTACGATCAAACAGTACTCGAGTGAAAAATAGTGTATTGTCTATTGTGTGATAGTATCAGGGTTTGATTTTTTTTTCGTTAATTTTCCATATGATATAAATTTTGTTGTTAGTAAAATATTATATACTAATTATCAAACATGTAATGCTTATTATTTACAATATGTTGATTGCACTTCTCTAGAAACAATTGAAACGTCCCACCACCAAATACAAGGAACAAAACTATTAATACTTATTTCTCTATTAAGTATTAAATAATGTTTTGGTATTATTTTTGTTTCCTTTTCTGAAGTCGGTTATGTGTTTTCATTTATTACAGCTATTGACCACTAACATTTTTATACTAAAAAATATTCACTTGTATGTATGCTCATATAGCAGCCAAGGAAATATTATTTTCTTTTTTCTATGGGGCTATGTGAAAACGAGGTTCACGAAATAGTGGCAAAATGCCTAAATTATTAAATTAAAGCACCAGTTATAATATAGCAATATGCTATATAGGATAGTTGGGAAAAACAAGTATAAATTGAAAATTCGATACTATATAGTGTTTTATTTAAAAAAAAATCTAACTGGTTTTCCCCTGAATTAATGTATTACCCTGTATAGTATAATACGATTATTAATTACGAACTATATAATTATCTATATATTTTTTCTCTAATACTCGATTACCATCATATCAATCTGTCGAATATGCCTAATTGGTTACTTTTCAATTACGCTTTAATGCGCCATAATCAATGTTGATTGATTTCATACTGGCGAATATAGCATATCTGCACGTATACAGCAAAATAGTTTTTGTTTGCTAATACATGCTAGTGTCACCCTGTGGTTCAATCTAATATCTCGGCAATATGAAATTTCTTTGAAATTGAAACTTATGTCATGCAAATTAAAGGAAAATTATTTATAAAGCCATGATCTCGTATTCCGGGGGAGGATATCACCGATAAAAGGGTGCATATTTTAATAAACGATATTGTATCTCATTTATTTTACCAAAAATAATAAGGGCACTGATACATATTTTTTGTCTGATTAAGTCATTAATATAAACTGAGGTCACGTTTATCAAACTGCCATTATTGCTTAACTGAGGGGCAGAAATGAGAAGTCAGAGGAAGAAAGTGTGAAAGATCGTGGCAAAATAATCCATCAGAACTATTTCTTACAATTATGGTAAAAAGGTTGAAAATTCACGAGCTACTCAAACAAGATTTCATAAATAATAAACAAGTCTGCAATGAAACTATTCGTTTGGTTTCAAAGTCATAGTATTTTTTGACAAAAGCTATTACCAGAAAACGATTTTTTTTTATTTGTGGACTCAAAGTAATATCAAGTATAATCTTTTAGGTCCGTTATTAATACGTATGCCCTGAAGTTCGATATTAAGGAATTTAAAAATAGGCTATTTACTCTAAACTCAAATATAATTTAGAAGTGTAAATGTAAAATGTTTACTTTATAATACGAACTTGGTCAGCGAACAAATGTAAGGGCAACTTGGCAAATTTTATGCTGGTACAGTATACTAAGTGCATGTTCTATGTGCTTTTTACTACAATTTATTGATTTTCTATAATTGAAGCGACTCCCAATATATTACATGGACCTTGGTTCTTACAAAGAAAAGTGTTGTATGGGTATTTCAAGATCAAAGAAGTGACAAAACTAATAATAGAAAAAAGCTTAATTTTTGTCTTTCATACTGATCGTGCTAACCTTACTGGTTTTCTTGATATCTCCAATTTAGTGCCAGATGATCCCTTTTATAATGGTTAAAGAAAAAAAGATCCTTTACCATTCGATGTTCAATATCTCAGCGAGAAGTGGTCGTATTGAACTTTTCAAAAGAGCAAATTAAAGCTTAAAGAACACCTTATCCTATCCACATAGTGGTTGAGCAAAAAAATTTTTCAAGTTCGTGGACCAAAAAATAAAAAAATTAAAAAAAATATCCTTTGGTATTTGCTACGATTAAGCGGTAGACTTTGAATTTTTTTCATAATTAGATCTCAAAACTACAAGCTTTAAAATGCTTTTTTTAAAACTCCAGTACGACCATTTTCAAGGGAAATACAGCGCCACTTGAAAGACGTCAAGAAATTTGGAATTTGTTTTGATCCTTTCTCATTTATTCCACTAGTTTATTAAGAACTAGGAAACTGTCAAAGTATACATTTTATTATAATTCAATTAGGACTAGATCAGACCCAGAACTTGAATCGTTTGAATTTTTAAATAAACAGTTATTAATCTCAAGTGTATTGTTATTTCTTTTAAAAAAAATCGAAAAAAGTAATTGGTCTCTAAGACGTCAACTAATACTCTTTATGCAGCAGTAGTGATCACTCAGTAGTTTTAATTGAAATAAATGATTCACCTTTGGTGCGAATCTTATTGGAGATGCTCATTATAATGCAGTTCTCTTCTCTTAACTTCTCGAGCTAGAAGGTTGTATGAAATTCAAATTAAGCGATGTCACAGGTTAGAATCTCTCGCAGGAGACAATTTAAATTAGAGGATTTTCCATGCTAAAAAATGAAATTCCTAGGTGCAGCTGTTGAATTTTAATCAGAAGATTCCAGGAGACGTTAGAAACTTGGAAAATTAATCGGAGTTTTATGAAATTTGTTCCTTGCAAGGAAACGCATGATAAATATCGAGCGAATTATAACCCCTCAAGAATGTCGGATTTAGAAGATGTCGTTGTATATGAGTTTCAATAAAATTTGAAAATAGTATTAACATATGCTGGAAATTATATATAAATATATATATATATATATATATATATACATAGAAATGAAATTTGGCAATAATTATTAGTTATACTAATATACAGGCTGGTTATTTAGTGCATCAAACTCCAATTGTACCTTTAATATAAGAAGTAGAAAAAATATTATAGAAAACATATATAGATAGTTAAATGGCTCGTAATTAACAATCATATTAACCTACAGGGTAATACATTAATACAGGGAATACCAAAGTTACAATTTTTTTAAATAAGGCACATATATATTATTGAATTTTCAATTTATAATCGTTTTCCCAACCATAGCATAGTGCTATATTATACCGAGTGATTTAGGAGTTATAGGCATTCCAATAATAACTTTATAGTTTTGCTTTAAATTCCTGTTATATATTGCCTTTTCACATATAATAACTTGTATCTGCATTTTCTCATCTTGAAATTGTTATTATTTTTACCGTGTCTTATTATTTGTTATTATTGACTTATAATTTTTTGTTCATTGTTTCATCCATTCTGGTTCTCACCATTACTTGCATGGCGGTTTGTTATCCCAATGTTCAGGCGTTAAGTGTAACTTAGTTCAGGGTTCGAAAACAACCTAGTCTTGAAAGAATAAAAAAGTCTGGAATTCCCAATTCACAAAAGAGAAAAACTCAACAATTCCTATTTTACGTTCTGACTTGGATTGTATGACTAAATCTTCTGTGTAAGAATATTTATCTAAAGTCATATCGTTCTGACATTTGCGATGAAAATTATCGTTTGTACCATGCAATTTATAAGAACTGAGAAATCAATTATAGTTATCTAGAAATATGTCGTAGGACACACTTTCTTATGGGTAGTTATATTTCTTAATAATATTATATTTATAGATAAATATGACAAGGAAATAGAAGTGACCATATAGTCGAAAAATCATTTGATTTTTCAGTTGACCAAATTTGATCCAACATGAACGTTTGAAGGTATCAAATAGTTGAAAATACTTCAACAATATTTCAGCTTATCTCTAAAGATTAATTTCGGTCTAAAAATATTAAGTATGTCCAGAAACAACTTTATTAGATTTTTTTCAGTTCAAATGGAATTGTCCCAAATAATACTGATTTCAAATTACAAATATATTTTGAATTCTTTGTATTGTCTTATTGATTTATTATCGAATATACCGACTACATAAGAATAATATTTTTTTTTAATAAATTAAGTCGTTCGTAACAAATAATTTACGTTGGGCCACTGGATTTCCACAGCCTTTGAAGTTGATTTGATGGTATATGCAAATTGCGAGGGTTACCAAACTTTTTCGTTCCTACTCAAAGCTTAACGACACGAGATCGAGTTTGCATTAATCTAATTTAAATTCATATAACTTTGAAAGTCCAGAAAGCCAGTTTGATAACAAAATTTGTATACGAGTGAAAATCAAATGGCGGAAATTAAATTTGAAAGTCTGATTATGTTGAATCCGTGGGCATATATAATACGACAACAGTCCCTTGTCGGTTCAACAGTTATCTTTTCGTAAAACTCTAATCTCTCTCTGGTACACATTCGAATGGTGGAATAATAGAATAATTACATTTACGTTTTGCTAAACTTTCTGATTCGAGATAAATTAAGCGCTGAAGTGTACGCTCGGGTTAAATTTTTTTTTTGTTTGTCTGATTGTAAAAGGAACCTTCTAGTAATACAATTTAATTTATCACGAAATGAATATCGATATATCAATACAATTATGATACTATTCCTTTGAGAGTTTACATTTATAATTTGGATTCTAGTATTTTGCATTCCAAAGTTTTAAACCTTGACGTTTATATTTCGATTCCACAGTCAACAGTGTTCCAACAACCAAGATGCTCTTTTCATGTAGCAATTAACAAAAAATTTTACGGTTTACTCCCTGAGAATGACACCTGTTGAAACTGCCTTCAGTGTGAAAAAGAATGAAAAAATGTTTAATTTTACCACCTTATGTTTATACAACTGTAATAGGGGTTTCATAGCAATTCCATTAGATACTGATTGGTACGTTCCCGCAATTTGTTTAGTGTATTGTGTTCAATTTGATTGAATTACTTCGTTGATATTTAAACTTCTGCACCTTTTCTAAAACATTCCGTCGCGCTAATGCTAATTGTAAGTGTTTTTTGCTTGTAAAATATAGACAGTATTGACATTCGTGTTTCGGTTCCCTAGCTATTAGGACGCTTGGAAGGTTCGTGTATTGTGCTCCGAACTATTCGGACGCTTTTTTTGATTCCGTCTGAAGAGACGCCGCTTTTTGTTGTTATTGTGTTACGAGTCCGCGAGTTCTTAGCTCCGTTCGTAACGACCACTAAACCGCTTTCATTTTGTTTCTTTTGTGTTTACAAAAGCGCATCATTTGTTGTTAAACCCGCATTTTTTGTATGCTCAATCAATGAACATTACGTCGCTATTTTTTTGTGTAACGTGTTGTCCAGACGAAGCTCTAAGAAACTGTTCCTGCTGTTACGGGGCTAGCCTCTGAAGAAAGAAGACCCAAGAAAACACCATAGCTTCGACATACAAGTTTATGTGCCGGCACGTGTTTATTGAATGTTCCGCTAAAGGTCCTTCGTCAATTATATACTTGCATTGAACCAGCATTGAACTAAAACCGCAACATCTAATTCATACATTTTTTTGAATATTCTCTATGGAATGTGCCATCGAAGACATTCCACTGATATTTTCTTATAAATAGTAAACATAAGGTGAGTGTAACGTGAAAAGTACAAAGTTGCATAATCAGGCTTTATGTTTGTTCACACTAACGAGAACGCAAACATGTAGAAGGAGTTAAATTCCACATTGCAATCCATATTATTTTTCATTTTGGTAGATTTACCACAACGTTTTCTTTCCATCGTAAGAAAATCCCATCAAAATATTTATTATATATTTGTAAGCATTTTTGCATTATTTTTAAATTATTTAGTAGAAGTTTTGGGACTACTCATGTTGTTGACATAATAATTGGTACAGTTCGTATGTTGTTCATGTCCCACTGTGTCTTTATTTGAAATTCCAAATACCTGCATTTGACTATTTTTTTTCAGCCTGCTTAATATTTACGTTATTGTTGTTAGGGATTGGTATGTCAATTAATGTTGTTTTCCTAGAGATTTTATCTACTAAAACTATATCTGGTCTATTGTGAGTTGTTATTCTCTAAAATAGATTCTGGTTTGTATATATAGTTTCAGCGCTAGTTCCTGGTTCAGTATTTTTGCCACAGCATCGTGTCGTTCTTTGTATTCAGTTGCAGCGAACGCTTGTAATATGCTGGATAGAGTTAGATGTTTGGCAACCATATCTGCATCTGTCGTTGTTGATAGAAGGGTCTTTGATGATGTACTTTAGATAGTTCTTAGTTGGAATTACTTGATTTTGGATTGCCAATATAAAACCTTCCGTTTCAGGAAACATATGACCAGAGATCAACCAGTATTTCGACGTTAAACTGTCGACATAATCTTGGTTGACGTCATTTATATGTCTTCCATGAAGGGGCTTCTCTTTCCATTTGAGCAGCTTCTGATCAGTTGTCTGGTGGTATACTTGAACTTGTTGTTCTGCCAGTCGCAGAGGTGTTGAGTCATCAACCTGACATATGACTCTGGTAGATCAAAAAATTCTGGGAGTTTCTGGAGATAATTACGCAAATTAGAAATTTGTTGATCACGTAAATTGCCTATATATGCCAATCCTCTTCCTCCTTCACACCGGGGCAATGTTGTACGTTCGACACAGCTCTTTGGACAGTGAGTTTGAGCATTTGTTAGTAGTACTCGAACTTTTCGTTGTAATTGTTCAATGTCGGTCTTACACCAGTTAACTATACCGAAAAAGTAACTAAGCATTGAACACGCGTAGGTGTTAATAGCCTGAAACAAATTTTTACTGTTAAGTTTGGTCTTCAGCAGTTGTCTTACCCTTCTATAAAACTTTGTTGTTAGGTCCTTTTTCATAGGTGGTGTGATCAACTTCGTTGAGCCTGCTTTATTCCAAGGTATTTGTAAGTATGAACTTCCTCCGTGGATTCAATTGAGGTGCCATCTCCCATTTCGTAGGGCCCCTGCTGTATTTTGCCCTTAACTATATTAATAATTCGGCATTTGTCTAGGCCAAATTGCATATGGATGTCACTAAAGAACCCAAGGGGGGCGCACTATTATTATTATGATTATTATTCATTTGCAGGAGACGCAGCCCGCTTGCACAACCTCCAAGTCTACCATCAGGCTCAGTCGTGGCTTAAGAACTACAATGATCATCAAGACTAGGGCTGGAAAAAGCATAGACAAATATTAATGCGTGTTCAAAGTTCATAACCTCCAGCAGCTATGAGCTTCTAATGCTGATATTCTGCCGATACAAATGGTACTGAGGAGCAATGTATGGATGTCGGAAGTCAAGCCTCAAATTGTCTGAATTGTTCTCGGAAGACTTGCAGCAACATAATAGAGTTATCATAATTGATCGAGGAGAATGATTTTTAAGATAACTGGCAACAATGATGTAACTTCATTCACCATTCTTCCTCAATACTTTAATATTGGAAGCTCAACTAGATCCTCAGTTGCATCCTCGCCCACCAAAGAGACTGAGTTCAGAGTAGTTTGGGAATCGATAACTTGACTCTTTTTGATCCCGCACAGGATTCCCGGAAATCTGATTAGAAATTATTGTAAAAACCAAAAATATCAAATGTGTTGTGTGGAGAATTGTGTAAGTTTCGCATTGCGTTCATAAATAAAATTTGACAAAGTTTATGATAAAAATTATTCGTTTAACTAAAATAACAAGATTTTTTTATGTATATTCGTGAATAACTTGTGGGGAATTTAATTTGTAACAAAATAGTTTTGCATTCCAAGTTCAAAAAAATCTAACATTTCAAAGACTAATTCTTGATAACTAAGCAAGAAACATATCAAATTTTCCTAGATAGAGTGAACGAATACGAATATATAATTTCCATAATATGCGAAGAATTACAATGTCCTTTATAATATAATCTTTGAATGCTATATATTTTCTGTTCACTGGACATTACTGGGTTAATACCTCATCAGGAAAAACAGACAGTGGCATACATTTCGTCCCTACTCTTTCTTGAAGGAACAAACGAGGAATAGAGATTAAGAAACAGGATTAACAGGTAAAGCAGTATAATCCACTATAGACACCATACCATAATAATGATTGTACAGCTTAAGGTGGCCAAGAATTAATATAAATTCACAGGTGGTTTTTTTTACTCACCATTCACTTTTGAAAATGACTAATATGCCAGTTTGAAGATACGACGGGTTACTTATTCTTTTCAGAAAACAAATTAGAAATAAATGTACATAAACATGAAAAGCCATATATATAGTCCAAAATATAAACATATTTAAAAAAGTCTTGTGTTGGTGTTAAATTTCCATAGGCCAATCAACATAAACAAACGTTATTTGAATTTTTGTGTGTTAGCATTAGTGGGGAATAATGTTTTCAGAAAAATATCATTCTTATAAAAATGTCGAAAACATCAACCAAAATAAAAGATCGATTCGTCTAGTACATGTGAAGTCGGTACGAGCCAGCTAATCTAATATAAAATAAACGGACCTTTTACTATAATATTGCTACCTAAATGTATTTACTATAGCTTTAGTTTCTATTAGTTTGATGTGAGGATAAACACATTCAACTTGTTGAAAGGTTATTATAACTTTAAATTCAATTTTATCTAGTTAAGGAACTAAATAAGTAAAAACTTTTGGCGAGTAGTTCATACGAGAATAATTATACTTCTCAACTTTTCAACTTCGAAAGTTTTGAAGTTTCAACTTCGTCCAAGAATGTAATGCCAAATTTTTGTCCCAACACAGTTTCCAACTTACACTTCGTATAGTCCCCTGAGATCCTGTAAGCCGCGCAACGTTTAGAAAATAACAATTCTTGTCGAGAATATGTTTGCAAGCATTTGGTATTTCTGCTCAATACGTTTACTGGAAGTAAAGCTTGGTTATTAAAATATAATGTGGCGGGAATTCGTTGGATATTTCGTGGAATCGACATTCATCCGATATTTCGTGGCTCCCGCATATGCCTCTCAAAAATCTACAACACACATTTGGTGGTGGCTACGTACGTACCTCGTTTACATCATTTCAATTCTCGTAGGGTTATACTTGAGCAGCCGATAAATCTGGAATTTCTGTTGTAGTTTTAGTTTTTCAAGGATCCTCAGCATTCACAAAATAACAGAACCGTCCACCTCCATGAAGTATGTGCGGTTATATTGGTGACATCGGTGAGGATTAGCAAAAAAAAGTTGAGGACCCAATAAAGGCCTAAACTATTACAATTGTAGATGTGATTCTCTAATGTATTTCCTTTTACTATTGAAAAAACGCAATTCACTTCAATTATCTCTCTAGGCTTACAATAGTTTATCACAAACACGGTGCTTATTTCATTTATTTTATGGAAAACATATTCTCAATTGGAAGTTTATCATCCATATTGTATAATACTTTAAAAATGTTTTAAAGCATACTATTTTGCATATACAAAATCAATTGTAATATTTATTCAATGCTTTAGCGGTTGCATTTACTTCTCATATTCAGTACAGAAATGTATACCCGGATCTACTTGGTAATGACAACCAAGCAGACATTAAATCATTGTCTTCTATCGTGTCTTTTCACACGTTAATTTCAGTACAAATCCACTCTCCATAGAATACGAGAATACGGATAGTTATCCCTTTCTGTATGAACATTCTAATTGATTGATAGCTACTCTGCATTTTGTGAATACCTTTGTTAGTCAATCTCTATATACAGACGCATATTAAGTGTATAAGACTGACAGAAATTCACTTTGGGAAGATTCACAAAACAGTAGGTGATTATGTACTCTCTGTCAATTAAATTTTAAACCTTATAATTGCAAACACTAGATTTAATATTAAATTAACTAGATTCTGTTTAAATATTAGTTAAAACTACAGATTAGGATTTGTTTCTCAGTATAGAAAAATTACCAAAATCTTTATTTAGTCCCGCAGAATACAACGAAACTAATAGTAAACTTCTAATTCAAAATTGACATAAATATGAGTACTGCTTTTCTCATGTAATGAATAAATTTTTCAATATAGGTAATAAAAATTCATTTGAAAAGATATAGGAGGAGCCCAGTGACCCAGTGACTAAAAACTATTATTTATTTACTTTCATTTTTGGTTTATACTGAAAACTGTTAGTTATTTAAGTAAGCACGGTGATGTCATGACGATAGTGGAAGTTCACAACTGAAGAATGCCTATATGACTCAATTATTTCAAAACAGTTAAACAATTTTGTTAAATATCTGCAGATGTGCTAAAATAAAATGAAACTCCTAAGTTCATAATTAAAACATTGACATTTTTTTCAATCAAATTTTACAATTGTACAGCTTTTTCATACGACTTGTTACGGCAAAGGTGTATAGAGCCTGGTTTAGCCAATGGAAGTCATGAATTATTCCTAAGTTGAAAAATGGGAATTACTACAATGCTAAAACGATTTTAAGACTTTTGAATAAAAACAAAATGTAAATGTTAGGAAATTATTAGCCGACTTCCAAAAAGCAGGAAGTTATCAATTCGGCCTATATTTTTTTATTTCTTGTTACATATGTTAACTGGCTTCTTCGCTGGATGTATACTGTTACGAGAATTCATCCGACAGCTGGTGCAATCGGCCATCAACCAAGTCATGGAATGGACATTATTCCGATAAATTCGTGGAACCCGAAATGTTTGTCTCTCAACCGCTGCCGTTACTGGGAATTCCCTTAAAGCTTCCAGAACATGATGGAATTTCCCGATGGTTCGTGGACGTACCAGACAATTCCGAGATTAATATATAAAAGGAATAGCTGGCGATAGGAGGTATTCAGTTTTCGT